>CM037996.1:12624826-12889398 GCA_021234005.1 Nephelium lappaceum | reverse complement strand
TAAGAGTTGTAAATGAGTGGTAATTATTTTTTGAAGTTAAAGTTAGTTTTTAAACCATTGTGGAAGTTTGTGAAGGAATTGTTCGAAATTCATGCTTTTGTTTTTGATGAAATTGATTTGAGATTGGAAATGAGTTTGATATGTATGTTTGGGGCCTTTATGTGAAAAGAAGTTTGGGTCGGAATTGAGAAAATAGTTAGAAGTGTTATTCTTTTTTACAGGTTTGGAAATGTAAAAAATGCAGCAGTATGCTGTTGGATTTTTGTTTTGAAAAAAAATGATTTTTATTCTAAGTTCAATGAAGGTTTAGTTTTTAAACGAAAACCAACCCAACGAGTTTAGAAAGTCAAGTCAAAGTTGGGTTTACTCTACGGGTATTCACTTAGCTTGAAGAGTCGAGTTTAAGATGGATCCATTGAGGTGCCCCACGAGACCCTTCGGATAAGAGTTTAGAGAGATCCGAATTGGGTCACTCATATAGTTTCCTTTAGTTGTGTCCTCATTGTCTGAGCAACCTTATGACGATCATAGAACCATATTTGAAGCATACTCCACATGAATTTAGCCAATGTCATCACGGGGCACTTGAAAAAGCAAATTTTACGCAAGAGTTCAAGCTCTCAACATGTTAGTTGTTATAACATTGTATCTTCTTCGTGGACAGTGAACTCGAGACCACTTTTGTGGACCATCTCGCATCAAATTAGATAAAATAGAGGATGGATCTTCCACAATTCCTTCATGTTTTGATAGTATTCGACTTTTAGAGGAACCTCATTTAATAGCAATTGCTGGTATGAATCTGAAGGGAAAAATCGATTTTAGATTAATGCAGAGAACGGTGGATTTTAAAATTTGAGTAGGGTTCCTCATACTCAATTAATGGTATTTCGTTTGCATTTTTAACAACTACATACAACTCAACTAGAGGTTGAATTACCCTCTCAGAATAGGGGACTTCATCATACCATATAAAGGACTTGAGTGATTCAAATTTGATCGTTGATGATAAGGCCTTGATTACAACTAGTGATCACATGTTGGTTACCGGTGAGGGCGTACCTAGATGATTACTACCACTAGCTAATGGAAATTGTTATACCATTATATTCTCATTGTTTTAACCATTATACAGCAAATTCATCTTATTACTCACTCAAGCTCGTCATATGCATTATTGCCTCTTCTTTCCACAAGGGATATGCACATTTGTGGCAAGTTCGCACCTTCAAGAATCATAAATCTAACATTGTTATCATTACATAACAAGTTTCAACTACATCTTGACCTTGCCCAACACTCTATCTAAGATCCAAATCATATCAACTTGAATCATAGGACACAAGTGATTGCACATTCATTAACAATTCTTCGTACCTCAAATTTCTAGAAACCAATATATATATTCTACTAATTTACTATCAGTGTCTCCTAACTTTAAAAATTAAAACGAATCAATCAAATTCATTTATTGCATTTGAATTAAATAGGAGAGAGAATTTGTTTTAGGAGAGAGAATGCAATGAATGAATTTCATTGATTCGTTTAACTTTTTAAAGTTAAGAAGCATTGATAGTAGAATCATTGTGTATATATATATATCCTCTTTTTGTTGTCTCCTCCCACTACCATCTACCGTTGTAAGACACTAAAAGTCTCACGAACTCCAAGTAACATTATTAATTAACTCATAAACATATCATTTTTTGCAAAACATCAGTTATAAGCAAACAAATATTTACATGAAAAAATTGTTACAATAAGTAGTTTTTAGATCATATCCCAAAGTCAGGTTGAAATCCCAAAGATAGCCCAAATTAGGGATGTAGTCCTGAAGTCCGGGGATGAGGTCTTGAAGTCAAGGATGATGTCCGATGTTGGTTTGACATCTTGAATTAGGGATTTAATTAGTCCCCAAGTTGGGTTGATGTTCCGATTTGGCCAAGTAGGAACACATCTAGTACACATCATACACACAATGAACATGTCACAACCATTATGAGATCTAAACGTGATATTAGCTTTCAAACCAACTTTTCAAATTCAAGGCAACCAAATCAGTACTCAAAACACACTCAAATCCTAGCATAATAACCTAATACTAACATAATTCTTGCACATTACTATATAACTGTATCAATCATTGAACATGTACATCAAACATTTTAAAAAATCAGCATTTTTTTTTAAAAAATAAGGAACTTAAAACATAGATAACAGTACCTTAAAGTGATGGAGATGCTTTAACCACCCTACAAAGAGAGTGTTTTTTTTTGTTTTTGTTTTTGTTTTTGTTTTTGTTTTTTGTTTTGTTTTGTTTTGTTTTTTTTTTTTTTGTGTGACAAAAAGTGAGTTTCTCACTAAATGTCCTAAAAGTTTCTTTTCCTCTTCAAATGAGAGTTTACACATTTCAAAGATAGTGTGAAGAAGAAGGAGAAGAAAAGTGATGAGTTTTTTCTCATTCATTAAGGGGTCGTTTATTTTTTTAAAAAAAACTTAACAGTACCGCTGAAAACTAAATAATAACTGAAATCTAAATCTGAATAACATATTTTGTTTCTTACCTCTAATATATTATAAACTTGCTTGTTTTTTAAAGTTAAAATTGTCTGAAAACTAATAATTTGACATTTATACCCTTTTAACTATTTGTTATTATATAATTTTAATTAATTTAATATAAACATCTTAAAATAAATAATTTAACAAATTCTCAAACATTTTTTATATACATATTAATAATATTTTATTCATAATTAGAATATGATTGAAAAATATAGTAGTATTATCCATATTTATATATTTAAATATATTAATTATTTAAGAAAACAACTAGAAAATGAATATTTAAATAGTAAATTAAAATATATTAGTTTATTCCAAGATAATTTGAGATGAAATATATTTAGACGTTTCTTTTCAAATATACTTTTTGTAAGTACTAAGGAAAAAAAGAAAAGAAATTTGAGTAATATAAAATTAGGATAAATTTGAAATGATGTTATTTTGGAAGGATAGATTTGGAATAAAAAATTTTAAATGTCATTAAGTAATTTGCAATTTAATGAAAAGTTAAAAATTCTTACTTAATTTTTTCAGTTATTTGTGGGTAGTTTTAAGTGGTTTAACCACTTAAAAAACCAAACGAAAATAACTTAATAAGTGCAATTCACACTATATATTACGTTTTAAGTAGAAAATACAAAAGATCCCTAAGGGTAAAATGGGTACTTTACTCTTTAGGTGTTGATCACGCTAAAATAAATGGTGATTTTATATTTATTTACCTAGTTTTGTGATGAAAACTCGAGTAATTATGGATATTTTTAATATTGTTTAGTAAATATTTGAAAGTGAGACATGAGAGGTGTTAATGAGCACAATGGTAATTTTTCAATGCAATTATGAAAGATATGGAAGCTTAGGATTAAGTTGGTAAATTACCAATTAAAGTGAATGTTTTTTACAGCAATTCAAAAGCAAGTAACGAATTAATTCAAAATTGGAAACGAATCTAGAATCAAATCAAGATTTCTTTGAGAGCAAGGAAAGAATCAATTTAGTTTTGAAAATAAATCAAGAAGTTAGGAAGAAATCAGATTTGGAAGTGGATCTAGTAGCCATCGGGAAGAAATCATTGGGAATTAATGCCAATTAATGAAGGATTGTGAATGGGAATAGAATCGGCTCAAATTGGAAATAAATCTTTCAGAATTCGATGTAGGGTCGTGAGGAAGAGTCGCAAGCTGCAGCAGAAAAGTAGTCACGACAACAAGGAAATAGGTCGCCATTGATACTCGCGATGCAGCTGCAAGCAAGTTGCGAGCTGTTGTCATAAAGAAGAAGCTCGCAACTGCTATTTGCCCATGGCAGTCGCGAACTATGATCATGAAGAAGAAGCCAACAACCAAAGCCACCCAGGCCTGTTGCGAGGACGAACTCACGACTCAAGGTCACGACTAACTTGGCTACAGTTGAAATTGGTCCATCATCGGCAAGCAAATCCCATGACTTGAAGAAGAATTCGTGGTCAACACTGGATTTGGAAATTCCAATATGAAAGCTTTTCAACATTGATTTGGAAATATTTTCTTTGTCGACCTTACTTAACACAATTAAAGAGATTTGCTATGAACACGAAAGATCATCCAAATTTATATATAACCTAAAGCAATTCAATCCTTCAAATTTATGAGAAATCAAATAGACATGACCAAAACAAGTGAAATCATCAATGAATGTAATAAAATATAAGGCTCCATGTCTTGCTCTAACATTCATCGGACCACAGATGTCTGAATGAATTAATTATAATAGATAGTCAGCCCTTGTTCCTTTTCTAAACGATTTTCTAGTTGCTTTTCCAGCTAGACAACTTTCACAAATAGATAAATCTATTTTGTTAAGTGGGCCTAATAATTCTTCTCTGGCCAATCTATTCATCCTATCATGACCTATATGACCCAGTCTAGCATGCCAAATATTTGTATAAACATTTGCAACATTGGAAGAAGCAAGTAGAGAAAACAACCATCAACATAATTAAAACCGTTTGTCTTGGTATTTAGTACAATAAACCATCTAACATATAACCAGTATCTACTCGAACAAAATTTAACATAATATCCATACAATCACCATAAAAATTTAAAGCATATCCTAATTTTAATGGTACTTGGACAGAAACCAAATTTCATCGAATATTAGAAGCAAAAAGTACATCATGAAGATAAAGTATCTGGCCACCATACAATTTAAGCTTGCATGTGTCGATTCCTTTCACTTCAACGCGTGAACTATTCCCCACATATATCCATCTAGTTCCATGACTGATTCAATGATACTCCACAAATGCTTGTCGGTCTCTAGCTACATGGTCTGTAGCTCTTGAGTCTACAGTCCATAAAGAACGAGATTCAGTAAGTAATATTGAGCTAGAAACATAAATATAATTAGGCAAATTGGAGTAACAATATACCTTCTCCTGCTTGGGCTCAGTGCATTCACGAGCAAAATGACCTAACTTTTCGTAGTTGAAGCAGGTCATTTTGGTCTTATTCTTCTTACTCTCAGCACGTTTACCTCTCTTACACTTTCTTGTCTCATTCATTCTAAAGTTGGGGTTACCTTTCCCTTTCTTGAAAAACTTCTTTCCTCTTTTGCGCTTAGGCCTAAGCCTTTACGCTTGATGGATTCAACCATATAAAGCTAACCGGAAGTCTTAGCCACTTCCAAGCACTCATCTTCCAACTCAACATGATATGAAATGCCATAAAAAATCTTGATGTTATCATTATATGTCATGTTGATCTTTATATTCTCCCAGTTGGAGGGCAATGACCGGATCACAGCCTGTACTTGTTGCTCATCAGTGAGGTTATGCCTAACGGACTTGAGCTCACGAATCATGTTTGACATTTCCCTAAGGTGTTACCTTATTGTGTGATTTTGGCGCTTCCTATAGGTGTCAAACTTGATGGTTAGCCTTCTCAATTTAGTGGTTGAAGTACCAGCATACTTGTCTTTCAAGGCCATCCACATGTCCTGGGCTGTCTCGTATTTCTCATACATACACATGAGGTCATCATCCATGCTACTTAGGATCGTAATCCTAGCAATGCTATTCTTCTTTTTCCAAGTTTGGTAGACCTCCATGTCTCTCTTACCTTGAACAGATGTACCTAACTGGGGTGGTACCATGGTGTTTGTAAGAGTCTCAAGAGCATTTTGCTCTTCAAGAATGTACTGAATTTTGCAGTGTCATATATCATAGTTGTCACCATTCAGCTTCTCACCCTTGTTAAGCTTAGCTATGATATTCTTTGGAGCAGAAATCATTTCTTGAAATATATCATATTTAGAGACAAGTGAAGGAAATCTAATCTTAGCATACACTGTACTATTTCATATTTCATTTGCAGCAAACGTACGCCTACAAATATAATATGTGAATGCAAAGAGTAGAGTCAAAAAAACAGTCAAGCTGCTTAATCATCATCAACTTCCAAACATTTCAAACATGGTATATAAGTAAACTTTTTGTGAAATTCAGTTCTTTCAAACATTAAGCAAAGAACACCCACTTTGATAGATGAATATAATGATCATTCAATTAGATGCAAAAGTAATTATATTAAATGAAATTAAATATTCACATTCAATTTAACTAACAAGAATGAACTAATCATTTAAGAAATGTCATGAAATCAAATACTAATAACATTTACAAATGAAACAAAAAACAAGCATGCTAATACATAAAATAGTCCATATCATCATAATGCCAGAAGTCATCCATCTCGGGATCCTCCTCATCCGATGAGATGTCTATAACCTCAACCACTTCATCATCAGGAGTCCCTATCACATCAGCCATCTCATCATCAAAGATCTCAATGATCTCCACATTCATCTCATCATCTGAAATGACTATGATATCGGTTGGAACATCAGAAGGTATATAGTCTAAAGGCTCAACGCCCTTCTCATCATATGAAATGACTATAACATCAGCTGAAGCATCAGAAGGCACGTAGTCCGGAGGCTTGACACCCTTTTCGTCGTTTGAAATGATTATAATATTGATCGGATCATCAGAAATATCGATGATGCTAGGACTTTCTATTATCTCAATGACTTCTTCAATTTCATCATTAGAATCAGTATAATAATGAATAAAACGATAAGCCATCTACAAAACAATTTATCATGTTAAGCATGTTAAATAATTTATTTTAATTAAACTAAACAAAATAAAATTTACTATGTTCGGACATTTAATTTAGCTCTCACTGGGGCGAATATTATATAAATTTTATTGTTAATAGACAAAAAAAAAAAACTGATTTTTTAATTTTTTAATTTAATATATATATTTTATATTTTATATTTTTTTTTTTGGGTTGGAAACCGCCGTTAACGGCGGCGTTGCTCCACTTGCCGACGCCATTCGTTGTCAGGCTCCGGCAGCCATGGCATGTCGACCGTGCATGCTCGTATGTGCGCTTGGCATGTCATTGGTTTGGCGTGCCACGTAGCGGCCTTTGGTGCGGCCACACGTCCTTGAGACGTGGCCACTCTAGACGCTACCATGTCTCATGACATGTGGCACCATATCATCCGTTCAAAGCATTTGACATGTGATCATTCCAAATGCTGCCACGTCTTGTAACACGTGACTTAATATTATTGGGACACGTCTCATGTGCGTGGGCTCTCCACATATTGACATGTGTCACAAACGTGGCTTCATCTGGTTTTGACACGTCGCTTAATCTGAACCTCTCCTACTTTAACATGTGTCCCGATTATTGTTCATCATCTTCAACCTTTTTTCTAAATTTCAATTTTTATTTTAAATTGAAAATGATTTTTCTCACTCAATTTTCATCGAAATCAGTCATATAATATATTGTTGGAAAGCTCTTTTCGAGCCCAATCAAACGGTGTATCAAATTCATCGAAAAGAAAATGATTTGTAACATTAGTATTCAAAAGAGAGTTTCGGGTTTCATACATAACATGAGCATTTGAAGTTTTTCTAATTTCCTAACCAATTCAAAGTCAAACGAAACTCCAATTGTCTATATCTATACTCACTTTCATGCAATTTTCAAGTCTCTAATGCCCTATAAATTTTCTTTAAAATTTAAGTCTCAACAGTAACATAATATTTGTTTCACAAATAGTGAAAAATAAATAAAAATTAAACCAACCACTGTTATAATCAGGCTCTGATATCAATGATGATTTTGTACTCATAAATTGATAAATTAAACAATATCATCTCAATGTAATATATTGCAATAATAACAATGATTAAATTATAAAAGATGATGAAATACATACCTTCAATAGGAGTAATTAGATCAAACAAATAGTACTACGGATGGTAAGCAATCACAGATGGAAAGTCAACTCATAACACAGTGTAAGAGCCTTGAATAAATTTTGTGTTTTTCTCTATTTTTTGTCAAAGGAAATTTTTGTAGCAAAAACAAAAAACCCTTTTTCTTATGTTGAAGGAAAATACATGTATATTTTATATGTGTTAGGAAACTGCTAGCAGTTTTAACTGTTCTCAACTTCTCTGGTAGTTTTATGGCAGTTTTTTTATCATGATCCAAATAAAATTGGATCTTGGATCTTGGTTGACACTGTTGGGTTCTAAGTAAAACCCAAACCATAATCCAAAGGCCCAAACAATACATTCTAGGTAGGGTTTTTTTTTTTTTTTTTTTTTTTTTTTCCAACAAGTTACAATTTTGTTACCTTAATATCTTTGTAAATTGCCAAGATCCAAAATTTAAGCCTTAACCATAATAATAATAAGATTATTTAATGTGTTCTTTAGTTACATTATAACGAAAAAGAATGGTAAGAATATATTGAATTTGATTTAAGAGTTAAAAATTTGAACTTCAACCAATTAATATACTCGATAATATTGAAAGATATTTACTCTGATTAAACTTAGAAAGACTAATATATACTCCCATAATACTATGAGATTTCTACTGTGATAATAAAAGGAGTTGTAAATTATTATGTATGCTGAGACTCAAACCTTTATCACAAATTTGAAAGATAAGTGTACTAACCACTTGCACTATAACTGGATGTACATTATTTTCCTGTTAATATCTATTTTCACTTCATGTATTGTCACGTGAAAAAAAAAAAAAAAAAAAGACAGAAGAGACTCAAACTAATTGTATAATATATACGCATGGTTAACAGGCAGCTGGTTCCATAGCAAAAAGAGTTCTTTCAAAAATTACAATGGCTTTTTCAAATGTGGTTGGTCCTTTGGAAGATATTAGCTTCTATGGCCATCCCATTATGCCTTCCTTGCTCCCACTGTTTATGGGCATCCACAGGTTAGGAATTCCATCTACTTAAACAGAGATTTTATTGAAAGCATTATATTATAATGCTTGTTGGAATAGAGCACATTAAAATTTAAAAAAATAAAAATGATTGTTTTCTTTAAAATAAAAATGTATTAGTATATTGAATCAATGAATGTTAATAATTTACTAAGCTTTGAATTATTAAACTATATATATATATATATGTATAGGAGTTGAATCTAAGCATATTCAATAGCATAGCCACTTGTAATTTGGAGCCAACATTATTCATTCGGGATGGAGGATTTTATAGTACAATATATAATTAAAAGTTCAAAATAAATTGAAAATGTTATTTTCAGAAATGAAGATGTCCTTTGTTGCGTTTAGTAAGAATTATTTTCAAAGATAAAAATAATAGGATTTTTTTTTCTTTTATTGTTTTAAGAATGATGTACAAGACAATTATTCTGAAGGAAACATAAATGGTTTCTTTCTAAAATTGTAGAAAACAATAATATTCTTCCAACTTTTTATTTATAATATTAAAAATTATTTTCCATATTTAAAAACAATTTATATTTTATTAAAAAACAACCTTTTTTAAAAAAAAAAAAATTATCATTAAAAATAATTTTTTTAGAACATATAAACAAATAATTTTTCAACTAGTTTTTTAATTAATTTTTTAAATAAACAAATCATAACTAGACATCCATTAGAAGTTTCATTTTTGTATTCTTTTGCAGGCATTGACAATACATTTCCAAAGCTACATGAACAAAATGACCATTGTTCTAGCAGTAAATCCAAATGTGATTTCTGATCCTCACCAAATCTGTGAGGACATTGAAGAATCTCTCCGAATTATTAAGGATATAATGCTGTTGTAGAGAAAACATTAACGATTAAGGATGTTGTCTAGTCAGAAGATTAAGATTAATTAATTGCCATATTAGAGTCATTTTTAGTTTATCTTAAAATTATATTTTATTCATAGTTGAAGCCTTCATTAGTTATTATTGAATTGAAAAAAAAAAAAATCATAAGCACATTTATTCATAGTTCAAACACACATAACCTTTCTATATATGACTGGAGTTCGAGTCTCATTACGCCCATTTACTTATATAAGTGTGGAGTTTTCTTTCGAGATATGGCAGGAGTAGAAGAAGATGACGACAATCAATATAGAAGAAAACAGAAGTCTTAGTTTGCAAAATCATCTAATATTTGTTCATCATGTATTCATAAAGTTTTTTTTTTTTTTTTTTTTTCCCTTTCTTTGTGGCTCAATAATCTCTGTATACACCTTCTAACACCAGATTCCAGCACCGAAGCTCAAGCATACGCAGAAGGTTTATATCAGCGTCGAAACTTTGTCTTGTATCATGGTTTTGATCAAGTGTTGGTGGCTGGTAATGCTATTCAAGGAATGTCATGAGATGAGTTTAGGTTGGTTCATATGTGTAAGCGACTATCTTACTGATTTATTGGAAATTAGGGATACATTATGTTTATTACATTTGGCAAATAAATGATGTTTCTTTTGGAAACATGACACGACATATTTAATATTTACATGTTTGTGGAGGAACCCTATGGCGGTTAATCATTATAAGTGGAAAGTTTATATTTTACCACTTTGAAATTCAAGCATTGAGAGCGTCAGTGAAAAATCATGTCCGTGCCACATAATTGTGTTGATTAAATCCATAATTAGAATACCTAGAAGTAGTTATCTATTTCTAGGTGTCTGTTGTAATCTTTATTTGACATGTCACTTGTATGATATGGTTTTAAAACTATTTTTAGGTCTTGGTTACATGCAAATGCAAGCACTTGTAAGCTTATGCAGCTTAATGGGACAAACCTCATAATTCCAGTTTCAATGTATCAATTAGGTTTAAAATGTAGTTTGGTCTGCCTAGATGCTAAAGGGGGAAAGGGGACTTAGCTGAACATGCATGATGCTATAGAATAAGAAATTTTGTTTCTTCCACTTTATGAATCAAAACTTATAAAATTAGACAGAAGGAATGCCTCTTAATGTTGTCATGCTTAAATCTCTTAGTTTGCAAAATTTTGTAAAATTTATTATTGTCATGCTTAAATCGATAAGATTACATGTTGCCTATGGAACTAAATGTGAGTTTAATCTTTACATTCTGTATTGATTTGATAAAATTCTGCTATGCAATGAGTACCCTATTTATATGTTTTTGGCCTTTTGATTGCTTCATGAAGGCTGGAGAAAAGCGGAAAGAAGAAGAGATGGTAGAACTTGAGGGTCCATTGGGCTAGAGTGATGTTGTAATCCGTGAACTGGTTTCTTTGGAGAGAGAGTTATTTACACCTTGCAAGAATGGGACAATTGATCCTTTTGGTTTGTACTTATATGGTCTTGTGTTTAAAAAATATGAATATCTTTAAAGCACTTTCAGTTTCAGTAATTACATACAGAATCGAATTGCGAAAGCACAGTACAGTTTGAGAGAATTTGAACAAGTTGAAGTGATATTGAAGAGCTTTTAAAGGAATGATCCCTAGCATGTGAAGGACATGGATAGATATGTATTCCAATGTATTATATGCAAAGGAGTGTTTCTCTGTCCTAAGTTATCTTGCCCACAAGGTGTTTATGACTGATAAATACAGTCCTGAATCTTGTTGCATCATGGAAACTATTATAGTTTGAAGGGGCAGCATGAGAAGTCAGTAGTATATTTTAGGAGGATCTAGAGAGGTTGAAGAAGCAACATTTACTACAAGAAAGATTTAGAGAGGATGGAAGCTGAAGAGAGGGGAGGACCAAATATGGTTGAAGCCTTGATGTTTCGAGAAATGAGAGGGGATCAATCTAGTTTTCCTCCAATGCATGTTGAGCACTTTCCTCCATGACTTCCACTACTGCTCATAGAAGATAAAAATCCTCTGAAGCAGCTTCTACAGATTCAGTTTTCTGTGTTGCAGGTAATTTTCTAAGTCTCAGATTTGTAACAGGAACACACCTGTGTTTGTTCTCCTTTGGTGTTTGTTACGTAGCAATAGGACTCAAAAGTGATGGTTAGAACTTAGAAACCTATATAATCATTTCTGAAGTGGGACAAAAATACGTGGCAAGATCATATACCTTATAAGGCATCTGAAAACAGTGTTTCTCTTGTCTGAATTTTTCAAGTTATTTTTATTGTTTTGTTCCATTCACATGATTCTCATTTCGTTCCATTTTAGATTTACAGCCCCGTTAATAAACTTCTACCTTGGGAATATGATGAGTGGCAATATTAGCACCCCTCTAAAACTATATTTACACCCCTAATTTAATTTTTTTTTCATAAAATTCCAATATCACCTTTATATTATTATAAAACAAAGAATCATCAAATTTTGAAGTTATAAAGCCATGAAAATGCTACCTGGTTTGGTGGACACAGAAACGAGAAACTATATGTTTGCAAGAGCATTGGTGTATATGTGTGTTTACATTGCAGACCAATGAGAAACCTTGGGGTGCTTTGTGCTATGGAGAATCTGCCTTCATCACCAGTAAGGCCCTAATCGGATTCTTGATAATTCTTGCAATCGGGTATTGATAACGTGCTGAAACTCCTGATGGGAGAGGAGAGGCGAGTGTTTGGTAATGTGGGCCATCGCTGTAACGTGCTGAAACTGAACTGTTTTGGGACTCTTTACCATGGAGTTAAATGTGGTGTCCGGAGAAGCAAACAGTCTTATACTATGGATAGAAACTGTATGATCAATCTAGTCTTGAAAGCAGACTCCAACTGCTTGAAACTAAGCTGCAATTGATCGAACTTAGAGTTCACCATTTGAATGGGATTTTGTTGAACCATCACTCCCTGTTGCCTTGCTCCATGCTAAACCCTACACACTGCTGCAAACCTCAGCTTTTAAGATGATGAAACCTGGATTTGGATCCTCTATACATACTTTATTTTAGTTTTTATTAGAAGTAGTTTAGTTAGTAACTAAACAATGAGTAAAAGAATAATATATTCTGATTAAAATTATATTAATAATTTAATATAAGGGTAATATTGGAATTTTATGAAAAAATTAAATTAGGGGTGTAAATAGAGTTTTAGAGGGGTGCTAATATTGCCACTCAAATATGATTCTCTTAGGATGTTTTGTCAGGGGGATTCTTTAATGTTCTTACATCTTGAATGTGGGAAGTTCATTATAATAATTTTTCTTTAATTTTCTTACATCTTGAACAATTATAAAGGGACAAGCCTTGATCAAATTTGTTGCTCAATTCTTGGGGATAGAAGAAGAACCAACTAGCCAAGTGTCAACTTAGCCAGCTAAAGAGCTCCCTCTTTGAGAGTTGTATATGCATGGACATGATTCCAAAAATTGCTACTTGCAAGTTAACGGTTAGTAATTTATCGGTTACTCGACGAGTAATCGGTGATTAATCGATGAGTATTATTTTGGAGAAAAATTATTATTTTTTGAAATTTGAGGGCATATACTGATATTTTTTTAAATATCAATGACCAAAACTTAGATATTGGTGTAATTTTATCAAATCCCAAAGGAGGTTTGTGTAACTTAGTTCATTATAGTAATTTTTCTTTAATTTTCTTACATCTTGAACAATTATAAAGGGACAAGCCCTAGTCGACTTTGTTGCTCAATTCTCGGGGATAGAAGAAGAACCAACTAGACAAGTGTCAACTAAGCTAGCTAAAGAGCTCCCTCTTTGGGAGTTGTATATGCATGGACATGATTCCAAAAATCGCTAGTCGCAAGGTAACGGTTAGTAATTTATCAGTTACTCAATGAGTAATCGGTGATTAATCGATGAGTATTGTTTGGAGAAAAATTATTATTATTTGAAATTTGAGGGCATAAACTAGTATTTTTTTAAATATTAATGACCAAAACTCAGATATTGGTATAATTTTATTAAACCTTAAGGGAGGTTTGTGTAATTTATACACACAAACACTAACATTTCTCATCGTCACTCTCTTTTTCTTTTCTCTCAGCTCTTTTTTCTTTTTCTTCTTCTTCTTCTTCCGATCACCACTCAAACCCATCTAATCTCAACCATGCTCTGCCTCCCGAACTCAATTGCAACCACCCATCCAAGCTTAAGCCTACCAAGACACACCCATCAACTGGTCGAAGAAAGTTCTGACCCAACAACAAGACAACTCTAACCCATTCGAAGGTAAATTTTGTCCAAACTCCCCATTTTCATTTGGATTTTGAGTTTTTTGGGTTTTTCTTGAATGATTTGTAGTGGGTTTTGTGGTGGTAGGCGATCAAGACTCTCTATCTAGGGGTTATCAAACCAATAGAGTGTTAGTCAACAATTTATTAGCGAAAAGTCATCGTTAATTAGTGATTTTTGAAACAATGTCCACAGATCATCTAACGAAGGAAAAGGTAGGAGCAAGAGTGCCCTTGGGTAGCCTGAATGAATAAAAGATACACTATACACTCTAATTCAATTTCAAGGCATCAACCAATGAGGCAAAGTGTAAGGCCTTATTGGCAGGCCTAAGATTAGCTCTCGAGCTAAGAGTTGCAAACATTAAAATTTATAGTGATTCCTAATTGGTTATACAACAAGTTAGGAAGGACTACTGAACTAGCGAGACTAGAATGATTGTTTACTTACAGGAAGTGATGAAAATCCTTGAACAATTTGTTCAATATGATTGCCAGCAGGTTCCAAGTGCTTAGAACTCTCATGCGGATGTTTTGGTAAAGTTAGACATGACAAAGGACGCTGATCTATTAGACATCGTACTAGTGGACTACCTTCCTAAGCTTGGTATGAAAATTGAGGAGATGCAACTCATCGACCCATTAGTGGTGATAACCACCTCTTGAAACTTCTAGATGACCTCGATCATCGATTACTCGGTGAATGAAAAACTAACAATAGACAAGAATGAAGCTCGAAGGTTGTGTCTGAGAGCTGCTCAATATGTCATTTATGGTGATATGCTTTTCAAAAGAGGATTCAACATTGTCTTTTTGAGGTGTATTGATGGAGAAACAACAACATTTGTATTATGAGATATACATGCAGGTCATTGTGGAAATCATGTTAAAGGGCCATCACTAGCCCAAAAAGCTCTTCAACAAGGATATTATTGGCTTACCATGAAGCAGGACGCTCTAAACTTGGTAAAAAATGTGACATGTCAGAAATTCACTATAACACCACGAGCTCCTACGTCTTTGTTATAGTCAATGATCAACGCCTAACCCTTTGCAATTTAAGGCATTGACTTGATTTGACAACTTGGTAAAAAATGTGACATGTCAGAAATTCACTATAACACCACGAGCTCCTACGCCTTTGTTATAGTCAATGATCAACGCCTAACCCTTTGCAATTTAAGGCATTGACTTGATTTGACTGCTACCTAAAGCTCATAGAAATTATAAACATGCTCTAGTTGTAGTTGATTATTTTACTAAGTGGGTTGAAACAGAAGCTCTAAGTCATATAGCAACCAAACAAATAGAGAAATTTGTCTAGAACAATATTATTTGTTGTTTTGGTGTCCTATAGTAGATTGTCTTTTTCATATGATCGAGAGCAAAATAAGGAACTCTTGGGAAGGAACCTTGAGCTACTAGTTGAAAAGAGAGAAGCTGGACAATTGAGAATAGTTGTCCACCAATATAAGGTAGTTCACTATTAAAACAGGAAGGTCAAAGAACAATAGTTCTAAAAAGGCTTTGGTCTTAAAGCAGATACTACCCCGATTAAAGGATCTCTGAGAAGGAGTGCTCGGACCTAGCTAGGAGCAACCTTATATCATCGTTGAAGACCTTCAAAATGAAGCATACCATCTGCTTGAACCTAATAGGACAAAGGTGCCATGAGCATGGAACGCCGAACACCTCAAAAAATATTATCCTTAGATTTAAATATGAATTATTTTAATTATAAAATGCTTTAATAAGGTTCATTGTGTTTTCAACAGCTAAAAAAGTCTCTTGTTCAAATTAAATTGCATGTGAACTATAAACTTTGGGAATTCAAAAGGGTTAAGGTTAACTTCGATATGTTTAGCCTAGAACACGTTTGACTTACCGATGATCACTAAAAATAACCACCCTACAGTAGCTGAGACACAAGGCTATCCAACAATGAATATACACAACATGAGCCTATAAAAATTTGGAGGATAGTAGTTTGTTGGTTTAAGAAAGATATGACAACATCTTACCTCCACCATTGTACCGAATATAAGACACAACACCACAAGCGGGTTGCTCATTGGATTGGTCCATAAGTGGGCGATTCCAAAGTGTGGCTCCATAAGTGGATCACACCTCTCTAGAATAACAAACTTGTGGGATATCGTGTGGATCAATGAGGATATGATAGCACCCAGCCTCCTCCACATCCTTACGGGGAAAGACTACATTCCTTTGAGAGTTTTACCTAATATAAGTGTATATGGCAAAAGCTCTATAAAAATTCTGAGGATGTAATACCATAAATCCAACATGAATAGACATGGCACAAGTACATAAAATTAGGAGGAAAATGGTAGTTGGTCTTCACAAAGGAAAAGAAATTGCAAGGAGAATAAAATGATTTTGCTCCAATGTGCATTCAGGAATTGAGGTATTTAAATAAGTAAATTTTGTTTGGTAACATTTGAAATCCGACTTGAGATTTATTGATCTTAGGATGACTTGAGGAGGGGAGAAAATTAGGAACCTAGTTTTAGTATTATTAATTTCATAAAAAATTATTAATAGAATTTGGGACTGTTGGATTTTGGATGACTTTCTTTGATTACACGTTGTTGAGTTGGTAAGCCTTGTGACAGATAATCAAAATTTAAAACTTCAATTAAGGTTGTGTTTTGAGTCAAACTTATTAATCTAACGATTTTTCCTTTCCCTTTTCTTTTTCATTTTGTTTTCAATACATATAAATGATTTCTCGCATAACTGTTATATCTTTAGTCAGAAAAATGTTTAGAATACATTCGAAGCACTATACTTTAATTGATTATTTGTAATAAATTTAAGATTTTTCATGGGGATTACTTAAAATTAATAGTTGAGAAAAACCTTGAAGGTCTTTTAGGTGATTTAGAGTGTTGAGTTGAGGATACAATAGATAATGTTACATTGCATTTTTATGGAACAAGAAGAAGTCAGTTCAAAGACAGATTATAATTTCAGAAACTATCCTTACATCTTCAAGGCTCTATTTTTTAACAAGGTTCCAAAAATTGTTAATCTCTAATCGACCGGTGAAGCAACGGTTAGCAATTTATCAGTTACTCGATGATTAATCGGCGAGTACTGTTTTAAGGGGAAATTATTATTTTTTGAATTCTGATGACGTAAATTGATATTATTTTAAACATCAAGGGTCAAAACTTAAATAATATTATAATTTTATAATCTGAGGTGGTTTGTGTAATTGTCCATCATATATATATTTATATGAATTTCCACTAACCTAATCGCATATTAGCCTCCTCTCTCTCTCACGATTGCCACACAACACCTTTTTCCACTCTCTCTTTCTACTCTCTCCCTCCTCCCCCGCCAGCCTCCTCCGCTATGGCGACCATCACCTCCTCCTCCATTTTCTCACTCAGCCGACTGCCGACCACCATTCTCAACTCTCTCTCTTTCTTCTCTCTCCCTCTTCCCTTGTTAGCCTCCTCGTTAGGACCGCTGCCACCTCATCCTCCACTTCTTCTTCCTTTCTAGCCTTCTGATGGTGCCCGTGATTTTTAATATTTTTTATGTTGATTTTGTTCTATTGATTTTTCATTTTTTGTTGTGTTGATTTTTCAAGTTTAGTTGTAATCGATTCGGTCGAGTACTTAGGCGACTTGAACAATTATTTAGTCCACTGATTTTGGCCACCGATTTGGTCCTTATCGGATCGGCACTGTGTCGATTAGAGTTTCCGACGATTTTTGGAACACTGATTTTTAAAGATAGTTTATGATGTTATGTTGCTATGTTAATGATCATGTTTAAAACTGTATTTTAAAGCCTACTCTACATCTTCCCTCATTTCTCTCTTTTAATTTTTTTTTTAATTTTTGTATTTTCCTTGTGCATCCACAATCTTTTTGTTTGAAGCAAAAGCATCCAAATATAACCAAAAGTATAACATAATAAAGTTTAAGCAATTACTATGAATTTGTTTTAGCCGTTCTTACAACCTAGAAAGTGTTTTTAGCTACAATCATCATTTAGTTTATGTTGTAAATACTAATTATATTATGAACCTCCGACCTAGAGAATAATACAAATTGTTAAGAGTTCAATTTTTAGTACATACAGAAATAACAATCATGCAAAACTAAATACAACATAACACAATTAAAGTTATCGTATAAAAAATTATTTAAATATAATTTAAAAACTACATTTGAGTAACCTAACAAATTTATCGACCACTAAAAGTTGTCATTGTTACCTTATTAATGGAACACTCTCTTCTGATAAGAGATGATCTCGATTCATTCTTATCGATAGCAAATGTAGATTTCTTAGGAGAAGAAAGTATTGTTTCATTGCTTAACATGAAAACTATATTCAAAACTTTCAAAAAAAAAAAAAAAAAAAAACTATGTTCAACATGCTTGGACTGTCTTCTACGTTATCTTGCACGCATAAGAGTCCGACATGAATGCACCTCAAAACTTCATTTGTTGGACATGAATCGGGTATGCATGAGTCAACTATCTCTAGGGCCTTACCAACTCTCCATAATTCCTATGTCTTATTTCTGATATTACATGAGAATAAAAAAAAAATGTAAGTAGCAAACCAATGTTTATAAGTTTTCAAATGACAAAAATTGGCAACAACTTACATATTGTATCAAATATGAGCATGAATCATCGTGGAAAAAGCTCGTTCTCTTCTCTCCACTTACGATCTCTAATATTATGACTCCAAAACTAAAAATGTCTGATTTCGTGGAGAAGAGACCACCTAGTACATATTTAAGTGGCATATTAACACTACAAGCATATAAACTATTGATCTTCGTTACAATATACTCATAGAGTAGTTTTCATTTCATTTTTAGGTTATATAAAAAAATGTTGGCAATTGAAAAAGTTCAATGATAAATATGTTTTGTATCAACTTACTAAGTTCCAACAACTCTTTTGGTTTTTTCTTGGGTTTCATCCTCTCCACATATTCTTGCAATACCAAATCTGAGATTTTGGGTTTCATCTCTCTATTTAAAAGAATATTACTAGTTTTTAGATCCCTGTGAATAATTCTTAATCTCGAATCTTAATGAAAATAAAGAATCCCTCGAGCAATTCCTAAAATTATATCAAAGTGCATTTTCCAATCCAATAATAGCTTTCTTGATTGATCTGCTTCAAGTATATATCTTAGAAAGAATAGACATAGAAACTATTACAGATATCAAGTGCATAATTAAGGAGTAGTCATACCAAAAATGAAGTAGTCCAAGCTTTTGTTAGGCATAAATTCATAGATTAGTATCTTTTCATCTTTCTCCGTGCAATAAGACCTCGTTTTTGAATTCAGAGATTCCTTATCCTGAATTTTTTGATAATCTTTTGACGGTTATCTCTTGTCCATTAGACAATTGACCCTGTGATATGGACCGAAATATATTTATGTTAGTTTTGAAATTACCAACCATGCTTTAAACATGGTTAGAGGCCTAACATAGAAAATGCATATAGGAGTGAAAAACTCAAATCAAGGTAGAAAGGACTAAAAGGTTCGATGAACACCCAAGATGAAAGTTATAGTTCTAATTGCCAAAGAATATGGACGAACAAAATTTTACATTAAGAAATTGATTAAAAGTTTCTCTCAAAAGAAAATTTTAATCACCAAAAGTACTGGAAGACAAATACAAGCCCTTATTAGTATATAACTGTTGTTATTATGGCAGAGAGAAAAAAAATACCTTGTAAACTGGGCCAAAACCTTCTCGTCCAAGCCTATTCGCCGAAGAAAAGTTATTTGTTGCAGATATCACAATATGTAGTTTAAACAAAGTCAATTCTATATTCTTACTTTCACTATTATCATTAGGAGAGTCCTTATGCTTAGATGAACTTCCCGCCAAATCCAAATCCAACCTATGATGATGCTTTTGTTTCTTCCTTCCTGTATTCAGGTAATTTATGCATACAGAGCAATTATTCAGCATTCTTATGTATTCTCTTGTTCTTGCTTTTTATGTTTCCACATAAATTACTTCTCAGGAATCAGAGGAAAACGATAGTTATAGTCAAGGCATAAGTAAAGTCATTTTAGGTTCTATGTTTGTCCTAACTGTAACAAGGACCATGCTATCTGACTGTTCACAAAATAATAGCGATGCAAACCTTAGTTCAGCATACTAGAATTAAAATGTATAATTATAGCTAATTTGAATACCTTTAGCACGCCTTCTCCAGAAGTAATGAAAGCACACGGCTGCCAGAATGATTTTCACAATCACAGGAAAAATAATAAATGCTAGTCTACTTTTTGTTGCTAGAATGTGTCTTGAAACATTCCAGGCATCTGCAGTTGGAATTTCATAATTTTTATTCAGATTAGTTAGGCTCAAGCAATTTCAAACAGATGTTACTTTATAAAAACCTGAGGATCTGAGCCTAGATAAAGATTAGATGATTTACTAGCTTTTGTGTGGTTAAACTGCTAATCAGGTTTGGAGTGCCCATTACAATTTGACTAAACTTTTATCTTATCCAATTTTGAAACCAAATACTAAACAATATAGCTTATGCAACATAGAAATAGGCTACTAATATTGAATAAGAGACAAGCAAAAGAAACGATGAATAGATTAAAATTTATGTACCTAGCTCCACAGCATCAACTCTTATGTAAAAATCTTGTCCATCTTTATAGTCTATCATATCCCTTAACTCACCATACCATGTTATGCACCATTGTCTGCTTTCAACAACAGCATACCCTGTACAGTTGCAACTCTTCAGGCACTTCTCTCACACTCCTGTAAGCTCATATTACCATAAACGGTAGAATTTCTGGCGTCTGGTAACTTCACATGTTCCAGTCTCACAAAACCCTCCCCATCACCTTTGCCACAGCCATCCTGTTTTCTTTTTCCACACATGGTAGGTACCAGCCTTGCGGATTCAAGGGTTCAAACCCAGGCAGACATGTACAACGTGCCACCGTATCCTCATAGCAAATCGCATTTGTACCGCTTCGTGCATACTCATCACACAAGTTCCCAGGTGAAAACCCCATGTTCATCCATCTCTGGCCCTCATGCCAGATCAGTCTCTTAATAGTTCCAGTTCGCTCCAGAACATTTATGCAGAAAGGGGCTCCACTTTTTGGTGACAATTTAAAACACAATTCATTGTCATTGCTCACATACGTATAATTCATAAAATCCACTAGCTCAGAGTAGTAATCTTTAAGCAACGCTTATTACAGGACCTTTGACCTTTGAAGATTTCCATCTTCACCAATCCTGAAAATGCAGAGGTTGCAACATGAAGTTGAGGTTGGTAGAAATTTAGGAGGTGTGGAATGTCTACACTTCGCGAGAATGGGACAATTGATCCTTTTGGTTTGTACTTATATGGTCTTGTGTTAAAAGACAAAGGCAGTGAGAATTTGCTCGTACCGTTTTAGTGGAGTCTGTGAATAGCTACCCTTGAACTGTAGTGCCTGGTTGGAGCTGCAGTCCTTGTGCACTACAATTGACATCTTGAATAGCCTTAATCTCAATAGCATTGGATGAATTAGGACTTCTTTCTTGCCGGTGCTTATCAAGAACTTTAGGATGCACACTGAATCATTAACAAAATATGAATATCTTCAAAACACTTTTAGTTTCAGCAATTACATACAGGCTCAAATTGCAAAAGCACAGTACAGTTTGAGTGAATTCAAATAAGTTGAAGTGATTTGAAGAGCTTTTAAGGAATGATCCCTATCGTGTGGAAGACGTGGATATATATTCCAACATATCAAATGCAAAGGAGTGTTTCGCTGCCCTAAGTTATCTTGCACACAGGGTATTTATAACTGATAAACACAGACCTGGATCTTGTTGGATTATTGGGAATTATTATAGCTTAAAGGGGCAGCATGAGAAGTCAGTAGTGTATTTTAGGAGGGCAAGCAAACTGAACAAAAATTATTTGTTGGCATGGACACTACACGACTGTTGTTGATGCATATAGACGTTTCTTGCTACTCATTGCAGAGCCCATAACAGATTTGAAGGGGCAGAGGATTATACTAACCCAGTAAGTTTTATTTCGTTTCTTGTATTTATGGTTTTGATTTAGACTAAAAATCCATTTTATGATTTTCAACACATTGAATTTAATCAGAAAAGTTGTTTATTTAGTTCACTGCCAAGTGCATAATTGCAGGAGAAAGAAACTGCAAAGAGTATGCTTCGAGGAATGAGAAGGGATCAATCTAGTTTTCCTCCAATGGATGTTGAGCACTTTCCTCCATGACTTCCCCTATCGCTCATAGAAGTTAAAAATCCTCTGAAGCAGCTACAACTGATTCAGTTTTCTGTGTTGCAGGTAATTTTCTTGGTCTCTAATTTGTAACAGGAAAACACCTGTGTTTGTTCTCCTTTGGTGTTTGTAATGTAGCAATAGGACTCAAAAAAGTAATGGTTAGAAGCCTATATAATCATTTCTGAAGCAGGAAAACATAAGTGGCTAGATCATATGCCTTATCAGGCATCCGAAAACAGTGTTTCTCTTGTCCGAAATTTTCGAGCTATTTTGATTATTTTGTTCGATTCACATGATTCCCATTTCGTTCCATTTTAGATTTACAGCCCCATTAATAAACCTATACCTTGGAAATATGATGAGTGGCAATATTAGCACCCTCTAAAACTATGTTTACACCCCTAATTTATTATTATTATTATTTTCATAAAATTCCAATACCACTCTTATATTATAAAACAAAGAATCATCAAATTTTGAAGTTATAAAGCCATGAAAATGCTTCCTAGTTTGGTGGACACAGGAACGAGAAACTATATGTTTGCAAGAGCATTGGTGTATATGTGTGTGTTTACATTGCGAACCAATGAGAAACCTTGGGGGTGGTTTGTGCTATGAAGAATCTGCATTCATCACCAGTAAGGCCCTAATCGGATTCTTGATAATTCTTGCAATCGGGTATCGATAACGTTCTGAAACTCTTGATGGGAGAGGAGAGGCGAGTGTTTGGTAATGTGGGCCATCGCTGTAATATGAAACTGAACTACATGAACTGAACTGTTTTGGGACTCTCATTAGAGGTGGCAATTTGGAGCCCGACACGACGGGTCGATACGAATCCGACACGATAATTACGGGTTAGGGTTGAGCATTAACGGGTTGGATAAATTAACGGGTCAACTCGTTTAACCCGTTAACTTATCGTGTCGGGTTCGTGTTCCTTTAATCGTGTTACTGGTTAACCCGTTAAGGAGGAGAAAATGGTAATTTTACATTAAAGGGTGTTTATGTAATTTTACTGATTATATATATATATATATCTTTCAAAATCACAACCCTACCATTCCCTTCTCATTTCATGTCTACTTTTTTATTTCTCTCCTGCAACAGTCGCGCGCTCCACCGCCCACACAAGCCGATCTGCTACCGTCGGGCCGTCTCACCTCCGCCGTCTAGCATCCTCTCCTCGCGCAGTGTCGTCTCCTCATAACATCTGCTACTGTCATCTCCTTCGTGTAGCTTCTTCTCACCCAGTCGCGTCGTCTCCTTAGATATGCTGCCGCCGCCACGCCGTGTCACCTCCGCTATCCAGCATCTTCTCCTCGCGTAACGTCGTCTCCTCGCAACCATCTGCTATTGCTACATTTGCTACGTCTCCTCTGCATCTGCTACTACTGCACTGCATCTGCTACTGCCACACCACGTCGTCTCTTCAGACCTGCTGCCGTCGCGTCGCGTCGTCTCTGCTGTGCAGCTCCTTCTCTCCGCGTCGCGTTGTCTCCTAGATCTAGTGCCGCCGTGCCATGTCTTTGTTTTTAATTTTTACATTCATTTGTGTGGATGATTATATTTTTATGTTTTGAATGTATTTTATGTTTTTGATTGTATTTGTGGAAGATTGTGTTTTCATGTTTTGGATTGTATTTGTGGATGATTTTATTTTAAGGTTTTGGATTGAATTTGTGGATGATTTTATTTTATTTTTTTTGAAACATGGATGATTATATTTTAGGTTTTGATTTAGATTTGAGTATTTTGATGTTATTTTTTATTATATGTGAATTAAAATTTAAATAACTTAAATATAGTTAAATTCATAAACAGGTCAACGGGTTATCTTAACTAGTCATAAACGGGTTAGCTAAACGACCTGTTATAAATGGGTTATCGTGTTGTTTTCGTGTTGACCCGTTATTATCGTGTCGTGTTCGTGTCGAGTGAGTTCAACCCGTTTACTTATTATGTCGCGTTCGTGTCATGTTAAAAATTATCGGGTCGTGTCCAACCCAACCCGTCAACCCGAATTGCCACCCTTAACTCTCATCAATGGAGTTAAATGTGGTGTCTGGAGAAGCAAACAGTCTTATGCTATGCATAGAAACTTTATGACCAATCTAGACTTGAAAGCAAACTCCAACTGCTTGAAGCTAAGCTACAATTGATTGAACTTAGAGTTCACCATTTGAATGGGATTTTGTTGAACCATCAGTCCCTGTTTGCCTTGCTTCATGCTAAACCCTATACGTGGCTGCAAACCTCAGGTTTTAAGATGCTGAATCCTAGATTTGGATCATCTATACATACTTTATTTTAGTTTTTTATTAGATGTAGTTTAGTTAGTAACTAAAAATGAGTAAAAGAATAATAATATTTTGATTTAAATTATATTAATAATTTAATATATAGGTAACAGTGGAATTTTATGAAAAAAAATTAAATTAAATAGAGTTTTAAGGGGGTGCCAATATCACCACTCAAATATGATTCTCTCAAGATGTTTTGTCAAGGGGATTCTTTAATCTTCCTACGTCTTGAACAATTATAAAGGGACAAGCCCTGGTCAACTTTGTTGCCAAATTCTCGGGGATAGAAGAAGAACCAACTAGCCAAGTGTCAGCTTAGCCAAGTAAAGAGCTCCCTCTTTGGGAGTTGTACATGCATGGACATGGTTCCAAAAATCGCTACTCACTAATCGACCAACTAGATAATGGTTAGCAATTTATCGATTACTCGACGAGTAATTGGTAATTAATTGATAGTACTGTTTTAGGGAAAGATTATTATTTTTTGAAATCTGAGGCATAAATTGATATTTTTTTAAATATTTATTGTAAAAACTCAAATATGATGTAATTTTATCAAACATAGGGGAGGTTTGTGTAATTTATCCTAACATGTATATATATATATAAACGCACAAACCCTTACATTTTCTCACCATCACACTTTCTTCCTTACTCTTTTCTCCTTCTTCTTCTTCTTCTTCCAATCACCGTTTGAGCTCGTCCAAGCTCAAGCATGCTCCACTCGAACTTAATTGCAACTACCCATCCAAGCTTAACTGTAACCCATCCAAGCTCAACCCGATTAAGACATGCCCACCAACTGGTAGACAAAAGTTCTGACCTGGCAACAAGCCAACTTCGACCCATTCGAAGGTAAATTTCGCCCAAACTCCCCATTTTCATTTAGATTTTGAATTTTTTTGGATTTCTCTTAAATGATTTGTGGGTTTTGTGGTGATTGGAGAGTAAGACCCCCAATCTACGGGTTATCGGATCGGTAGAGTGCCAGTCAATGATTTATTAGGGAAAAATTATCGTTAATCGGCGATTTTTGGAACAATGTGCACAAATCATCTAACGAAGGAAAGGTAGGAACAAGAGTGCTCTTGGGTAGCCTAAACGAATAAAAGATACATTATGCACTCCGATTCAATTTCAAGGCATCAAATAATAAGACAGAGCATGAGGCCTTATTGGTAGGCCTAAGATTAGCTCGAGAGCTGGGAGTTAAAAGCATTAAAATTTATAGTGATTCCCAATTGGTTGTACAACAAGTTAAGAAGGACTACCAAACTCGTGGGACTAGAATGATTGTCTACTTACATGAAGTGATGAAAATCCTTCAATGGTTTGTTCAATATGACATCCAGTAGGTTCCATGTGTACAAAAATCTCATGTAGATGATTTGACAAAGCTAGCCACGACGAAGGACACCGATCTATTAGACGTCGTACTAGTGGACTACTTTCCTAAGCATAGTATCAAAATTGAGGAGACATAACTCATCGGCCCATTAATGGTGATAACCACCTCTCTAAACTATTGGATGACCTTGATCATCGATTACTTGGTGGATGAAATAATACCAATAAACAAGAATGAAGCTCAAAGGTTACGTGTGAGAGCTACTTAATATGTCATTTATGGTGATATGCTTTTCAAAAGAGGATTTACCACTCCCTTTTTAAGATGTATCGATGGAGAAGCAGTAATGTTTATGTTGCGAGATATACATGCAAGTCATTGTGGAAATCATGTTAGGGGGCTATCACTAGCCCAAAAGGCTCTTTGACAAGGATTTTATTGGGTTACCATGAAGCAGGATGCTCTAAACTTGGTAAAAAGGTGTGACATGTCAGAAATTCAATATAATACCACGAGCTCTTACGTCCCTATTATAGTCAATGATCAACCCCTGGCCCTTTGCAATTTGGGGCATTAACTTGATTGGACCACTACCAAAAGCTTATGGAAATTGTAGGCATGCTTTAGTCATAGTTGATTATTTTACTAAGTGGGTTGAAACAAAAGCTCTAAGTAACGTTGTAACTGAACAAATAGAGAAATTTGTTTGGAATTAGATTGTTTGTCATTTTGGTGACCTACAGCAGATTGTCTTGATCATATGATAAAAAGCAAAATGAGGATCTCTTAGCAAGGGATCTCGACCTACTAGATGAAAAGAGAGAAGGTGGACAATTGAGAATAGTTGTCCACCAACATAAGGTAGCTCCCTATTAAAACAAGAAGGTCAAAGAACAACGGTTCACAAAAGGCTTTGGTCCCAAAGCAAATACTATCTTTAGTTGGGAGGAACCTTATATCATCGCTAAAGACTTTCAAAAGGAAGCATACCATCTACTTGACTAATGGGACAAAGGTGCCACGAGCATAGAACACCGAGCTCCTAAAAAAATATTATCTTTAGATTTAATATATGAGCTATTTTAATTATAAAATGATTTAATAAGGTTCATCGTGTTTTCAGCAACTAAAAAAGTTTCTTGTTCAAATTAAATTGCATGTAAACTATTAACTTTGGGAATTCGAAGGGGTTAAGGATAACTTGTATATGTTTAGCCTATAACATGTTTGGCTTGCCGACGATCACTAAAATAACCACCCTATGGTCGTTGAGACACAAGGCTATCTAAAAATAAATACGCACGACACTAGCTTGTAAAAATTCAGAGGATAGTAGTTTGGTGGTTCTAAAAGGATATGACTGCATCTCGCCTCCACCACTATACCAAATATAAGAGATAGCTCCATAAGCAGGTTGCTTATTGGATTGCTCCACAAGCAGACGTTTCCAAAGTGTGGCTCCACAAGTCGGTCACATCTCTTTAGAATAACAAACTTGTGGGACACCAAGTGGATCAAGGAGGATATGAAAGCACTCTGCCGCCTCCACGTCCCTATTGGGCAAGACTACATTCCTTTGAGAGTTTTACTTAATATGAATATACATGGCACAAGCTCTATAAAACTTTTGAGGATATAATACCATAAATCCAACATGAATAGATATGGCACAAGTCCATAAAATTCAGAGGAAAGTGGCAGTTGGTCTTGTCGAAGGGAAAGAAATTGCAAGGAGAAAAAAAAGATTTTGGTCCAATGTTTATTTAGGAATTGAGATATTTAATTAAATAATTTTTTTTTTTTTGTAAGATTTGAAATCCTAATTGAGATTTATTGTTAACTTGAGGAGGGGAGAAAATTAGGAACATAGTTTTAGTATTATTAATTTTATAAAAAAAAAAATTATTAATAGAATTTGGGACAGTCGGATTTTGGATGACTTTTCTATGATTACACGTTGTTAAGTTGGTAAGCCTTGTGACAGATAGTTCAAAATTTAAAACTTCAATTAAGGTTTTGTTTTGAGTCAAACTTATTCATCTAACGATTTTTTCTTTTCTTTTTCTATTTCTTTTTGTTCTCAATACCTATAAATGATTTCCCACAAATCAACTGCTTATATATTTAGTCATAAAAATGTTTAGAATACATTCGAAGCACTATATTTAAATTGATTATTTGTAATAAATTTAAGATTTTTCATGAGGATTACTTAAAATTAACAGTTGAGAAAAACCTTGAAGGTCTTTTAGGTGATTTAGAGCGTTGAGTTGAGGATACAATAGATGATGTTACATTGCATTTTTATGGAACAAGAAGAAGTGAGTTCAAAGGCAAATTATGATTTTAGAAACTATCCTTACATCTTCAAGGCTTTATTTTTAAAGGCAGTTTATGATGTTATGTTGTTGTGTTAATGATCGTGTTCAAGATTGTGTTTAAAAGCCTTCCTTACATTTTCCCCTATTTTTCTCTTTTTATTTATTATTAATTATTTATTTTTATTTTTTGTATTGTCATTGTGCATCTACAACCTTTTTGTTTGAAGCAAAATCATCCAAATATAATCAAAAGTATAACATAATAAAGTTTAAGCAGTTATTATGATTTTGTTTTAGCCTTTTTTACAACCTAGAAAATGTTTTTAGCTACAATTATCATTTTGTTTATGCTGTAAATACTAATTATATCATGAACCTCTGACCTCAAGAATAATATAAATTAGGGATATTATGAAAAACCCTACTAAAAAGCAAAATAATAAAAAATTACACTCGATTTTCATTTTATTAGGTGAACCGCCCCCTATTGTAAAAAAAAAACCTGCCGGTGTTAATATTTAAGGGTAAAATTGTAATTTAATAAAAAAATTAAAATTTTAAAATGGAAAAAAATTACAAAAACTTAAAAAAAAAATTAAAATTAAAAAAAAAAAATTCTTATCATCATCCTTAATTTACCAAATTAACACATCAATCCAAAATCTTAAACATAAACACACATTACCAAAATCACCCAAAACTGATGGAACCAACATCATAAACAGCTAAGGTTGGCAAAATGAGGGTCTGGACCTGTACCAGGCCCAGACCCGCATTGGACCCTATCATTTTTTTGAGGGTCTTAGACCCTACCCATACCCTCAAATTAATTTGAGGATATGGTTCCAGACCCTACTCGCATATTTTGCGGGTCTCTTCAGACCCTCCTCAGACCCGGAATTGACCGGGTCAAATCCGGATCAACGGATCAAACCCAGATTTTAATCGGATCAACCCGTTTTAAAAAAATTCAAAATTTTCCAAAAAAATACTTGTGAACTATAATATCAAATATCCCAAACTTGATTTTTGAAAAAAAAAAATTACTAAATCAAATTAAACTAATTTCATATCACATATCTATTCCACAATCATCTTGTTAGATTTTACAAAATACATGTCATAATCAAAATTAAACAACAAATAAAATTTAAAGTTAAAATCCCAGAAATCCGAACAACGCCTAAATCCTCGCTCTCAATAATCATCTTCTTCACTTTCTCCTTCCCCAAAGCAATCTCCTTCCCCACCAAATTCCCAAAACCACCCTTCACCCACTTCTCTTTCTCCATTCTCACCTCCTTCACCGCCTCTTCCATCCACCCACCACCTCTATTCTTCATCGACACAGGACGCTGCTCGAGCCCGTCAAGCCTCTTAGCCATCTTGAACCTCATGTGATGAACGTCAGCCAACACAGGCGCCTACAGAGAAACAAAACCCCACCAAAACAAACTCGACCGACACAACCACAGGCAGAGAAAAAGAGAGAGAGGGAAAGAGAAGGGAAGAGAGAGCACCTTAGAGCAGAGAAACGGCGGCGATGGAGAGAAAGAGGCGCAATAGTGCAGAGATCTGGGTTTTATTGGTCGGCGATGGAGAGAGAGAGACGGGGATGTTCTGGTGGCTGGCGATAACACGACGGCGATGGATCGCGGTCGATGAGGAATGGTGGTGATGGAGATTGGAGAGAGACCTGGTTTTGTTGGTTGACAATGGAGAGAGAGAAACAGAGATGTTCTGGTGGACAGCGACAACAAGGCGGCGATGGATCGTAGTCGAGGAGGAACTGCGATGATGGATCACAGTCGAGGAGGAGAGGCAGATGGAGATTGGAGAGAGAGAGAGTCGAGAGAGTGGAGAGAAGAGAGAGAGAGTTGGGATTTTTTTAAAAAATGAAATGGGTATGGGGTTTATAAGGAATGGGTATTTTGCGGGTCTGATAGAGACCCGCAGATGGACCTATATCCTACCTGCAAATTGTGGATTTTTTCAGATCCGGTTCTTTTAAGGGTCTTTACCATGGAGGTTAGGGTCTATACCCGAACCGCATTGCTGCGGGTACGGATAGGGTCTGAAGACCCTGTCCATTTTGCCAACCTTATAAACAGCAATCCCAAAATACTAAAACAATCTAAAAACATTAAAATCCAATCAATCAAAAAAAACTCAAAAAAAAAAAAAAAAAAAACCACAATCAACCCAATCAATTGGAACCTAGAACTGGGTTCCAATGAACCCAGAAACTAGGTTCGAAGGAACCAAGATTTGGGTTCCAATGGAACCTAGTTTCTGGAATCGAAGGAACCTAAAAACTGGGTTCGAAGGAACCCAAATCTGGGTTCCAATGGAACCCATTTTCTGCGTTCAAATCGAACTCAGAACTGGGTTCTAATGGAACCTAGAACTGGGTTAGAATCGAACCTAGAGAAGAAGAAGAGCAAAACAAGGAGAAGAAGAACAACAAAAGAAGAATAATCGAACGTTGAGAAGAACAAGAGCAGAAGAAAAAGAAGAAGAAGAAGAAGAGTTCTAGACGAAGAAGAATAAGACGAGCAGAAGAAGAAGAAGAAGATGGTGATGAGCAAAAGAAGAAGAAGAAGAAGATGATGAGCAAAAGAAGAAGAAGAGCAGAAGCAAAAGAAGAAGAATAAGAGAGAGTGGAGAGAGAAACGGAAGACTTTTGTGTGAAGAGGATTTTTTTTTTTAAATCTGTTATTTTTTATTTAATATTTTAATTAATTAATAATTTCAAGGATATTTTAGTTATTTCATAAGTTTGAAGGGTATAAGAAGAATTTAATAGGATATGATAAGGGTATTTTGGTCATTTCACTATTTCGGATGGAAAATGTTAACATTTTGCATGGAAAGTTAACGGTAGGGGACAATTCACCTAATAAAATGAAAATCAGGTGTAATTTTCTATTATTTTGCTTTTAGAGGGGTTTTTTATAATATCCCTATAAATTATTAAGAGTTCAGTTTTCTGTACATATATATGTAACAATCATGCAAAACTAAGTATAACACAACACAATTGAAGTAACTGTATAAAAAATTATTTAACTATAATTTAAAATATTTATTTGAGTAACCTGACAAATTTATCGAGCATCCAATGTTGTCATTGTCACCTTATTAATTGAACACTCTCTTCTGATAAGAGATGACCTCGATTCATTCTTACCGATTGCAAATGTAGATTTCTTAGGGGAAGAAAGTAATGTTTCATTGCTTAACATGAGAACTATATTCGACATGCTTGGTCTGTCATCTACGTTATCTTGCACACATAAGAGCCCGACATGGATACACCTCAAAACTTCATTTGTTGGACATGAATCAGCTATGCATGAGTCAACTATCTCTAACGCCTTACCAACTCTCCAGAGTTTCCATGTCTTATTTTCGATATTACATGCAAAAAAAAAAAAAAAAAATTGTAAGCAGCAAACCAATGTTTATAAGTTGCAAATGACAAAAATTGGCAACAACTTACATATTGTATCAAATATGAGAATGAATCATCATGAAAAAAGCTCGTTCTCTTCTTGCCACTTATGATCTCTAATATTATGACTCCAAAACTGAAAATGTCTGATTTTGTGGAAAAGAGACCACCTAATGCATATTCAGGTGACATATAACCGCTGCAAGCATATACATCATTGATCTCCGTTACAATATATTCCTAGAGTAGTTTTCATTTCATATTTAGGTCATATAAAAAAAAAAATGTCAACAATTGAAAAAGTTCAATGATAAGTATATTTTGTATTAACTTACTAAGTTCCGACAACTCTTTCGGTTTTTTCTTGGGTTTCATCCTCTCCACATATTCTTGCAGTACCAAAATCTGAGATTTTGGGTTTCATCTCTCCATCTAAAAGAATATTACTAGTTTTAAGATCTCTGTGAATAATTCTTAATCTTGAATCTTGATGAAGATAAAGAATTCCTCGAGCAATTCCTAAAATTATATCAAAGCGCATTTTCCAATCCAGTAATAGCTTTCTTGATTGATCTGCTTCAAGAATATATCTTAGAAAGAATATACATAGAAACTATACAAATATCAAGTGCATAATTAAGGAGTAGTCATACCAAAAATGAAGTAGTCCAAGCTTTTATTTGGCATAAATTCATAGATTAATATCTTTTCATCTTTCTCTGTGCAATAACCTAAGAGCCTTACTAGATTTTTATGTTGAAGTTTTGCTACTAGTAAGACCTCGTTTTTAAATTCTGAGATTCCTTGTCCTGAATTTTTTGATAATCTTTTGACAGCTATCTCCTGTCCATTAGACAATTGACCCTGGAATATAGACCGAAATATACTTATATTAGTATTGAAATTACCAACCATGCTTTAAACATGGTTAGAGGCTCAACATAGAAAATGCATATAGGAGCGAAAAGCTCAAATCAACGTATAAAGGACTAAAAGGTATGATGAACACTCAAGATGAAAGTTATAGTTTTAATTGCCAAAGAATATGGACGAACAAAATTTTACATTAAGAAATTGATTAAAAAGCTTATCTAACAAGAGAATTTTAATCACCAAAAGTGCTAGAAGAGAAAGATAAGCCCTTATTAGTGTATAACTATTGTTATTATGGTAGAGGAAAAAAATACCTTATAAACTGGGCCAAAACCTCCTTGTCCAAGTTTATTTGTCAAAGAAAAGTTATTTGTTGCAGATATCAAAGTACGTAATTCAAATGAAGTCAATTCGATATCCTCACTTTTACCACTATCATTAGTAGAGTCCTTGTGCTTAGAAGAACTTCCCGCCAAATCCAAAACCAACCTACGATGATGCTTTTGTTTCTTCTTTCCTGTATTCAAGTAATTAATTTACACATACAGAGCAATTATTCAACATTCTTATGCATTCTCATGTCCTACTTTTTGTATTTCCACATAAATTACTTCTCAGATAGGGGAAAACACTAGCTATAGTCAAGGCATAAGTAAAGTCATTTCAGGTCCTATGTTTGTCCTAACTGCAACAAGGACCATGCTATCCAACTGTTCACAAAATAATAGCGATGCAAACCTTAGTTCAGCATACTAGAACAAGATGGATAATTATAGCTAATTTGAATTACCTTTAGCATGCCTTCTCCAGAAGTAATGAAAGCACACGGCTGCCAGAATGATTTCCACAATCACAGGAAAAATAATAAATGCTAGTCTACTTTTTGTTGCTAGAATGTGTCTTGAAACTTTCCAGGCATCTGCAGTTGGAATTTCAAAATTTTTATTCAGATTAGTTAGGCTCAAGCAATTTCAAACAGATGTAACTTTATAAAAACCTGAGGATCTGAGCCTAGATAAAGATTAGATGATTTACTAGCTTTTGTGTGGTTAAACTGCTAATCAGGTTTTGAGTCCCATTACAATTTGACTAAACTTTATCTTATCCAATTTTGAAACCAAATACTAAGCAATATAGCTTATGCAACATAGAAATAGGTTACTAATATTGAATAAGAGATAAGCAGAAGAAATGATGAATAGATTAAAATTTATATACCTAGCTCCACAGCATCAACTCTTATGTAGAAATCTTGTCCATCTTTATAGTCTGTCATATCCCTTAACTCACTATACCATGTTATGCACCATTGTCCGCTTTCTTTACCTTCAACAACAGCATACCCTGTACAGTTGCAACTCTTCAAGCACTTTCTCTCACACTCCTGTAAGCTCATATTAGTATAAACGGTAGAATTTCTGGCGTCTGGTAACTTCACATGTTCCGATCTCACAAAACCCTCCCCATCACCTTTGCCACAGCCATCCTGTTTCCTTGTTTCCGCACATGATAGGTACCAGCCTTGCGGATTCAAGGGTTCAAACCCAGGCAGACATGTACAACTTGCCAACGTATCCTCATTGCAAATCGCATTTGTGCCGCATCGTGCATACTCATCACACAAGCTCCCGGGGATAACCCCCACTTTCATCCATCCCTGGCTCTCATGCCAGATTAGTTTCTTAATAGTTCCTATTGGCTCCACAACAGCTATGTATAAAGGGGCTCCATTAGTTGGTGAGGATGTAATACACAATTCATTGTCATTGCTCACATACGTGAGATTCATAGAATCCATTAGGTTAGAGTAGTAATCTCTGTGGCCTTTAACTTTAATATCAGGCAATCCATTCAGCATGCGACCATTCCAAGGGCCACTACGCCATATTGGAACCGAATTCTTGTACAAGAAGAGCTGAGGCGTACCTCTAGTGTCAAACCTAGTGGAATATTCCCCAGGTGTTGGATCATCAATTGACTTCCAAGAAGTCATGATACGGTTGAGGCCACTATTCCGGTTCAATCCAATTTTCATACCAGGAAGAAACGTGTCTGTTGGTTAATCAAAGCTTTGCCATATGATTTTGTCTTTAGCTACCAGAACCAGATTTCCTGAATCTAATAGCTTGGCAGTGGAGGTGCCTGTTGTCACAGAGACATTGGTAGACCACAAGGGATTATCCTCAACACCACGAAAAACAGCAAGATTTCCGTCTCCATCTATCTTGAAAACACCAGCAGAGTTCTTGATTGGAGTCGCCCTGTTAGCAACCCAAACAACCGTGTGTTCAGAGATTTTGTTGAACCATATGCCAACATAACGAGCTTGAGATTTGCCGCGGCTGAAGAATCCGAGTTTGAAGTTTCCATGAGATGATACTAGGCTTCCGTTTTCAGCATCAGATATGAACTGGGTTCGGGTAATTGTGTCGAATGAATAAGATGAGCAGAAGAGATTGAATATTACAAACAGTGCTGAGACACAGAGAGCTCTATTATTACAACCCATGAAGATAAGTGTTTGGAGTGCTTTACAGGGATATACCAAGTTTTTCCCCTATATGAGAGAGAGAAAAGTAGAGTCAACAGACTTTGAAATCAGTTGATAAAGATGATAAGTGTTGGTGGGATGTACCATTACAAGTGAACAACTTTTATGAGCATGTAGCGTAGTCTCCAACTGTTTAATGTGATTTCCATGTTTTTGTGATATCTGACTGAAAGAGAGTAAAAGTAAACTGAAATTACTGTGTTCTTTGCCGTACACGGAATCATCCATTGTTAAATTAAATATATATGATCACTATTCATGAATAAAAATTTAATCTTGTTTAAGAATTAAAAAAAAAAACAACAACAAATAAAAAAAGACGATCAATTAGCATTTGGTATGTGGGATTAGGTAGTCCTAACGTGTGTCATTAAAGTTAGTATTCAATGCGGAGAAATTCTCTAGTTGGCTGATTTTTTTTTTTTTTTTCAAATTAGTCACATTTACAATGGTTCACAATTTTTTAGGTGCTTACATGGTTTTGAAGTTGAGAAATCTCTTTTCATTTGTGTTTAAGAAAATTTACGAACAACAAGAACAAAAGACAAACCTCAAGTAGTTTAATTAAATACAAGAAAAAAGAAAAAAGGTTTGAATGTGAATTGATCGACATAATATCTACATATTTATTACTCTTAAATAGTGATTTATTAATTTAATGTTATATTAGTTTTACTTTACTTAGTTGTCTTTTTTTATCAAACATAAAAAAGAAAAAATATTTATGTATTGAATAGAATAAAATTATAATATGAGTGATGATATTTCCACCCCTCTGAAATAGTATATACACTCCTTAATTTATACATTTTTAATATTCCAATATTACTCTTAAGTTAAATTATTAGCATTTTAATAAAAAAAGAATATTGTTATTACTATAATTAAATTTGAATACTCCAACTTCAAATCCTAATAAGAAACTTGATTTATCTTAATAAAAGTAGTAAAAAATGAGAGCTTTTTGTTGTGTTTTTAGATATTTTATAAATGGTAAAAATGGAGGTTTAGATTTGAAAGGTTTTTTTGTTTTTGTTTTGGGGGGGGGGGTGGGGTGGCGGCGTGTGCTAGTTAAAGCTTAGCTTAAGTGAAAATTGAAGTTTTTAGTTTTGTTTGATAGTTTTACATATAGGGTTTTAGTGAAATACAAGAATTTTGAAGGAAAATAAGAGAAATCACAAGATAGAGAAGAACATGAAAAAATGAATAGACATAATTGATAATGCATCAGGTGTACTTATATAATATGAATTTTTAGAAATCTTAATGAGATGTAAATATAAAATGGAGTGTATATACCATTTTTAAAGGGTGGAAATATCCCCACTCTTATAATATTTATCATATTAAAATCCAATATGCCAAGATCCAAAACAAAACCTAGAGAAAGATCCAAGCCCAAGCCAAAACATAAAATAAATAAAAGATAGTGCAGCTGTCAAAGCAAACATAGAGAATAAAAAATATATAAAAGAGAGAAAAAAATATGAACATAGCTTTTGGCGTATAAAACCAAAGAGCGCATAGCTTCTGTAAGAAGGGAGGAGGAATTGGGTAATGAGGAAAGGAGAAAGCAATTGGAACTCGGTGTAAACAGCAGGCTGATTGAATGAGAATAGGGGCTGTTTTTGCTTGCACTCATATCAGAATTTGCTATTTTGATAGTAATTATTATTCTCAATTCGGTTTTGTTATATGATGTAGTTTTTGTAGTTACATAAATATTTTTTTTAATTTGAGTTTATGCTGAAAATGTGATACTAAGGTTCAAATGGACCAAGCACAATTAGTTTTCTAAGAGTGATGATATTTAGACACCTCTAAAATTGTCTTTACACGTCAAATTATAATTATTTGGTCCAATGTGTATTCAGAAGTTGAGATATTTAAATAGAGATTTGCAACCCTAATTGAGTTTTATTGATTTTAGGATGACTTCATTAGGAGGGGAGAAAATTTGAAACCTAGTTTTAGTATTATTTATTTTATAAAAAAATTATTAATAGAATTTGGGACAATTGGATTTTAGATGACTTTTCTCTAATTACATGTTGTTGAGTTGGCAAGCCTAGAGACAGATAATTAAAATTCGAAACATCAATTAAGGTTTTGTTTTGAGTCATACTCATTCGTCTTATGATTTTTTCTTTTCTTTTTTTTTTAATACATATAAATGATTTCTTACAAATCAAATGCTTGTAGCTTTAGTGATAAAAATGTTTAAAATACATTCGAAGCACTATACTTTAGTTGATTATGTACTTAAAATTAACAATTGAGAAAAAACCTTGAAGGTCTTTTAGGTGATTTAGAATGTTGAGTGGAGAATACAAGAAACGATGTTAGATTGAATATCACAAACAGTGCTGGGACACAGAGAGCTCTATTATTGCAGCCCATGAAGATCAGTGTTGCAGCCCATAATGATAAGTGTTGGTGGGATGTGCCATTACAATTGAACAACTTTTATTAGCATGTAGCCTAGTCTCCAACTGTTTAATGTGATTTCCATGTTTTTATGATATATGACTGAAAGAAACTAAAAGTCAACCAATACATACAGACACCCCTGTCAACTGAAATTACTGTGTTCTTTGCCGTACACGGAATCATCCATTGTTCAATTAAATATGATCACTATTCATGAATAAAAATTTAATCTTGTTTAAGAATTTAAAAAAAAAAAAACAAAAATAAATAAAAAAAAGACAATCAATTAGCATTTGGTATGTGGGATTAGGCAGTCCTAACGTGTGACATTAAAGTTAGTATTCAATGCGGAGAAATTCTCTAGTTGGCTGACTTTTTTTTTTTTTTTCAAATTAGTCACATTTACAATGGTTCACAATTTTTTAGGTGCTTACATGGTTTTGAAGTTGAGAAATCTCTTTTCACTTGTGTTTGAGAAAATTTACGAACAATAAGAACAAAAGACAAACCTCAAGTAGTTTAATTAAATACAAGAAAAAAGAAAAAAGGTTTGAATGTGAATTGATCGACATAATATCTACATATTTATCACTCTTAAATAGTGATTTATTAATTTGTTGTTATATTAGTTTTACTTTACTTAGTTGTAATTTTTTATCAAACATAAAAAAGAAAAAATATTTATGTAGTGAATAGAATAAAATTATAATATGAGTGGCGATATTTCCACCCCTCTGAAATAGTATATACACCCCTTGATTTATACATTTTTGATATTCCAATATTACTCTTAAGTTAAATTATTAGCATTTTAATAAAAAAAGAATATTGTTATTACTATAATTAAATTTGTATACTCCAACTTCAAATCCTAATAAGAAACTTGATTTATCTTAACAAAAGTAGTAAAAAATGAGAGCTTTTGGTTGTGTTTTGTGTTTTTAGATATTTTATAAATGGTAAAAATGGAGGTCTAGATTTAAAAGGTTTTTTTGTTTTTTTTAAGTGAAATACAAGAATTTTGAAGGAAAATAAGAGAGATCACAAGATAGAGAAGCCATGAACATGAAAAAGAGTATCAAAACAAGCTTAAAAAAAGATTGATTTTTTTTTATATTTTAAATTAATTAATTAAATTATCTTTATAATTATTTACTTATAATATTTAAAAGGTAAATAAATGAATAGATATAATTAATAATGCATAAGGTGTACTTATATAATATGAATTTTTAAAAATTTTAATGAGATGTAAATACAAAACGGAGTGTATATAACATTTTTAAAGGGTGGAAATATCCCCACTCTTATAATATTTATCATATTAAAATCCAATATGTCAAGATCCAAAACAAAACCTAGAGAAAGATCCAAGCCCAAGCCAAAACACAAAATAAATAAAAGATAGTGCAGCAGTCAAAGCAAACATAGAGAATAAAAAATATATAAAAGAGAGAAAAAAATATGAACATAGCTTTTGGCGTATAAAACCAAAAAGCGCATAGCTTCTGTAAGAAGGGAGGAGGAACTGGGTAATGAGGAAAGGAGAAAGCAATTGGAACTTGGTGTAAACAGCAGGCTGATTGAATGAGAACAGGGGCTGTTTTTGCTTGCACTCATATCAGAATTTGATATTTTGATAGTAATTATTATTCTCAATTCGGTTTTGTTATATGATGTAGTTTTTGTAGTTACATATTTATTTTTTTAATTTGACTTTATGCTGAAAATGTGATACTAAGGTTCAAATGGACCAAGCACAATTAGTTTTCTAAGAGTGATGATATTTATACACCTCTAAAATTGTATTTACGCCCCAAATTATAATTATTTGGTCCAATGTGCATTCAGGAATTGAGATATTTAAATAGAGATTTGCTATCCTAATTGAGTTGTATTGATTTCAGGATGACTTCATCAGGAGGGGAGAAAATTCGAAACCTAGTTTTAGTATTATTTATTTTATAAAAAAATTATTAATAGAATTTGGGACAATTGGATTTGGGATGACTTTTCTCTAATTACACATCATTGAGTTGGTAAGTCTAGGGACAGATAATTAAAATTTAAAATATCAATTAAGGTTTTGTTTTGAGTCAAACTCATTCATCTAATGATTTTTTCTTTTCTTTTCTTTTCTTTTCTTTTCTTTTCTTTTCTTTTTTTAGTACATATAAATAATTTCTTACAAAATAACTGCTTGTGGCTTTAATCATAAAAATGTTTAGAATACATTCGATGATAGACCCCTTTCCCTAGGCGATCTGCCGGCACCCTACGATGACCCTCCAACTAGCTCTTTCGCTCAACTAAAGGATCCCCGCAGAGTTAAGCCGTGTTCTTTCTTAAACCTTTTCGAAAACAATGAAAATGGGGAGAAATTTTTCGCTTTTATTTCAAACCTTTGTAAAACATTTTATAAAAATTTGGGTAGCATCCCATCTGTTTTTTGGACTTTGTCAGCCTGTAAATTATAGAATTTAACACTTATAAAATATCACAAATCACTTTCCTCAAACTACAGAGCCTCAGGCTCTCATTTTTTAACACAACCACAACCACAATTTCACATTTCAATTTATAAACTCATTATCAACTAAATCATATGTCATGCATTAATTTACTCCAAAAACACAATTTAAATCTACAAAAGGATATTTACAAAACCATGTAGAGATAATAAAATATATACAACATCTCTTAATATTGAGCAAAAATAAGAGTAGATAATCACATGAGCACTATCGCCGCAACTGTCTGGTATCTTCTCGAGGTAATCTACGGTTATGGTACCTGTGCCTGGAGAGGTTTATTTAAAAAATACAGAAAACGTTTGGTGAGTTTGAAAGCCCATTGAGTGTCATATAACGTATTTAAAACTATATTTTCATAAAAGCCTCCCTAAAATATTTTTAATAAAAATTGAGTTTCATGCATTAATATTACCAAATACGTGTTGCACGGTTTTCAATTTTATAACCGGATCTACTATGATTGCGGGGTTTTCATTCTAAAAAATTTCCTTTTTATGAAACGAACTGATCCAACTCCGCTCATAGGTGTCTTGTCAACCAGTCCGGCTCTCGCCAACCTCTAGTGACTCATGTCACATGGCACCCTAGTATAGAGCGGGATCCTGAATCGCTCTCTATCTGGTTCAAGTAACGGAATACTACATCGCTATAAAGAGGAACTCTGTCTTGCTCGGGTGTAAGCTAGCTAATAATATACCCTCTACATGCATTGGACTAATCTCTCGAACATTCAACTGACACGACTACTTATGGGTACCTCCCGCGGTTAGTATAGTTAGTGACGTACTGACACTACTAACTCTACCAATGCATGCTTCAAGTACTCAATCTAGACCGATAATATTCTGATACTCTTTGGGTAAGCCATAGGTTTTACTTTTCACTTTTTGAAAACTAAAATCCATTTAATATCTTATTCAAAACGAAAAATCATCATTTTAACAAAAATACAAAAACTATATTATCCGTTACCATGCAACTTATCATTTAAATCATATTTCGATTTTACCAAAATATTTAAACATGCATGAAACATTCATTCATAAATCAAATCAACACAAAATGTATTGAAAATCATTTTGACACTCACCTTAACTAATGGTCACTTCCTAATAACTTTCCGGAAAGCTCCAAAAGGCTCCCTATCGCTCTTCCCTTGCTCCACCGGCTTGCTCGTTACCTACACAACATAATATATACGTAAATTTATGTTCATGTCAACTTCTGGAAATTCGAAATAACTTAAATTACACAATTGCCCCTAGTGACTCGTTTTACTCATAAACCTCCGTTTTTCGTTCCTTTATCAATTCTAGGGTTCCAAACTCAGTTTTTTTCGTCTAGAACCTATTGACTATCACTTAGGGTCATTCTGGCACTAACGGAATCACGTTCGGAGGCCCAAAACGAAAATCGTGTGATTTCGATCCCTTTAGGCCGAACACTATTCACAACCTTATTCAGGGCTTTTCTTCGTTCCGTTTTTGCTCCGAACACCTTCCCAACTCGTCCTATAGTCGGCCCAAGTGTCGGTACGGAAGAAAACGATCATCAGGTAGGCGTTTTAGGCTAAAAACACATTATTTTCGCTACTAATTTTTAGATGTTTTCTTGGTTTTGAATTCTAAATTTAATATTTTACTTTTAATAATCTCAATATGCCTAATTAAACTCATTAGGGTCATCCGAACACTCAACGGACGTATTATAGGTCAATTTACGGAATTATCCTTCAAACTAGTTTAGCGCGCGTTTCGATTTCTCTTTAAATTTTTGATATTTTATTAGTTTCCTAAGCTCCAATCAACACCAATTCACTTATTTTTCAACTCATGTTTTACTCAAAATCAACGAACAAACAAATCATAACAAAACCCTTTCCGAATCAACTTAATCACCAACAAAATCATCAACTTTAAACTTAAACAACTCACCCATTTTTCTCTTCGTGTTGATTTCGTTTTGGGGCTGATTTTGGGGTGGTTTTGGACTAGTTTTGGTGACAAATCTGAGGCTAAAAGGGATGGGTTTTGGTTGGATTTTCCTCTCTTCATTCTCCTCTCTTCCTCTCTCTCTCTCTCCCTCTCGACCTACCTCGGTTTCGCCATTGATCTATCGCTAGTTCTGCAAGCATGGAGGACTGGTTCGACTTCGTTTCAGCTCGGTCTTGGCGAACTTGGCGTTGGGTTCAGTTGGAGCAGCTCGTCGGCATCAGTCCTGTGCGGTCGGTGATCTGGTTCGGGTCGAGTTTGCTCAGCGATAGGTCTGCTTCGGTTGTCGATCTGCTCGACTTCGAGTCTGGTTTGCGGTGAGTTCTAGTCAAGTTCGGTTAGTGATCGGCAAGCTCGGTCGGCCTGTGTCAGCTTCTTCTTCTTCTTCTTCTTCTTTTCTTCTTCGTGCGATTGGTTCTGTTTTCTGTTCACTGTTTTGTTTTGGTGAGTCAACCAATTTTTGCTTCTTATTTTCCTCCATAATCAACTTTAAAAAAAAAGGTCACGTCCTAAGAAAATTTTATTCTCATCCCTTAGCTTTTAGATCAATTCTAGTTTGACCACAATTATTAAAACTTATCTTCAATTTAGTTCACTGTCACATTAAATAATTACTCGATTTTGTTAATCATTTCACCTTTCCGGTTAATCTCTAATCGAGTTTAAATCGATCTCTAAGGGTTCTCTATAACTTTAAGCACTTCCATGGACTATTTAGGGTCTCTATTAGTTATTTAGGGACTATTTCTGGGAAACCCGAAAAATTAAAATAGAGGGTTTACATTCGAAGCACTATACTTTAGTTGATTATGTACTTAAATTTAACAGTTGAGAAAAAGCCTTGAATATCTTTTAGGTGATTCAGAGTGTTGAGTGGAGGATATATACAATAAATGATGTTACATTGCATTTTTATGGAATAAGAAGAAGTTAGTTCAAAGACAATTTATGATTTCAAAAACTATTAGAGTTATGTTAATGATCATGTTCAAGGCTCTATTTTAAAGCCTTCCTTACATCTTCCTCTATTTCTCTCTTTTTATTTATTATTATTATTGTTATTATTATTATTATTTGCATTGTGCTTGCACAAATCTTTTGTTTGGAGCAAAATCATCCAAATATAAGCAAAAGTATAGCATAATAGAGTTTAAGCAATTATTATGATTCTGTTTTAGCATTCCTTACAATCTAGAAAATGTTTTTAGCTACAATCATCATTCTATTTATGTAGTAAAGACTAATTATCACGGACCTCTGATCTCAACTTTAAAAGCTGGTAGGTTGCCAAAATCTACCAAAGGAAAGCCCCACACATGGGCAACCTAACCTGTGAGTAGTTCCACAAGTATACAACTGATAGGAACTTGCTAAAAGAACAATCTACAAGTGTATCATCCAATTGGCAAGCAACCAATGTTGTAAGCAACCAATAAGGCATAAAGGCTAGAAAAGAGTAGAGCAGGCAAATACTGACAATGTTTGAACTGCTAAAAAAATTATTCTTAGTGTAAAGAAACTATGAGAAGCAACAATATTGTATTTTCGAAACAATGCACCTTTTGGGAAAAGACATAACTATTAAACAGACACATTTGTCTAAAAATAAAATTATGTTTCTTTTAGAAACAATACACCTTTTGGTAAAAGACATATTGAAAAGGTGTCAATGTGTCTATAAAAACTTAAAAAATAGATGGATCAAATAATCAAATTTTTCTTCTTTTTTTTGCCGAGTTATTTCCAAAATTACTGTGTTCAAATTCCTTTGAGGATTTGTATTGTTGCTTTAGTGCAAATTCTCTCTAAGGCTTGTCATATCCTAAAAGCTATTTGCAAGATTAATTCCTAGTAAGCAACTCTATCAAAGAGGGGGCAAATATCACTTTAAGGAAAACGTATTTATGTATGTGTTTTAAGTCACCATTCCTATAAAAATTTTATTTCAACAAGAATGTCATGAGAGGCAAGCAAAAGGATACTCAATGCAAAATTCAAATTATGTAAACAAGAAAAAAATATAAGTCCAGAAAGCTCGTTTTTTGTACAATCCCCTTGGAAAAGTTATGTAGCTCACAGGTGAGCTTATATCAAACCAAATGAAAGTTTCATGGATAAGAAAAGAACATTTAAAAAAAAGGCTAACAACTATTTTAAAACCAAGAGAAAGTTGTTGAAAAATGGGACCAAGTCAGCTTTCGAAAAGCTTGATTCAATTTATGGAAGCAGAAAAAGTAGCATCATTAAGCAAAGGGCCCTTTAGAATGATCAAAACCACCCTTTGATGTGAATAAAGTGACAAGTGCACATGTGGAAGAGTAGAATGAAGTAACAAGCAGATCAAGGAGAGAAATCAAGAGGCTTTCGAGATTCTTAGAATAAGTAGTAATAGTGTGTTAGGCAAAAGACTTGGGTTTGCAACAGAATCTAGTTGGAAGTTGTAACTGAAACATATTGTAGCAAGTTTGTTGTAATAGAAAGTAATGAATAAAAAGCATTGGAAGTTGAAAGGGAAGGCATCTTAGTCATTCATCCAATTATGTTGCCTCTTTTCTCATCCCCTTCCTTTTGAAGTTTGTCATATCCATTGTCAGATTCTTTTTCTCATCTCTGGTTTTATTTTCTCTTTCTCTTTTCCCATCTCAGTTTTCTCTGACATTCACCAGCATCCACATTAATTGGTGCTTTCAGCAAGGTCATGGTGATGACCACTCGAACCAAGACTGTGGAGGATCAGATGGACAAGCAGAATCAATCGATTCAAGAAGTTCGTAAGGAGGTACATGGAATGGTTTCTCAATTGCACGACATTTCTTTCAAGTTTTCTACCATGTTCATTGACTGGCAGCAATAGAAACAAAAGATTTTATCATCTTCATCACCTCTAACTCATAACGATAATGGAGTTCTGCAAACGCAAGTAGGTGGTAATGCGATGAATTTAAAGCCATTAAAGATTGATGCGTCGAGATCCAAAAGTGAAGATCCTCAGGGTTGGATTTTGAAGATCCAACAGTATTTTGATTTTCATAATACATTTGAAGAAATGAGGTTATAAATTGCTTCGTTGTATTTCGATGGGAAAACGTTGGCTTGGTATCAGTGGCAACAAAAGAACACCAAGATTGTTTTTTTGGAGTGATTTCTTGTAATCTCTTCAAATGAGATTTGGTCCATCTGAGTTGGAAGACTATCAAGGGAAGTTATCTAAGTTAGTATAGACAGGGTCAGTATTGGAGTATTAATAGGAATTCGAGAATCTGTCCAACAAGGTAAACAGGTTGCCGAAATCTTTCTTGCTCAGCTGCCTTGTCTCTATTTTAAAACCTGCCATTCAATATAGCAAAAATTCAAGAACTCAAACTTTAACAAAGAAATACAACACCCAAACTGTTCTCCCCTTATCCATTGATATTGCCAAACCCACAGCAAAAACCTTTTAATTCTTCAACAACCTTTACTAAACAAATACATGCAAACACTTTCAAACCTTTACCAAATACCAGCCATAATTTAACCTACAACAACACTAATAACCAACTCAAAAATAATGTCCATAAGTTGTCCTAAAGCCAAATTCAAGCCAAACACTAGAAAGGTCTATGCTGCTACTATGATGAAAAGTATACTTTTGGCCACAATTGTAAAGCTTCAGCATCATATTGATTATTCCTAATTCTGACGAAATTCATTTTGAAGAATTCGAAGAGATGAGCATTGCAAGGAAGAGTGACAAAGCCATTGATGTTATCAGTGGCACACCCCAGATTAGTTTACATGCTATGTTAGGGATCTTGATGCCTTAGACGTTGAAATTTAGAGACTCAATTGGAAAAATAGAGGTGCAGATTTTAGTTGATGGGGGAAACACCTACAATTTTCTACAATCAAAGGTGGTTTCGATGCTCAATTTGCCAATCACTAGTGATAGACAATTTAAGGTTGTGGTAAGCAATGGTGAAACGCTAAAACGTGAGGGATTGTGCACGGTAGTACTTGTGCAAATTCAAAAATGTGTTTTCTTGGTTGATTTTTATATTTTGCCGATTTAAGGAGCTAAAATGGTATTAAGGGCCAGTGACTACAACTCATAGGGCTCATTTTAATTGATTATCAGAAGCTAATCATGGGATTCTCGTGTGATAATGAGATAATTTGTTTGCAAGGTGACAAACAATGTTTTCAGCAATAGATGTCAATGAATCAATTACAAAAGATGCAGAATAAAGGTCTTATTTCCTCTTTGTTCTAGATTACATTGCTATAAGAGAAGAAGGGTTTGAAGAAAGTTGAATTGAATGTCGATGTACAATAGTTACTGCAAGAGTTTGAAGAAGTATTTGAAGAGCCCAAAACATTGCCATTGCATCAAGAAATGGATCATAAGATTCATCTACTACCAAATTTGATGCCAATAAATGTCAAACCTTACTGCTATCCACATTTTCAAAAAGCAGAAATAGAGAAACAAGTGTTTGAGATGTTATAATCAGGTATCCTTCAACTGAGTACATCACTATTTTCTTCTCCTGTTTTGCTAGTTAAAAAAAAAAAATGGACTTGGAGATTTTGTATTGACAATAGGACTCTAAATAACATCACAATGCGAGGTTCCAACTACTGATAATTAATGGATGAATTAGGCGGTTCAACAATTTTTTCTAAGTTAGATTTGAGAGCAGGATACCACCAAATAAGAATGAAACTAGTCGATGTTCACAAGATGGCTTTTAGGACACACCAAGGGCATTATGAGTTTTTAGTGATGTCATTCAGTTTAACCAATTCACCCTCTATATTTCAAGCAATAATGAATATGATTTTAAAGCTATTTTTAAAGAGGTTTGTAGCAGTTTTTTTTTTTTTTTTTTAATGACATATTGGTGTGTAGTCCTAGTTTGAAAGAGCATTTGATTCATTTGCAAATGGTTTTGCAAAAGTTGAGTGACAATCAGTTTTTGATGAAAAAGAGTAAATGTGCTTTCGGGCAATGTTCAGTAAAATACTTGGGCCATATTATGTTTCGTATATGAGTCCGCATGGATAGAGACAAAGTGCAAACTATGTTAGATTGGCTTTTACCAAAGAATTTTTAGGAGCTAAGAAGATTCTTAGGTTTAACGAGCTATTATAGAAGATTTGTTTGGTCTTATGCTACTGTTTAGCACCACTTACTGATTTGCTTAAAAAAAATGCATTTCAGTGGAGTCCTTTTGCGCAAGAAGGTTTTGATAACTGAAGTTGGCTATGAGCTCAGTACCAATGTTAGTTTTGCCAAATTTTAAGGAGGATTTTGTAGTTGAAATAGATGCTTCTAACTTAGGAATTAAAGTAGTGTTAATGTAGTAAGAACACCCAATTTCCTACTTTAGTAAAAAGCTTCATCAAGGAAAAATTTAGGGACCACCATGTATATAGGCCTAAGGAAATTATAAGAGACATCCAAAATGAGTTTAGCATCTTATGTAACTACTACAAAGGATATCGAATTAGACATATTGAATTGAACTCCTACTGAATCATACATGATTTTGCCTTCATACTTGTACATGCTAAAGCAAACCAATCTTGGAAGTATTACTGACCTTTAAACTGATTCCAATGATAGGTTCATATAAATGTTCTTTTGCTTGAAAGCTTGCATAGATGGGCTTTTGTCTTCAATTAAACTAATCATTGCTATTGATAGCACATTTTTAAAAGGTCCTTACAATGAGGTATTATTTGTAGCTGTGTGTGGATGATAATGATCAAATTTTCTCTCTAGCCTTGGTGTAGGTGATTCTAAAACTAATGATGCATGGGAGTGGTTTTTTACAAGGTTACGTCATGCCATTGGAGAAGTTGAGGATTTGGTTATAGTTTTTGATAGAAAATCTAGCATCAACAATAATGTAGAAGAAGTGTTCCCTAGTTTCTTCCATGTGGCCTACACAGTACATTTAGAACCGAATATAGTTGCAAAATGTAAAAAAAGTAAGACATTAAAAGATGTTTACTGAAAGGCAGTTAAGGTGTGTCAGATGAATCAATTTACTCATTCCATGGAACAATTAGCAAACTTGAATTCAAAGGCCATTACATTAATCATTGAAGTTGGTATTGATCATTGGTCACGTGCACATTGTCCAACAAAAAGGTACAAGATAATGTCAAAAAATATTGCAAAGTCGATGAATAATGCAATTAATGATTGTCAAGAGGTTCAATCACTAGAGTTGTCGAATATCTTAAAGGGGTTCTCTAGCATTGGTTCCATGATGATGGAGTGGAAGCGCTTAAAGTGACAACTCAATTGACAATTGTGGTAGATGTAGCAATTGCCCTCAATAATGACTTGGCTCACATATACATAATTCACCCTATTAATTTTTACACATTTTTCGTTAGGACGGAGAATTGGATGGGCATGTTGACTTAAGAACAAAAACTTGCAGTTGTCGAGAATTCAACCTAAACCAATATCCATGTGCCCATGCTTTAGCTTGCATTAGGCTTAGAGGATTTTCATATTTAGACTACTGTTCATCTTATTACTCTTCTAGGTCTCTTGTAGCAGTATATAGTGGGGAAATAAAACCATTTAGACAACCATTCGATTGGTTGGTTCTAGAAGATGTTACAGCTAAAGTTGTACTCCCTCCAATGGGTCAACATTGTCTAGGAAGACCAAAAAAGAATTTCACTCTATCAATTGAGGAAGAAGTTAATAGAAGGAGATGCATAAATTGTTCACGTCACGGTCATAATAGTCACACTTGCACCTATCCGAAGTCTACAAGAGTACCAAGTAACATCGAGAGTATAGGATAGTTAAGTGGCAAATTGAAAAACATATTAGTGATTATAACGCCACGTATACCAAGCAAGCAATATACATAAATTGTCATTTGTCTATACAAACAATAAAAAACCAATACAAACAATCAAAACTCACCCCAAAAAACAAACAATTTAAAACCAATACAAACAATCAAAACTCACCCCCAAGAAACAAACAATCAAAACTGATGGAAACCAAGATAATAATCATGAAAGACAAAGATATAATTGGACAACGAGGCAATTAAAGACAATTGGGCTTAATCTTGAAGGCTTTGGACGCTAATTGAAGGCAATTGGAATCAAACTGAAGTTAATTGGGTTTTAATTAATTTGATGATGGAAACCAAGATAGTAATCATGGAAGACAAAGATATAATTAGACAACGAGGCAATTAAAGGCAATTGGGCTTAATCTTGAAGGCTTTGGACGTTAATTGAAGGTAATTGGAATCAAATTGAAGTTAATTGGGTTTTAATTAATTTGAGCTTAATTTGTATTATGTGATTATTTAAAATTAGTTTAATTTATTAGGCTTTTAATTATAAGGCTGAGTCATTTATTTAAATTGCATGTCTAATATGGGTGTGTTTAGAAAAAGTCAAAGTCAAAAGTCAAAAGTCAAAATCAAAGTCAAAGTCAAATTTAAAGTCAATTAAAAATAAGGTTTTATTTAGTTTCCAATAAGAATTAAGATTATATGCCTTTATAAGGCATATTAAACCTAATTTTTCAAAAAGTTGCTTATGATGAATAAAAATGCAGCTAATTATGATTAATTGAGAGAGTGAATTATCTCTTTTGTTCATTTATGAACATGTGATCTTATCAATCTATACTTGTGGCGATCGAAACCATGACTTATCTCCTACCTTCTTATCTATATCTTGGGAGTAGCGTCAATATCATTTTTGTTATAATTTTGGTTCTTGATTATCATATATTCAATGGGTCAAAATTTTTTATAATTTTGATTATTGAATGATATAATCCATGGGTCAAAGTTTTCGTTATAACCCTGTTTCAATCTTTCTTGGGGTTGTGTTTCAATTTGATTGTAGGTGTCGTATCTTTATATACGGGGTTCGCATCAAAAACCTACCAATACATTATGTTTACACAAATAATCAAAACCCACCCCAAAAGACAAACAATCAAAACCCACCAATATTTTATGTCCACACAAACAATCAAAACTCATCTCAAAAAACAAACAATCAAAACTTGCCAATACTTTATGTCCACACAAACAATCAAAACCCACCCCAAAAACAAACAATCAAAACCCACCAATACTTTTTGTCTACACAAACAATCAAAAACCAATACAAACAATCAACACTCATCCCAACAATCAAACAATCAAAACCCAACCCAAAAAACAAACAATCAAAACCAACCAATACTTAATGTTCATACAAACAATAAAAAACCAACACAAACAATCAAAACTCATACCAAAAAACAAACAATCAAAACTCAATAATACTTTATGTCCACACAAACAATCAAAACCCACCTAAAAAAACAAACTATCAAAACCCAAAAAACCCACACAAACAATCAAAACACACCACAAATCGTTCAACAAAAACCTAAAAAACTTAAAATTCAAATAAAAAGGGTGAGTTTGGGCGAAATATACCTTCGAATGGGTCGGATTTGGCTTGCTGTTGGGTCGAAACTTCCATCGAACGATTGGTAGGTGTGCTTGGTCGGCTTGAACTTGTATGGATGGTTTCGGTTGAGCTTTGAGTTTGATGGAGGTTGGTTACGCTTAGACAGATTCAAGTGGAGGTTGGTTGACTTTGGTCTGTAGTTGGTAACTTGACGTCAAACACTGTGATCGAAGGTTAGTTGAGTTTCGGTGCAGCTTGGATGGTCTTTGGGTTGGTGTGGTGTGAAACAATGCAATCGGGTTGGCATTGGAGTGGTCTAAAGGTAAGGAATCAGTTTGGTTGGTGTTGGTGTGGCGTGATGTAGTGTGGTGTGAAGGAAAAGGGGCTTATATGGTTAAGGGCATTTTAGTAAATTAAGGGCACTTTTACAATTTAATTGCTCGAAATGGTACTTATGTAATTCTAATGGGTATTTGGGGGCTAATTTTGCTAAATTCCCATATATATATATGTATATATATTTAACGACAATGTTTAATCTGCTCTTGATAACCAAATAAGTTCTTGGAAAAAATGTGATTTGACAAATTGCCCAAATGTAATTAATAAAAAGCATTTGATTAACATTTTATAGAGAGAATTTCTTACAAAAATTCGCTTATGTACATTATGATTACTTTTATAGAGTTGTTTGCTATAAGAAGTAAACATAGTTAACATTTATTAAATCAAAAACAATTCGACAATAAACAAAGAAGTAATTACATATGTGTTGTCCTTATTTAAAAGTTGACAATGCAATTACTCCAATAATTTTTATAATATGGAACTACAGAGCATCCCTAACCATTCCTCTTGCTATAACAGTGTCTGCGAAGATATGGAGAGATTCTTTTATGTCATCACAAAGCCTATGAGGATCAGAAATCACATTTGGGTCAGCTGTTATCACAACGGTCATCTTGTCCACATAGCTTTGGAAATGGACCGTCAATGCCTGTGATAAAAGAATCCAAAGACGAATAAATAAGAAATTTATTACATGCTGGATGTACACACCTTCTGATAAAGCAATTTGACTTTGAATGAATATAAAGGGATTCTAAGAACAAAATTAAAAATAAAAATGCATATTATAAAATATTTAATTTATTCAAATCAAACAATATATATATAAATAGATCGAAAACACTTGAAAGCTTTCAAAAAGAAACTAAAATGTCTCTTAATTATGAATAAATATCCGTTACGTGAAACTTCTGATCATGAAGTTGAGATTTAAATAGAACTTCAAAATTGATGTTATTTAACTCAATAAATTTAGTTAAAATGGCTAGTTTTTTTTTTTTTCTTTTTATTAAAAAAAAAGGCCGCTTGTAACCTGTAAGCTACATATTTAAAAGCACTTCAAGTATTCCCCTCTACAAATAATTTATTCGAAAGAAAAAGAATATAAAAGCAAACTAAATGCAAGTTTTTGACTTTTTAAATCCCAAAAAGCAGTTTTGTAGATTGAATACAAACTTCTTTCTCAAAGGAGTATTCAGATACCTGTGGAATTCCAAAAGTAGCTGAAGCAAGAAAATTAATTGGATGACCATAAAACCCGATTTCTTCCGATGGACCAACCACATTTGAGAAGGTCAATGAAGTATTAGCAAAAGCTTTGCGCGATACACCAACGTATGCCTGTAAACATTAATTAATTTATGTGAGAGTTAATTATGATTCATGGAAATTAATCACCTCCACTTATTGTAATCTCAAATTGTTAGAAATATATTAATCCAATATATAAGTTCAGAACTTCATTTTAACAAGACCAAGTATTCCGTTTTCTTTAAAATATTATTTTTCAAATTATATATTAAATTGGCACATCGTACGATGCACTTGGATATCAATATACTTGACAATTACAAATGAGTGATTACATTTTAAGATTATTGATTGTATATTATATTTTATTACGTATTTATTATATTCGTTTACAACAAAATGAGTCCAATCAAATTGTAATGAATAAAATCTAATATAATATCGAACTCAGTTGTAATAGGATATAATAAATACAACTAGTAACTTTATAACGTAATCAATGTCAGCTGTATCGATATTCAAATTTATTATAGATTACCCCATTAAACACATTGAGAATATTAACTTTAAAAAATTAATGGAAATGACCATTGTACCTTGTCCCCAAACATCTTGATTAAGTAGCCAGCAGTGAAAGCTATGCACAGAGCTGCAAGGGAGTTCTTTTTCCGGTCCATTGTGTATTTAGCGTCGCGAATGTAGTCTAATGGATTCTTATATAAAACCATTTTCGAAGGTAGGAAGACATATCCAATCTTATTTCCCCAACCAACCTTGGATCCCTTGGAGATCATATCTGCCGAAGCCTGTTTACAATTAAAAGCCGTTACGTATTAGAGTAGGGCCATAATCGATACAACCATCATTACGTCTTAAAATGAATATATAACCCAGTCTAGCCATCAACAAGCAGGAAAAAAAATTACTTCCCATATTTGTAGCACTATTAGATCATATTCAATTTATTTCAATCGTCCTCAACTGGTTGGTCCGGTCACAGTTTGTAACACATCACAATATGTGACCCATAGGCCCATAGCATGACTCGGTGTACTTACAAAAAACATTAATTCCATTTAATAATATTAAAAAACAACATTTCAGAACTCATTACTCGCTATTCAATTGTCAACCCAATGAGTAGCAAATACTCCACTACTCAATGAGTAATTGACAAGTACTCGGTTTGACCGTCAATTAATAGTCAACCCGATTGACGGTCAAACCTGTCAAAAAACATAAAAAATTGTATAGAATCAAAATATAATTATATAACCATAAAACATCATAAAGTTTGTCTCATACAATCTCAAAAGCAACTTCAACACAACACCTGCTGACTTGACTTGAACTGAATACTCGTTGAGTTGATCAAATACTTCTTGAAATGACTGTGTACTCATCGAGTAAACCGATTTCATAAAACTGACCTAGGCTGAGTATTCACCGAGTTGAGACCCAACTCGACAAGTACTCATCGGAGGTGAGTAGACCCCCCGATTTGGGGGTTTTCAGATCGATGAAACCCTAATCACTGAGGCTTGGTGAGTAGTTGAACTTACTTGCCGAGTTTTACAATACTATTCAAAAGTATATTAAAACTGAAATATGCTAGGTGGTCTTTTCAATGAAAATAAAAATTTGTGATGTCCATAGTCCCCGTAGAAAAACTTCTTGTTTAGGCGATATCACACAAACTTGTGCAAGCTTGCATATATCGCATATATAGAAAGAGAAATTTACCTCGATCCCTACAGCTCTCAAGTTGAAAATAACAAGTGCCCTGAATCGGTTACTTTTAGGAAGAACATATGAATCAGACTTTTCCTCACTGTCTTCCTTAGCATTACCTATTTAGAAGAAAGAAATTTGTTAGAGAAGACGTAATTGTATTAGAGAGCGGAAAAAAAAAAAAAACAAACAAACAAACAAACTTCTTCATGAATTTTTAAAAGTAAATAAATAAATAAACTAAAGCGGTAAAGAACCAACTTAAGAAGAATTTATTAGTTAAAAAATAAGCAATACTTGTAAAAACTAAATAATAGAAAAAGAACCACAAAAACGATGTCACCGAATGTGCTTGAAATTTCTTCTCCTATCTATTTAATTTTTGACACTAAAAATAATAGTTTAAAAGTTGGCTTCAAGTTCCATACCGAGACATATTTTAGTTTATTTTTAATATTTAATTTTTAATAAAGGTTGGATTGGTGAAAAAATAATAATAAATTCAAAAATGATAATAACTCTTATATTAAGTAAAAATAGATGAATGAATGTTAAAGTCGCATCTTTAAATCAAAATTTTAAGTTATTCTAAAATAACTTTTTCAATATATATAGTAGTTTAATACTTTAATTTGTCGAAAGGATAAATTTACAATTTCAGACATTTAAAATGAACTTAAGAACCACAGCTTATACAATAAATGCTCACACAGCAAATCACAGATTGATATATGTTATCAGCTGAGAAAAAAATATGGCTCTAAAATCATAAATGCAATTCATATAAAACTGACCATGACTCCGACTTAAATATCGAGACAGACCAGCTTGTGTTGCCCCCATTACAACATCGTTGACAGTCTGGTAAAAGTAGTCACTCAAGGAAATTATTTCAATTATTCAAAACTAACATAAAAGCAATAAATGCATGGGCTCAAAATCAGTTTACTCTTTCCATATAATGTAACTTATGGAATTTTAAAAAGGATAATCCTATTTTCCCTTTTTTTTATTTTATATAATGCCAAAATCCCCAGTATATTCGGAAATCATTAATATCCTCTTTGTCGATTTATGGAATAAATCGAATCCCCTATAGTTTATGAAAATATCCAAAAAAATACTGTTTTATTATAAAAAGTAATTGTTTAATGTCCAAAAATAACTCCCGAATAAATTAATTTAATAATTATAGTTTGATTATTTTACTAGTTAGATAAGTTATCTATCAATAACAACCATCGAATTAGTTTTAAGGATGGTTGTTAAAGAATATTCAATAATGGTTGTTGATGGGTAATTTTACCCAACTAGTAAGGTAACCAAACCTAAAAGTTATTCATATACTTAGATGAACAAGAAAGCATCAAACTTTAACGAAACATACCGTGTTCATTGCTTTCTTCACTAGCTTTAAATCATCCAAACTAACTGTTCTATGCACAAGCCGCCTCTTATTTGCATTGGGATCATCAGCTTCATATTCACCTATGAGAGGATTTTTTGTGTCCTTCAAAAACAGTACTATTGTTGCCACAAACTCCACAAGATCCATTATTGTATTCCAAATCAACCTAACTGACGTCCAAATAGACAAAAACAACAACCGAAAAAACGTCTCGTTAGTGGACTGTCTGCTTCGTTTTTGCACCGGATAATTAGGCAACGCATCAGGATCAGATACTTTCCGGGTGCAAGCGAGGGCAAGAGAGATGAGAGATGCACCATCGCCAACCGCGTGGTTTATGCGAAAAACTCCGACGGATTCTGCGTATGAGGTTTCAACATTGAGAATATGGAATTCCCACAAGGGTTTTGATAGATCCATTGGTACTGTGCTCAAGTTGGAGATGTAATCTTCAACAAATTGGTCTCGATTTTCTATTGTTGGGTTTACATCAGGAACAATGATATGGTCACCTACATTTACTGTTGTTCGCACCCACTTCGCTGCGCTACCCTCTCCATCATCAATCACCTATTCTTAAGAAAGCAATCAAATACATTTTCAAGGAGTTAAAAAACTCTATAAAAAAAACCCTAAAATGAATAATAATATCACCTAAATGTATTTTTTATGTTCATTTTTTAAAATAAAAAAATGATTTCACATATATAAGTTTCATTTTCAAGGATATTAGATATATTGTGAATATTATGTCGATTGACAAAAGGATAATATATGCAACATATAGTTTAGTAAATATGAGAATATAATAAGGCAACCAAACCACATTTATATGTAAAAGAGTAAATTTGAATTAAAGTATTACTCCCACAGATTGTGAATGTCCGTAGATCATTTTTAGTGCATATATCTGAAAGTACTAGTTATATTGAGTACTGAGTACTAGCTTCTTCCACTGCTAAGATATCTTAATCAATCGTATTAAGAACAAGGGTTTTTGAGCTTAATCTTATTTATAAGAGGGTTTGAGAGAATTTGATTTTTAATTTCATGTTATAAAAAAATTAAAAAATAAAAGCATGATCGAGTTAAAAATACCTCGATGAAAACTAAGATTTGAACTTTTTAACCTACTTTTTAATTATATATGTATATATAAAAAACAAAACGTTATTAAACATATGCAAATCGGTTTATAATTTAAATGATTAGTAACCATTTTTAAAAATTCAAATCTCAGAATATACGAACAATATTTTTATTTGTTAGTTGGGTTTGACTACCTTACGAGTTGGATAACCTTATATATCAATTACATCCATTTGATTGGTTATAAAGATGATTATTGAAGTCAATCTAATGATTGTAATTGATAGATAATGTTACCTAAAACCAATAAAATAGTCAAATCCTTATTTAAAATAGACTTTTTCTCATGTTTAAGTGATTTTTTATTCTATCATAATTACTTTGAAACATAAAATAGCAAATAGATTTATAGCAGAGGTACAAAATAACATACCACTTTGCTTGAGAAACGAGGGTGGTTGAACATAGTATTCTTTAATCCTTCGATCATAACACCAACATTAACACGAGTTTTGAATCCAATAATGGCGATTATAGGAACATTAAAAAGTGGATCAAGATATATCCGCGCTTGAGGACTCAAAGGCTCTTCTTCATCATCTGAAAATGCCTTCTCGTCGACCCTTCTGGTAACTATGTTCTTCATCTGTGTACTTTCAATGGTTACGTTGAACGATAGAGCACTCGATTGACAAACTCTAGTACTTAAATTAGAAAATTAAATACTTTATAAGCTCACTTCAGTTTTTTCGCTACAATCATCAAATGGATCTACGGTTCCATTTTATATATCGTAGTCAGTTAAGACCTGTTTGGTATCGCTTTCAAAAGTTGGATTTTGATTTTCGAAAGGTAAAAAATAGTTTATGGGAGTATTTATGTATATTCTCATAATAACTTTTGACTTTCGAAAGTTCTTCCATCAAAAGTCAAATTTATTAGTTTTTTCAATAACAGCTTTTCACGAAATAAGATAAACTGTTTTACCATTTTAATAAATTTTTTATATTAATAATTTGATCTTTTTTTTTTCAATAATAATAAATTTAAAATTCTGTAATAAAAATAAATAATTTTAAAATTTTAAAAGTTTTTTAAAATATATTATCCAAATAATAATAAAAAAACTTAAATTTTTATTTTTTTCATTAATAAAAATAAAAAATAAAAGTAAAAATTACCCTAACCGAGACCGTAAAACCAAACTCTTAAGCGTTCAATGTCGGGTCACAACAAAATTGCCACTCGAATATCGATGATGATAGAGAGTTCTGGATAGAGCAGAAGGTTGAAAAAGCGGCCTGAAATTCTGACAATCCATGCATGTGTTGCCAAAGTTGAATATTGACAGCTATTCTAAGAGACAGCGTTGAAGATCGACACCTATTCATAACACAAAGTCATGAACTGATGATCTAAAATATATATATAATTTTTAAGCTTACGAAAAAGTCAGGTATCACATTATTCTTATTTAAGCATACAAAATATTATTATAATTTTTTTAAAAGAGCTTACAAAACTATGTGTTACACATAAATTTGTATTCCTCATCTATTCGTTTGCTTTATGATTGATAAAGTACTAGCCGCCACTTGGTCAAGTATCATAGCAAGGACAAGAGGTGAGTGCTCAAAACGATATTGCTAAAAACGATGAGAACGTTTTTCAAGGGAGAATTGCACTCACACTATCAGGTTTGCCATTATTGCTCTTAAATGAGGAAAATATATTGGTTTACTCTCACACCCCCAAATTTTGATAAAGATTCATCCACCATTAAATTTGTAAGGGTCTAGTATTTTATTGAAATAAAATATATGATATAATGATTTCAACTTAATAAAACTAAAATGCAAAAAAAAAGAAGAATGTATTATAAAATAATTTCAACTTAATAAAAATAAAATGCAGAAATCAAAAAATAAATAAATAAAGTACAAACAAAAGAAATTAAAAACGTAAGAGGAGGTGATTTTAAGTGCCTCACCGTTTCATAGAGGCCACCTTCTCCCATCGAATTTAATGGAGGCATGATTTTACTGATTTACATCCTATATTATAAATTAGTAGAGACTTCCTTTACTATTTTTTTCCTTAGTTAAAGATTGTTAACTAATTTACATTTTGAAGGTCATTATTAAGTCACTTTATAAAGTGATCTCTCTTAACTGTTTTTGATTTTATCTCTATTTCTAGTAGTTTCTTTATTGTAGTTGCGGGAATAAATATAGAGTTTAGAGGCTGCGAGTGTAGAAAAGCCAATTTTGCTTACCTAGATTCAAATATGGCAAAGCTTAGACGTGTGGGTTCAATTCTACCCTCTACACAGACAAAAAAGTGCTCAAAACGATGGTGCTGACAACGATGTTGAAAAAAGATGCTTGCATACTGATGTGTAAGAACAAGAGGTGAGTGCTAAAATCAATGTTGCTAAAAACGATGCACAGTTGTGTTCATTTCACACTTGTTTATACTAGCAAACCCAGTAAAGGATTCGAGGACACCTACCACTGTTAAATTTTAAAAAGAACAAATTACCTAAAATCCTCTAGAAGTTTTCTTAATAACAAACGAAGACAACGTTTATTTTTTATTACAAAGTTCTATCCTACACTAACGATTTGATCACGATTAACCGTAAGAGTAGATGTTTAACTGTTAAAATAGAAGTAAAAGACCATAATATCCCTTAATAACTATAAAAAAAAAAATAAAAAACTTAAAAAATCCAAATCGTCCTTTAAAAATAAATGGTTGAGATTTAAAAAAAAAAAACTAAAAATTTTAGAAATAGTTTTAAAAAATTAAAAAATAATTAAAAATAGTTTTTAAATTATAAAATAATTAAAATTAAAAAAAAATCATTTGGTTGATTCCACAAAATGAAGATCTGCATCTTAAACTAGATATCTTTTTTTTTTTTTTCTTTAAACTTCTTCAACCAGAGATCTTGAAGGAAGATGAAGATCTTCATCTTTAATCGTTTGGTTCCATCTTCGAACCAGATGAACGGTTTGGCTTCAATCACTTGGGTTCGTCTTTGCTTGAAGATGATGAACAATTCATCATCGATTTCATCAATGAACCCATTTTGACCTGGGTCATTTGAAGCCAACCAACCTAGGTTGCCTAAGTTCGTTTGAAGCTAAAACTTTGAGAGAGAGAGGATTGAAGTTTGAAGTTTTTGTTGATGGGTTGCTTGGGTTTCAAGTTTTTGAGTTTGAAGTTTAAGATTTGAATCGGATTGAAGCGAAACAAAGAGAGATAGAGAGGTGCCGACCGAACCTAGGTTTTTGGGTTTGAAGAATGGGGAAGAAGTTGATGAAGAATGGAGAAGAAGAATGGAGAATGGAGAAGAAAGGGATCTGGTTTGTTGATGTTAATGAGAAAAATGGAGAAGAAGTTGATGAGAGAGAGGTGTTTGTTAATGAAAAATGAAGGAAAAGAACTGACAGACTCCTTTCCCTAGGCGATCTACCGGTACCCTATGGTAACCCTCCAGCTAGCCCTTGCGCTTAACTAAAGGATCCCTGCAGAGCTAAGCTGTGTTCTTTTTGAAACCCTTTTGAAAACAGCGGAAGCGCGGGTGAATTTTTTTTTTTTTCAAACCTTTGCAAAATGTTTTATAAAAATTTGGGCAACATTCCGTCTGTTTTTCAGACTTTGTCACCCTGCAGATTATAAAATTTAACACTTTTAAAATATCACAAATCAATTTCCTCAAACTACAGAGTCTCAAGCTCTCATTGTTTCAACACAACCACAACTACAATTTCACATTTCAAATTATAAATTCATTTTCAACAAAATCATATGTCATGCATCAACTTACTCTAAAAACACAATTTAAATCTAAGTTGACCACAAAAAGATATTTACAAAAGTATGTAGAGATAATAAAATATATACAACTTCTTTAAAAACCGAACAAATACAGGAGTAAATAATCATATGAGCAATATCGTCGTGGCTGTCTGGTATCGTCTCGGGGTAACCCGCAGCTATGGTACTTATGCTTGGGCAGGTTTTATTGGAAAACACAGAAAATGTTTGGTGAGCTTTGAAAGCCCAATGAGTGTTATATAACATATTTAAAACCACATTTTTATAAAAGTCTCCCTAAAACAATTTTAATAATTCGAATCAAATTAATTTATTCTAAATTGAGTTTCATGCATTAATATTATAAAATACATGTTGCACAGTTTTCAATTTTATAAACGGATCTACTATGGTTGTAGGGTTTTCATTCTAAAAACCTTTCATTTTTATGAAACGGACTGGTCCGACTCCACTCGTAGGTGTTTTGCCAACCAGCCCCTTTCATTATTATAAAATCAGACATGGTTCGACTCCGCTCGTAGGTGTCCTGCCAACCTTTAGTGACTTGTGCCACATAACACCTTAGTATAGAGCAAGATCCTAATCGCTCTTTACCCGATTCAATTAGCAGAATGTTGCATCGTTACAAATTGGAATTGTGTCTTGCTCGGGTGTAAACTAGCTAATAATATATCCTCTACGTGCATTGGACTAATTTCTCGGACATTTAACCAACACGACTACTTGCGGGTACCTCTCGCGGTTAGTATAGTTAATGACATACCGACACTATTAATTCTACCAATGCATGCTTCGGGTACTCAACCCAGACCGGTAATATTTTGATACTTCTTGGGTAAGCCATAGGTTTTACTTCTCACCTTTTTAAAACTAAAATCCATTTTACATACAATTTAAAACAAAAAATCATTGTTTTAACGAAAATACAAAGACTATATTATCTATTACCATGTAACTTAGCATTTAAATCATATTTCGTTTTTACCAAAACATTCAAACATGCATGAAACATTCATTTATAAATCAAATCAACATAAAACTAATTGCAAATCATTTTGACACTCACCTTAACTAACGATCGCTTCCGAATATCTCTCCAGAAGGCTCCGAAATGCTCCCTATCGCTCTTCCCTTGCTCCACCGGCTTGCTCGTCACCTACACAATATATTCTCACTTAGAAAAGCCAAACAAATGCATCGGTTCATGCCAATTAACACTCATTGCTCACAAACTCCAAACTTTCTAATTTTTCACATAAAGCTTCCCCACTTAGTTCTAACTTCATCGAAGCTTTCGAATTTCGATTTCTTCGCATGAGCCTTATTTATTTTCACCTAGGGACGTGCCCATATGCTCGAAATTGCTTGCGAAGGCTCGAAACGAAAAATGCCCGTTTTTGACCCCTGGCCGAACCTATTCCCTAACACAACCCTCAAACTACCACAACATACTCTTCAATTATATCAACTCATTTTTCACAAATTTCTTGCACAATTTCATTCATACATTTTATCAAACACTTGGTGGGCATGAAATTCCAACCATTTTCCACTCATTTCCACTAGTTAAGGTTTATCTCTTACAGCCCTAAGTCACCAAATCTAATCCACAACACACCAATAACACATCCAAATCATTTAATACACCAAAACATCCAAAAACCTCATAATAATTCATCCTACAACTACCCAACTCAACCATAAATTTTCACCCAACCAAAACATCAAAACAACAGTAAAAACCATAAATCTTACCTCAAATGAGTTGGGTGTTGATCCAAAATGGAGTTTCCTAGCTTAAATGATGGAAAGCGGAAGATTGGAAGTGAAAAAGTGGAAAAAAATAGGTTTTTGGTTGATTTTCCGCCCCTTCATGCCAAACACACCCCTGCTGCTTTCTGGGTTGGTTTCTAGTCTGTCAACAGCCAAAAATCATCTAACTTTCATTATTTACACTAACTCTGCACTTTTACGTTTCAGCCCTCAATTTCAGCTTATTTCTAATTCTACGCCTAAATTTCTGATTCTTTTCATTTCAGTCCCTGACCCATATTTTATTTCACCACTTTCACACATCCGTAAGCGCTCTTGTAAAGTTTACCATATTGCCCTCGATTGAGGTGCACTCTCAAATTATCTTCTGGCTCAACCGAAGCGTCCTAACGACTTACGGAATTCTCTCTAGGGTCCTAACGGGTTTTCCGAAAATTGAGGTCTTACAAGAACACTGCTTTTTCTTCGATCTGGAAGGGGATCTAGATTTTAGTTTTGTACTGCGTGAGAGAATTTATTATTATTATTATTATTGATAAAGGTACTTTTTTGTGAAGATTTTAGCCTCCAAATCTATATCTTTGTCATTGTTCTAGAATGTTTTTTTATGTTTTTTTAGTGTTTTTTAGGAAATAAGTATTTGAATGCTGTGTATATTTAATTAGAAATGATTTGAGGTGAAATCGAGTTAGAGAAGTGTTGGGTTTGGGTTTTGTGAAAAAAATGACATAATCATGGATTTTTATGCTTGAAAGATGGGTTGACTTGTAAGAGCTCATGCGGAGTCATCGATTTAAGTTATGTGAGTTACAACCTATCAAACTAAAACTACAGATGTCTAGTTTCCATAGCAACTGATGGTTCATGAATCGGAGGATTATGTAGGAAAATATGACCATTTTAGTGAGCAAGAGTCAGAGTTGGCGCACCTCAGCTCGCTCGCTCATCAACCTGGGCACCAATAAGCGCGCCTCTATCATCCAAGCGCGTACACCAGCACACTTAATGGCAGGACCTGCCCTGGATTTTCCCTTCATGGAGCCCAAGTACCTACCGGGCACCCTACGAAACCATTCTGGACTCTAACTAGCAAGACCTAAAAGAGATTCCGTGGAGCAAGCCCTGAAACTTAAATCCTTTCATAAACTCATAAATTATAACCATAGAATTCTCTTGTTCTATAATTTAGGTTTTCTAAAAATTTTGACAGCACAACGGCTATTTTTCAACATTTTCAAATCTTGCAAATCACCTGAAACAATTCACTAGCACTTCAAAATTTCAATCATTAATCTTCATTACCATTTTGGACCTTCGGTCCATCTCAAAACTGATTCCTAACCACAATAGAACTAGTTCAATAAAATCATTTCCAACTTTAGAAACACACATTCATGTACAAATCAAAAACCTTTACACGTAATCTTACTATTTATATTGTACATATACATAAAATTTTTCCTTAAAATCATTTCATTTACATTCATACACCAAATTTCAATTTAATTCAAACATGCAATACATACGACTTCACAGAATATTATTTATGTCCAGCCCATCTAATATGAGGAAGGGAAGCAAGCACCTTGATCACTGATCCCTGCACTTGGGGAGGTTTTTTCTTAAACAGAAAATCACAAAATGGTGAGCTAAAATAGCTTAATGAGTGTCAAGGTTTTTCTATTTAAAGGATTTCTTTTAAAAAATATACCTCCCGAAAACCTTTTAAAAGAAATTTTCATTTCTTAAATGTTTCGTAATTGAAACATAAACTTTAACCATTTCATAAGCAAACTTTGAAATTTAAGTTCAGACATAAAAATCATAACAGTTTTCAATTCTTGCATAAACTTGTAAAATGCCACAATAATTCATAACATTTGTAAATCATGTAACATTTAAAAATATTTCCATGTATTGCTGAAACTCTACCAATGGAACCTAGAGAGCATCATATTATGGTCACGCGTACCGGGAGGGACGAACCACCATCCTTAGTGGTGGGCGGGATGAACCACCATCCCCAGTTGGGCATAGACCCACATGATAGTATCCAAATCCATGAGACATCTGACAACCACGCAGTGGAATTAATCCATAGTGCATATGTGAAATAAGATAATATCCCACACGTATAGAGGGCGACACAACTCGACTGACAGATTCAATTTCCAGATGTTAGTGACATGCCTTCCCAACACTTGCCATACAAGCAGGGGTATTCCGACCTGATCTAATCATTCGTTCATTTCATTTCATATCCGTCAATTCCATAATATAAACATGGGGTAATCCATTGGTGTTTGAAAACTACATTTTCATGCCATTCACGATTCAATTTCATTTTTTTTTATTCAACAATTATAATCACGTACAAGCATCATCTTGAATGGTATTAAACTTAACTTCATATTTTCATAATTTCATGCATAAAATTTGTCATGTTCAAGTATATACATAATATGTGCACATACTAGTATTTCCATATAACCATATCATATTCTCAAATCATTTAATACTCATGAAAAATAATTAAGACACATAAAAAATGAAATCAACATTTATAAAATCAATTACACTCACCTGGCTCATAATTAAGTAGTTTGCTCTTCCACTTTCACTCCCTTGTCTTTTTAATTTGTTCACTACCTACAAGTCACCTATCACATTAAAATTCTATCATAACTAGTTCATTTGAAAGTAATATCAATCACACTTTAGATTCAACTCAAAGTACCCATACTAGAATTACACCGTTTCCACACATCCAACCCAAATTTGAGATTTCATATCCACATCTTCTTTTTTTTTTTTTTCCATCCATTTCTTTCATTCAAACACACTTAAACACATCCATATTATCATAAAAACTCATCAACAAGATCAAGTTACATTTTGAACACTAAATCCATACCATAGCCGAATCAATACCCAAATTTATTCCATCTCCATTTTTCTTTCATCCTTTTGATACACCTTAGCTCAAATTCATGCCAAAACATCAACCAAGTATATCAAGCATCAAAAATCAATTCAAACACACATACACCCCATTCTAGCCGAAAATCATCATCATGCATTACAATCCATTCTTTTCATTTTCATTTCACAATTCAACTTAAAATCATATGAAATCTCATGTAATTTCATCAAACATAAAAAATCAATCCAATTACACCACATCTTTCCATTTGGCCGTACACTATACAACACACCCACACAATTATTTTCTTTCATTTCTAATTGCACCAATCAACTTAATTTTGTGCCAAAACATATTATAACCATATTACACATTAAATTAAACTCAAGCTCATGCACAAACATAACTTGACCATACACTAACTTGGATTTTCAACCATCCATACTCTTGATTTTTCTTTCAATAAATCATCTCAAAATCATATAAAACCTCTTACAATTAATCTATACATTAAAAATATTTCAATTACACCATGTTCTCCATTTTGATCACATACTAGTATATCACACCATCAATCAATTCTCTTCATTTGAAGCTCAAAAATCATATTCAAATTCATCATTTAAACATCAATTAATCAACTAAAGCCTTAAAATCACAATCCATTAAATTTCATAGTATCATGGTATAAAACCCTAAACTTACCTTACTAATTTTCCTTGATCACAACTCCTTGAAGCTCCATTCGTTTTCTAATCTCAATTTGAAGTTAATCAACTCCTAAATATACCATAAATTTCATCAATAACTTAATTGATTATAAATTCTTAAAAACCCATCAAACTAACCATAAAATTAACTTACTTACCAACAACTTCTCTTCACTTTTCCATGGCTATTTCTTGATGAAAACAAGGAGAAGAGATTGATGGAGACACCTTGGAACCTCTTCCTCTTCTTCTTCTTATTTCTTCTTCTTTCTTTTTCCTTCTTTTCTCATGGGTTTGCTTCCTCTCATGGGCTGCTCCAAGTTTCTACTTCCTTTGGCTGAATGTCACTTGTTCTCCATCCATTCATGCCCTCACTTTCTATATTAACCATCCAATTTACCATTTTATCCTTACTTTTGCCTAAAATTATCAAATTGTCATCCATTAGAAACTTGACAAATGTCTTCATCCTTATCTATTTGCGAAGTATCACATTTCTATGGGTTGCTTGTTTGACTTGTCTTCCTTTAGTCCTTTATGCTTATCTCTTTCAATTCAAACTTTTCGAAATGCCCGGATTCGGATTTTCCTACACTTTTTCAAAATTCTAGCAAAATTCTTCAGAGCCTATATTTGAACTACATTCATACTCCAAATAGCCTTGATGACTCTTAAAAGTCATTCTATGCCCCTTTTCAGCTCTCCATAAAATCACTAAATCGTCTTCGATGATTTCCAGATTGATTTCGTTTCAATCCAAATTTCTTTCGAAAAGGTCATTTGGGTTTCTAAATTACCTATTGAGTATCTTAATACTCATTTAGACCTCTTTCAAAATTTTTTGAATCCGAAAACCTTTCTGAAATTCTAGTCGGATTTATAATTATCTCTATTTATCTCTAAATAATTACAAAAATATTACATGGTTACCTAATCATCAAATTGACCATGTAATGCTCTAATTGGGTGTCTTAACATTCAATTCCATGCTTTGAAAAATTCGAACGCAATTTACATTAGCGACATCCACATTTCCGTTCATAAGGGGCATTTTCGTAAAATAACCTTCGGAGCTCTTGAAAATTATTCAAACGGATTCATTTTCACTTCATTCCAGTTTCATTATACTCTATTACTCATTCCAAAACTTGAGATTCACTTGGTCCATTTTCTAGAAAAATCACTATTCATCTGACAGCACCATTCATTCAGATATACTAGTCATCTAAAAATATTATTTCGTCTTGTGGTACTATTCCTTCAGAAGTATCATTCATGAAATTTCGGGTTTTACACTTGAACACCAAGTAGCGTGCACACCAGTACACTTACATACCAAGCAGCGCGCTAAGGGGCACCATACACTGTCCAAATCGTGCTTACTCACAAACAATCGCACCAAGGGGCATGGCACACTCCAACAAGGGTTATTTTAGCATTTCACCATCCATTTCAAGCCCTAGCTTTTCCACACTATAAAAAAGGCTTTAAACCATGAATTTAAGAAGCTTTTGGAAGGGAAGCAGCTCCTAGAGCTCTAAGGATTCAAGTTTGCCATTTTAAGCTCAAGGGGAGGATTCATCCACATTTTGCACCATTCAATAAAGAGAAGAGCAAGAGAGGAAGATACAACTTTGGAGGAGACGAAAGGCCACTTTTGGAAAGAATGAAGTTTCTCTTCAACTCCCATAAGATTCTCTTACTCTCTCTTTTGATGATTATTGTGAAAATGTTGATGAATATGCATTATAAGATTGGTTTTCCCTTTATGTTCATGAACTAATTTGTTGTCTAGGGTTATAATGTAGCCAAACTATGTAACTTGACTTATTATTTATCATTGAAACTTATTTTCTCCACTTTAATCTTTTATTTTAATTATGTTTAACGCTTCAAAGTTAATTGATCACTAGTTAGGAGATTTAGTAACCGTATTGAACTTGGAAAAGGAATGTATATGTTGAGACCTCCATTAAAGTGACATGGGTAGCATGGGATAGGATTATAGTTGTAATGCTTGTGCAATCACCATTTAGTAACCTAACCTTAATGAACTTGACTTAGTTAATCCACATAGGAATATAGTGGGTTAGGTGAGCTTAAGCATATCCACTAAACTATCGGAAGAAGCATATGGATAAATTATGCATTACTCGATTGAGGATTAGATGGAGATAAAGCAAAAATGGTGGATGATTAGGTTTGATGAATTAGTGAGGTGAAGTTGCAATCCTAGAGCTCCTATCTCATTAGTTTACGTACATCCGGAGGGCCCTGCCTGGCACCCTAACGGAATCCTCCTAAACCTTGCAAATTGGCCTAAGAGAAATTCGTGGAGCGAACCCTTAAAATTTTTTCTTATTTCGCAAAACTAGAATGGGTTGGATTTTTTTTTTATAGAAAATTTGACAGATGACAGCTGCATTTAACTTAATCAAAAATAACTTGCAAGGAAAAAAATACACTTCCATATGCTTTTGTTTTTCCAACCCAACTTCTTTTGCCTCAAACATGTATTTCAAATCATAAATCCATTTTGTTAATAATTGAAAACATAAAATCATAAATCGTATACTTTGCAACTTATGAAATTTTCTTTAAAAGTGATTAAAACTTTTCAACTTTATGCATAATTAAATTACCACTCATTTAAGACTTAAACATATATCTACAATCGATTTATTTCATATACAAAATATGACAATGTGTTAATACAAAAGAAATGTTGTGTTCTTGCCCATCTACTCTTCTGGATGAGTTTTCCGACCTCGCGCAGTCACCCTCTTTTATACCTGAGGATGTTTTTAACATAAAAACAGAAAATGATGAGTTATGAGAGCTCAGTGAGTGCTGATGTTTCTTTTTAACTTAAAAAATTTGGTTTTATTAAAATACCTCCTTAAAACACTTTTCAAAATACGTTTCCGTTTCTTAAAGTTCTCATAAATTCCAAAATTTATTTCGTCGTATAGTGTGCGTGCTGAATTTATAAAATACAAAATTTCGTAAAATCTCATACTTAATTTACAAAACCATAAAACCCATAAAGGCATCAAAATATGTATATAAAACTCATATGTGCATAAAATTTCCATATAACTTAAAAATTGTCAAGCATAAATTTTTCTTGAATTACTAGGTATGCTTATAAAAATTATAAACACATACGTACATAAAATTCATATGAAACTTATAAATTGAATATAATGTGAACTTATATATGCTTAAAACTTCGTATATATAAACTTCATTTAATTTAAACTTAAAAATAAATACAACTCTTATTTAAAATATTGAACGTACATATGTAACCTACAACTTATATATACTTTCAATTCATATAAAAATGGAATAATATTTGAACTTACACATCCATAAAAATTTATATAAAACTTGTAGGTTAGAAATCATATAAAATTTTGATTTCCTTTCAACGCATAGCTTAAAATAGGAAATCTGTAAACTTATAAACTGTATAACATATAAAATTTCAATTTCAATTCCATTTCCATACGTAACTTAAAATGGAATTTCATTAAAGCTCATATATATATTCATAAAATCTCATAGAAAGTTAAGGGATTATAAAATGCATAGAATGAAATTTCATTTCTTTAAATTTTCTCAAATTTAATTTCATTCAATAGTAAAACATACTTAAAACATATAAAAATATTTTCCTTTCTTTTCAATACTTAAAATACTTACTTAATTTTTCGAAAAGCACCATTCATACCCCGTAATGCTTACAACCACGCGAAAGCTATGATAACGCTAATCGATGTGGAGTCACGTGGTGCTTTTAACAGACACCAACCGTGACATTTACTTACTTACTTACAAAGACATCCCATAGTTATATGTCGAATATTACATTGCTAACCATAACACGAGATAATATCCCATAAAAGTAAAGGCGACATGACAGACTTAAATCCCCCCTGAGTTAGTGACGCATCCCCCCTGGACTTGCCATACTATTATGGGATATACTGGTCGGATCTAAAACTTACTTATAAGGATGCATATACTTATGGCCTTTGACAATTTCATTTTATTTTTCTTACTTAGTGCAAAGCACAAAATATTGTTTTATATTTGATCATACTTAAAACTTTGTATAAATATGAAATTTCATTTGGAACTTAGGTTTTAAATAAACACATAAAGCAGCTTAATATAACCTCATATAAATCATATATATTAATGTAAAATATACATAAAAATTTCATAAAAATTCATGAACCTCATATAAATCATAAAGTTGGAAAACTTATAAGTTAATAACCACTTAATTTCACTTATAAATAAATCAAATACCTTTCTTTACATAATATAAAGCATAAAAAGAAAGAGCTTAAAACTTAAAACTAAATTTTCCTTTCATACAAATTCATATTTAAAACGATAATTTACCCATACCAAAGGTCATAAAATTAGAGTATTCATTTCAAATACTAAAATAACACTACACTTACAAAACACTTGAGACGTAAAGCGACGTAAATGCATATATGACTTACTTGCTTAGGATATTTTCTTATAATTAAATCCCATAAAGAGCTTTATCAATCCATTATAAATTTTTCAAAATAAGATATAACACTTATAATAAAACATATTCTTAAGATTTTCAAATTCAATTAAAAATACTTCAAAATAAAGTATAGCACTCACCTTAAATTCAAACTTTCCTTAAGTGAGCTCCAATAGCCTTCATTGGTTCCGCTTCCTTCCTTTTCACCTACACATCACATAATTGCTTAAAACACACTCATTTTAGCTTCACAAAGCTTATCACATAACTTACAATTCAACTAATGCATGGAATCACTATTTTACCAACTTACTTCCCTATTCGGTTTCAACTTAATTGTAGCTTTAAAATTCCGTTTTCTTTGCATAAATCCTACTTATTCTTACTTAGGAACACCCCCATACATCTAAAACCATCATTCGAAACCTAGAACAAAAAGTGACCATTTTCAACCCACCTTGGCCGAATATGGTGCAGCTCCTTACCTAGGGCTGTTTTTCATTTCTTTCTTGCTCCACACCTCTTCTTGACTCACATTTAGATCACCCGTAAAATGGCTCTGAAAAATTCCAACAAACGGGTGGCGAAAACTAGGAAAAATCACCTTTTTTCATCACTTTTTCAATGTCATTTTCACCATTTTCATTCTAAAATCTTACGTCTACTTTCTTTAATGTCATACATACTCAAACATACTTATTTAATGCATGAAAACATATACATGAGATGGTATTACATAATGTCCATCAATGCCCTTCACCTAAAGTTACAAAAAGGCAAGTTACTTAAATTGATTCTACTATTCTTATAAGCTTTTCAACTAATCTTATAAGCTTCTTAAAGGTTTCCTTATCACATTTTCAACATGAAATCATGCTTAATATCATCAAATGGCTTTGGTTCCATACTCCCCTCAATATGCTCTTACATAGTCTAATACATAAACAATCCATTTCATTCTATTTTTGCATTTTATTTCTTTCAAGCATTTCATCAAACACTTGGTGTGCACCAAACCTAACTTAAAACCAATTGAATCAACTTAGCATTCATTCCAACAAAACCCTAACACACCAAACCTTATGATTTCCATATAGTTTGTACTTATTTTTGGTGTCATAAAACTCTACTTAAATCATGTACAAAAAACCTATATCAAAAACCCAACCAAACACCACACAAACAACATGAACAACATCATGGAAGCAACTTAAAAAGTGATGGAATTTACCTATTTTTGCTTGATTTCTTGCTTCCAAATGGTTCCTTTAGCATAGGGGGGCTTGAATTCTTGGTTTGGAACTCAAAAATGCATGAAAATCACTTGTTTTCCCCTTGGTCCTTCACTTAGCTGAACCTCTCTCTCTTTCTCCTTCACTCTCTCGGCTTTCTTCTTGTTTGTTGTGTGTTTGGCGTGAAATGGCTCAATTTTGTGACAAAGGTTGATATTTATACTTACCTTTTTCAAGAATGACCATTATGTCCCTTAATTAATTAGAGTTTTGCCCTTAACTCTTACTTATTCCACCTTGGCCCATGTCATGTAAACTTGTTTCAACTTGATCCTTAACTCACTTTCTCTTAATTCCACCTTGACCCCAAATATATAAACATATTTCATTTTAATCCCTTATCATACTTACTATTCACTTAATACCATTTATAATTCATTCCAGAAATAAATTCCAAATTAATTCTATGATCACCCATTCATCAAATTGACTTTACAATACTCTAATTAGATCTCTTATGACTCAATCCATGGCTTCCAAAAAAGTTCAAACGGAGTTTAGGTCAACAGTATTCACAATCCTGTCTATAAGAGCGTTTTCGTCAAGTAACTTTCAGAACCTTCAGAAACTACCCAAACGAACTCATTTTTACTCCGTTTCAGTTTTATTGGATCCTACTAATCATTCCAAGTATTTTCAATTTTCCAGGGTCCGTCTCAAAATTTCACTATTCATCGAATACTATTCACCCAAAAATACTACTATTCATCCATAAATGAGGTCGAGGGCTTACATTAGTTCTTTATTTTAGTTATTAATTTTAGTTTAGTGTTAATAAGTTCATTTCTCATTTTTGGTAGTTTGAATAGGTAAGTTTTGAAATAATTTTAATATTTGACAAGTTGGTCCAATGCTCGTGGGAACGATATCTTACTTATTATTGTATTACTTATGGATCATGTATACTTACACGGGTTTCTTGTGTGAGTGTTGTGTGAACACGGGTTACATTGATAATGAAACCCAGTCGAATTTAGATGTCATTCACCCATCTTCATCCTCAACTAAAAATCAAACCTTAGATTTTGCTTTCAACCACAAACACCAAGAAAAAGAGTGAGGCTCCGGTGATAGAGAAAAAAGGAAGAGAGTAATGTTGACGAAGCAAAGAGGGAAGATAGAGAAACTGTGGAGAGGTGACACACCATCTTCATCACAACAAATACGAACAAGGATATAGAGGTGGGCTTTGTGTTAGGAAATTGGTAAAAATAAAAATGGAGCTAATTCCACATAAGAAACAAATGGTAAAAATAAAAATGGAGCTAATTCCACATTAGAAACAAAAGGTAAAAATAAAAGTGGAGCCAATCCAAATTGGAAAAGAAGCAAGCTTAGGAGGATTTCCTGGCCTATATAAGGAGTCCAAGGGTCTTGTTTCAAATTGTCCTAGTCAAAGACACTTTAAGCATTGTTTTTGACTCTATTTAAATTCCTTTCTTATTCTTCTTATTTTAGAGTATAGAAAGATGTGAGTTGATGTATGCTCTGGAGAACGTAGGTGTATTAAGGTTGTGGGATGTAAGAGAATAATTTATGTGATTATAATAATTTTACATAGTGAATTTCTTTTTGAAGGTCGTGGTTTTTTCTCCTATTTTGGAGTTTTCCACGTAAATTCCTATATTGTGGTGATTGTTATATTATCTATTTTATTTCTCTATTATTTTTGATATTCTTATGGGAGGCAAGTTTTTAGAAGAAATTTTGGGATGTGAATTTTTCCAATAGGTGGTATCAAAGTCTGGTTCTTAGTTGGTAAGGTGTAGATGTTTAAGAAAATTCTTAGTATGCTCTGTGGTTGTAGCATTGTTTGATCTTCCACATCAGAAAAGAATTGTTCTTGGTTGTTGGAAATAAGTGTGGTGGTGTGAAAGTGTGTCTAGGAAATGTTCTAGTTAGGAAAGACTTGATACTTAACTGTGTCCATTGTGACTAACCTCTCTTTCTTGGGAACTTAGATGGAGCCAATCCAAATTGAAAAAGAAGTAAGCTTAGATGGATTTCCTAGCCTATATAAGGAGTCCAAAGGTCTTGTTTCAAATTGCCCCGGTCAAAGACACTTTAAGCATTGTTTTTACTCTATTTAAATTCCTTTCTTGTTCTTATTATTTTAGAGTGTAGGACGATGTGAGTTGATGCATGCTTTAGAGAATGTAAGTACATTCTGGTTGTGGGATGTAAGAGAATAATTTATGTGATTGTAATAATGTTTTACATAGTGAATATCTTTTTGAAGGCCATAGTTTTTTTCTCCTATTTTAGAGTTTTTCATGTAAATTCCTATGTTGTAGTGATTATTATTATTATCTATTTTATTTCTCTATTATTTAAGATATTCTTATGGGGAGCAAGTTTTCAGAAGAGATTTTAGGAGACCAATTTTTCCAACAAGTGGTATCAAAGCTTGGTTCCTAGTTGGTAAGGTGTAGATGTTTAAGAAAATTCTTAGTTTGCTTTGTGGTTGTAACATTGTCTAATCTTCCACATCAGAAAAAAATTGTTCTTGGTTGCTAGAAATAAATGTGGTGGTGTGAAAGTGCATGTCTAGGAAAGGTTCTAGTTAGGAAAGACTTAGTATTTAACTATGTCCATTGTGATTGACCTCTCTTTCTTGGTAATTTACTTGGTGTACTGTTCAAGGACTACATGTGCAATATTTTAGTATACGGTTATGACGAAGTTTTCAAGCCCTCTGAGATTTGATGTGGAGAAATTTAATGAAAAGATCAATTTTGGCTTGTGGCAAATGCAAGTCAAAGATGTGTTAATACAATTCGGGTCACACAAGGCGTTAAAGAAGAAACCAAGCCTTGTTCTCAACGAAGATTCCAGTTAAGATAGATTTTGGCAAGTCTAGTATGAGCGATGAAGATTGGAAAGATCTAGATTTGAAAGTTGCAAGTGAGATTCGTCTGTATTTGGCCTAGAATGTTTTTGCAAACGTGCATGAAATATCGATAGCCAAGGAACTCTAGGAGAAGCTTAAAGAGTTGTTTCAGGCGAAGGACATCTTAAATCGATTGTACCTGAAGGAACAATTTCATGCCCTATGTATAGATAAAGGTATGAAAATTTCAGATCATCTGAGTGTTCTTAATGGTATCGTTTTTCAATTAAAGGCTATTAGAGTTAAAATTGAAGATGAGGATAAAGCATTAAGACTCATCTTATCTCTCCCACCTTTCTATGAGCACATGAAACCTATTTTGATGTATGGGAATGAGACTCTGAAATTTACAGAAGTTACCGGTAAACTTCTTTATGAGGAGAGAAGACTAAAAAGTTAAGATCGCATTTCATCAACAGACATAATGTTGGTAACTAGAAATGGAAGCAACTGAAAGAGGAAGAACTTTGAGAAGAATATAATTTGTTGGGGGTGTGGACAATCTGGGCATATCAAGAAAAATTATCAAGGTGGAGCGAGTTCCACAAAAAGCTCCGAGATAGAAGCTAGCAGTATCTTTCTTATGGAAGAAAGTGATTTCCTTTTAGAAGTGAGAAGCATATCCTCATGATATGTCTGTGTTGCCATGGAAGAAGATGTGTTGTTAGCGGATCCACAATTGCACACGGGCATTAGTTTGGCATTGATGCAAGGTGTGTGGTGGAATGTATATCGATGGCTGATGAACTTTCGGTAAAGCCAAATGTGGAAGGTGCACTATAAATTTTCAACAAGTTTTTTCGACATGTCCCAAAGTGAAATTCTTGGAATGTGATAGTTCTAAGCGCGTGTACTCTTTTATGATGGAGTATTATACTTCTCTGGGTTAAGAATTATAATTGTTGATATAGAAAATGATTGTACCGTAGCTGCAGTGGATTTTTTTTTTTTTTTTTATTTTGCCAAGGTGGAGTTTGTTAAGAGATTGATAAAAATAAAAGTGGAGCCAATCCCACACGAGAAACAAAAGACAAAAATAAAAGTAAAGCCAATCCAAATCGGAAAAGAAGAAATCTTGGATGGATTTCCTGGCCTATATAAGGAGTCCAAGGCTCTTGTTTCAAATCGCACCAATCAAAGATACTTTAAGCATTGTTTTTTACTCTATTTAAATTCCTTTCTTGTTCTTTTAATTTTAGAGTGTAAGAAGATGTGAGTTAATGTATGCTTTGGAGAGTGTGGGTGTATTGGACTTGTAAGATGTGAGAGAATAATCTATGTGATTGTAATAATTTTTCATTTAGTAAATTTTTTTTTAAGAACCATGGTTTGTTTTTCTCCTGTTTTGGAGTTTTCACGCAAATTTCTGTATTGTGGTGATTGTTATTATTATCTATTTTATTTTTCTATTATTTATGATATTCTTATAGGAGGTAGATTTCTGAAGGAGGTTTTGAGAGGCAAATTATCCCAACACTTTGGTGACTTGCGAACAAGGATGATGAAGATCGGTGAGACCCACCATCTTTATCACTAGCAGATCGGTGATAAAGGTGGGTGTGCTTTGGTGACCGGCAAACAAGCATAAAACAAGGTCGGCGATGAGGATGGACTTGCGGCGGCTGGTGATCGCCTCGCCTGTTGCTGCTTTAAATCTTTTTCGAGTTTTTTGTTTTTAGTGTTTTTTCATTTGTGTGATTTATGGGATTGTTTGGTTCCTTTTTATGATTAAAACAATGGCTTTTGTTAGTCATTGTTTATTGATGATGAGGATTTTCAGTTGATGATAGATGAAGATGTTTTTGTTAGATTAATGACGAGGGAGAAAAGGTTGAAGATGATGTTTTTTTTTTTTTTCATTTTTGTTTAAAAACTTGATCTCCACTGTCCATCAAGAGTGATGGATGGTGGAAATCCATCCACAATTATTTTTTCATTTTTCATATTTTTTCAATTAAATTTACTTTTTATTTTATTTTTAATTAAAGAATATTATAGTCTTTATACCATTTCATTATTGTTAACTATTAATTTTAACGGTTTGTGACTATCGGTGGGTAGCTAAATTATAATAAATCATTAAAGTTGACTCTGCTTGTGAATTGGCTTCAATTAAGTAACTAATTTATAATTTGCTCTATTTGTAAATCAACCATAGTAAAGCAAGAACTCCCACCACTATGGTGGACATATAGGTGCACAACCCCTTGAACTATATAAGGGTAATGCGCCCTACTAGAAAGTTTTAAAAACATTTATGTTAAATTTGTAATAATTTTATAAGGTTCTATCTTTTTCTTTATAAAATTTTAATTTCTCATATATATATATATATTATTTGATATGAAATTGACACCTAATCAAAGGTTTGATGAAATCTAATAAGATCGTTGCTTTTGCAGGCTGAACAATTTAAAATATCATATAAGATTGGTCGTGCCATAGGTGCAACTAACAACCGCATGAGGTCATGACAAGTGATAAAAAGTAAGTAAAATATTGTTCCCACAAAGGTCTATTGAATAGCTAAGTACCGATTATAACTAAGACTACATATATTTTGAAAGTTGATGAAGTGGTGATGTGAAAATAAAGCTAATTATCAACTAAAACAAACTAAAAGTGAAGCTAGAAAACAAAGCACAACCAAAGACTACATATTTTTTTTAGTGGTTTGTAAGGATAAGGGTTAGTTAGAATATGGGAAAAAAAAAAAAAAAATCAAGGGGTTAGGCCAGGTTTGTTGAAACTGACAAATGGGTCCGGATTTGTATGGAATTTAGGGCCTGTTTAACCCAATTTAGAAGCTAAAGTCCCTGATTCTGGACTTAACAAACAGATGAAAAACAAGAAATTCAGTGGATCGTTGAGATAAAGAATAAGATTTTTTCCATATGTCTTGAATTCACCATGATAGATCCAAAATTATGTTAAATTTGAGACCTATTTTCATCAATTCAAGATCTATTCAGAATTAGATGCTTGTTTGAATGAAGATCACCATTCATTGTTATGATCTCATGCATAAGTCATAAATTTGGAAAAATACATCTCTAATTATGTTGAATTCAGTACCTGTTTTAATCAATTCAAGATCTATTCAACAATAGTTATTGATTGGAATGGAGATCATCATTCACTGTCATGGTCCCATGCATAGGTCCCGAATTTGGGAGATAGGTCATGGATTCAACATGAGAGGTATCAAATTATGTTGAATTCATGTTGAATTCGGAACCTATTTGCAGCAATATGGAATTTATTCAACAGTACATGCTTATTTGAATGGAGATCATCATCCACTCTATCATGATCTCAATCATAGGTCCCGAATTTGAAAAGAAAGGCCTGCATTCAATACCTAGTTTGGACCTATCTTCTCCAATATGGGATCTATATAAAAAAAGGCTTGACCTCCGATACGTTTGCATAGCATCATATTTGATGGGACGAGTATTTTTAGAGAGAGAAAGAGAGAGTCAAACAAACAATGACAAATGGAGAGCAAATGATTTAGAATGAGAGAGAGAGAGACAAAAAAAAAAAAAAAGGGAGAAAGAGATGGAGAAGAAGGAAGCAAAAAGGTAAAATAATAATAATAACAATAAAAGAATTGGGAAGTTTCCAACTTTATGTGATATTAAACTTCGAACCATCAATCTACTGACAATTGCATAAGTCAGCCAACATTTTTAGTACTATTTTCCCTCATTAGATTTTTAATGTAACATTATATGTCCTGGATTAGATGAATTATTTATTTTCATTTTCATTTATATTTTGAAACTGTTTCCAAGTACTAGAAAAGAAAATTTTGTATTTCACTATAATTTTAATTTTTCTAACATTATCGTTGTTTTATTAATGTGCTTCCTTTCACAGTTTTAATATAAATTTCTATTGTCTGGCATTATGATAAGCTGGGACATTATTCGATCAAGAGTGGTTATTGACTTGGTTGCTCACTTACTGCTAAGCCTAGCTGCTTGGGTTTATCCTCCATAGAATCCTGGTGGAAATTTTTTTGCGTATGAAGGTGCCCCTGAAAGTCAAGATCTTTATCTGGCGTGCCTGCAAAAACTGGATCCTTTCTTTCAATAATGTTGCTCGTCGCAGAGTTCCTGTAATGGATGAATGTACTTTTTGTAAACAAGGACCCGAAACCACCATGCATGCTCTTTGGTGGTGCTCAGCTCTAAAACCTGTCAGGAAAAAGCTTGGGATAAGATTCTCAAGAGATATGCCAAATATGTCGTGTTTTTTGGAGTTTTTAGTGGCTCTTAAGGATCAGCTTCTCTCTTATGAATTTGAGAATCTCCCTGTGGTTCTATGGAGAATATGGTACCGTCGAAATCTTTTTGTCCACAACTTTCTTGTGTTAACTGAAGGACAGCTGGTTGATTGGGCTCTTTCGTATATGGCAGATTTCCGAGAAGCTAGTCTTCTTGTGAAGCCTAATAGCACTGTCAAGACGGGTGTTAATTCTTGGGAAGCCCCAGGGTTTTTTAAGATTAATGCTGATATGGTTGTTTCCAATGCACATAATGTGGGTTTGGGAATCATTGTGCGTAACCATGAGGGTAATGTTATTTATCCTGCTACTTTGGTTGAGCTTGGGAGGTTTGATCCTCAAGCAGCCGAGGCTATGGCAATTTGCAGGGGTTTGAAATTATGCTCTGAGGTTGGTCTGGTTCCTACTTCAATCGAGTCATTTGTAGCTCCAGTAGTTGGTCTCATCAAGTCTATAACACTAGACCCCTTTCAGAAGTTGGTTTGTTGATTGATGACACTAGTTTTCATTGGCATTTCTTTTGTGCCGATATCAGCTAATTTTGCAGCTGATCATTTAGCCAAATTGGCTTTAGCTTTCGGATCGTGATTTTGTTTGGTTAGAGGATGCTCCATCAAGTTTATGGACTTTAATTAGGGGTGATTACACCTCTGCTTTGTAAGTTGTTCTTTCTTTTAATAAAAATTCTCTATCTTCTATCATTCATACATCCATGCATACATACATAAATATTTCTAGATCGGAACTAAGTACTTGCTAATCAATATCTTATAATTGGGTAGCACTAGCATATATGCAAAAAATAGTTTGTATGGTACAAACTATTTCATGAAATAGGGAAAATCTCAAAAACCTACCAAACATATGAAAAGATATCATTTTACCATCCACTATTTCGTTTTTATCTGAAATCTCACAAACATTAGAAAATTAACGGAAAATTAGTCAAAGGTTAAAAAGATATTTTTAACTCTAAAATTTTTATTAAAAAATATAATAATCATAAAATAATATTTTAAAATAAAAAATTATAAATTATTAAAAACCGATCTCCATCGTCCATCTCATAGATGAATGGTGGAGATCAACACACCAAATTAAAAAGTAAAAAAATTTGATAAAAATAAAATAAAAATTAATATTTTAAAATAAAAATAATAAACTAACAAAATTTGATTAAAAAAATTAATAAAAAAAAAGTGGAGATCAAAATTGGATCTCTACCATCTATCCAAATTTGATCAAAAAAATTAATAAAAAGAGAGTAGAGATCCATATTGGATCTTCATCGTCCATCCAAATTTGATTAAAAAAATTAATTTAAAAAAAAAAGTTGAGATCTTGGATTTTCACCGTCCATCCAAATTTAATTAAAAAAATTAATTTAAAAAAGTAGATATTCAGATTATATCTCCACTATTCATCTAAATGGATGGACAGAGTTGGATCTCACTAGCAATCACATCATCAATTTTCAGTTCATCCATCACGTCCATCTCACAATCCACAATCATCATCACCCAGTCCATTCACTAGTAAACACCATCTCACAATCATCATCAATAGCAAACACCATCCCACAATCATCATCAACAGCAAACACCAATTTCTATTAAAAAAAAAAAGTCTCTACCATTGGAACCCACTTGGTCTACAATGCTAGAAAAAGGGTTTTCACGGTGGAGACCTATACGGTCTCCTCTATGGGAGACCCACTTGGGTCTCCAATGGTAGAGACCATAGTGGTCTCCACCACTGAAGACCATCGTGGTCTCCAATGGTGGAGACTACTACCTCTACTACGTTACGCCAATCTCTACCACCATTATCACCGATCGAAGATAGAGAAAGAGAGAGAAGGGAACCGACTAAATATAGAGAGAGAGAGAAGAGGAAAAGATGGGAGAGAAAAGGCAAGAGAGAGAGAGCTGAGAGAAAAAAATATTCTTACATATATATACTTATTTTTAAATAAAAATATCTTATTTTTTATGATTTTATATTTAATATTATTTATTTTATTTTTTATATTTTAATTAATAAATCATTGTTTTTCCTCTTTTCTCCTGAAATCAAACAGTTAACCATATCAACCTAACGGAATTTATGACTGTCAAGAGCATTATCTTTCTTTCATACGCCTCCACGGGGTATTTTGACTATTTTTATTAATGTCAAATGGTAGTTTGGATAAATATGAAACAACAGGTGGTAAAATCTACATATTTCCATACGTTAGGAGGTTTTTTACGATTTTACTCATGAAATAACTACAACCATTATACTGGGTAAAATCTACAGTACATTGACATTGAGGGGGCCTCACAGTCAACTTTTTTGGAGCCTAACATTCTTTATTATGAACAAATCAAATAAAGAAAACTCGGGTGATCTTGACATCGAGATGGTGTCGGCTAAGGACACTCTGACAGTCAAGTCAGATAGCAAATAATATTAACACAGGTAAACAAATGAAAGCAATTAACAAATAATGTCATTTTGTGGTTTTATCAAAATATAATAAAATAAAAGATGAAGCATTGATAATGCTGATTATAATGAGTCAAATGATAGCAAGTATTTGGTCATCTGACCGATAAAGGATAAATAAAGTAAATAAACAGGTAAAATATCAATATAATACTTTTAATGTTATAGTGGGTGAATTCTACAACATGTTGACTTTGAGCGGGTCTTATCAGTCAACTTTTTTGGAACCTAGCAACCTTTGTCCTGCACAAATCAAACAAAAAGAATGCGCGTGATCTTGACACCGGTGGGGTGCCGACCAAAGACACTCCAACTCTCAAGTTAGTAAACTGATTGTAATGTATGAGAGTGCAGTAATTGTAAAGTGTTGTCAGACTAGAGGGAGTGTGCCGAAGAAAGAGTAGAACGAAAGACTGTCGAAGTCTTGACCTAAAGACTGGATAGAGTAGGAACACTGAGATATTAGTATTAGTGTGCAAAATTCCATATAATAGAACAATGCAATTAGACTACGAATAGTACATCAGATAAGTTCCCAGAAAAGAGAGGTCGATCACAGTGGACATAGTTGAATGCCAAGTCTTTCCTAAACATGCACTTCCATGCCACTACACTGAATCTATCGTAGAGGAATACTAAATCTAAATTAGAAAATGAAGACATAAGAGAGAAAAAGAGAAACCTCAAATGGTTTGCAAGAGATGAGCAAGAGAGGTGGAATGACCATTTTTGTCTAATGAAGCCTTTATTAATAGGTGGAGAAGGTGTCATGGATACTTATTGTGGAGTAAATGCAATGTTTGTTACAAAATAAATGTCATGGTTAATGATATGTCAGTTACAGAATTAATGCAACTTCCGTTACAATTGATTTAAACCTCATTAATTAAAAGCAATCAATCTCCATATAAAGAAACATACCTTGTTTGGTCTGGATCAACTAAGTTGCTGGGTTATCCTCTTGTAACATGCATTGGGCCATTAACTTGGGTTGATCGGCGTATTGGGCAAATCTATCACAATAATATTTGGGCTTTCATTTTGGGTCAGAGAATTTTTGACCACTAAAGTTTGTCCCCCATTGCTTTGGTGGACATAGTCGATTGAAGGAGTGAAAGTTCTAATAACTAAGTTATTCAATACCATAGTTGGGCAATTGAACGTGACATTTAACCCTAAGTGTTATCATGTCAATCGATCTTACGACTCGAATGGCTCATTAGGATATAAAATGTCGATATATAAGAGTTTAATATGGACAGCAATAGTTACACCAATTATTATGATAGACCTCGCTACATTTGATTACAGTGTGTTCGACGACCATTGTGTCGATTTGAATTTTGTATGCTAAAATGTCTGAGTTACTTTGATTTTACTAAAGTGGCGGAGGCTAGGTATTGCCTTGTCCCCTTTGAACCACTTAAATATGAATAGAAGTGGCAGAGGCTGGGTATTGCCTTGTCCTTCTTAAATCACTTAGATTTGAATAGAAGTGACGGAGGATGGGGATTGCCTTGTCCCTCTTGAACCACTTATATGTGACCATATGATTGAGGAGTGCCCCCTGAGAACCATAAGTATGTAATTATGTCGAATTGTTTAGAAGATCCATTTGTTGAATCGAACAATATTGTTGAAGTCGAACAATTGTACTAGGAATTCTTTGTATTATCGAAGGAGCGTTTGTCAAGCTATCTCAATTTTATATGATTCCTGCGTCACTATAAGCTTATGCTCTCGTTTTATAGTTTCTATAGTATATTAGGATAAGTTATGATTAGAGATGTTGATCCTAATGAGTATAAATTCTAAAAGTAGTGTTAAGAGTTAGGTGGAGACCTATTTAGAAGTTTTCATTAGTAATTGAATGGAAATAATATCGTTAGAACGAAATTTTAATAATTTCGAATACATTGGACAATAATGCTCTCATTAGAGAACTATGAATATTTTTATTTTTATACCATGAGAAATATTTTTTTTTTAGAGAGGGATAGACACGTAATTGAGTGTTAAGATACTCAATTGAAGTGTTACATGACTAATTTAAGTATTGGATGAGTGTAGAATATTTTTGGAATTTAATTGGATTAGAATGTGGAACAAAATCAATAAGGGGCAAAATAGACATTTCAAAGTAAGTACTTATGAATTGGGTGTGAGTGAATACATGGAATGAAAGCAAGGGCATGATCCATGTGAAGCAAGATTAGTCAATGAGAGAGTGCCAAGTTAAAAGTAAAAATGGTGACTAAATAGTTGATATGGAACTAGAAATTGTATGGTTTAGTTAGTTTAATGGTTGGTTAGCAAATGGACCAATTAAATGCTAGTGTTCGTAACTAAGAACTTGTTTGACTTCATAGAAACAGTTCAAGGGTAAATTGGTCAATTTAAGGGAAACATATATAAAGTGAAGAAAGCATGAGATGGAAGGAAAATTGAAAACAAAAATTGAAAGAAAGAGAGAGGAGAATTCGGCCAAAGCAAGAGGGGAGAGACCAAGAAACTTGTGGGGATTTTGATGCCAAGCTTGAAGAATACATGTTAACCAAAGCTAAAAGAAGAAGATTGAAGAAGGAGGAAAGAAGAGAATTGGTAAGTAAAGTGGTTTTAAAGTAGTTTGATGGATAGTTAAATTCAATGAACTTTTGATAGGACTAGGTGGGTTTTGTTATGTGTTTGATGTAGATTTTCACATAAATCAAGTGTAAGAACTTCAAAGAACTCCAAAGGAGAGTTAATAGAGAGCAACCATTCAAGGTAAGCATTCTAGGGTTTTTACTAGTTTGTGCAGAAATTGATTTAAGATGATATTAGGATATTAGATGAATTGTGATGAGATTTGGTGCCGTGAAAACCAAGGAAAATGAAAGAAATGAAATGGATTGAAGATGATATATGTTCGGTCAACATAGGGTGTAAGTGATTCAATTTGAGTTTGATGCAATTGAGTTGATTTTTATGCATGAGAAGTGTTAATGGCAAAGGAAAATGTTGGAATTGAAAAAGCAAATGTGTTGAAAGCTTGAGTTAGGATTTGGCTAAGTAAGGGTTTTATGTTCAAAAATGTGATTTCTTCACCCTAATGCATTTTCATGTATGTTGGCACTTAAGTAAGTATAAATAAAAGAAACACAAAGAGAATGAGATGAAGGTAATTGATGTAAAAATTTGGAAATTATACTATTGTTCAAGTAGTTAGAATTAAGGGTAATGGTTGGAGTTATCACCAAATGAGTTTAACTAGTTGATGTAAGACTTTGAATGAGTTAATGGAGGGTTGGAATGTTGTTAGAACCATAAATAGATGAAAGAAAATTAATGAGGTAAAGGCTAACATGCATTCAGCCAAAGAGGGTTGTTAATGACCAAAATTAAATTCAAACTACCCAAATGTATTTTCATGATGTTAGATGTGTATCTAAGTATGATTGAGTAAGGTTAATGGAAAGAAAATGAGGTTTTAAGGTTATTCTAAAGTTGTATCAAGAATATAAAGTTAGTAGTGGTAATACTTCCAACTTGAATTAGAAAAGTTAGAATCAATGAAATTGATTTCATATGGTTAGAATTGGTGGATTCTAACTTTGAACATATTATGTAGGTGAAGAAGAAAGGGAGCCAAGGGAGGACCTTTGAAGCTCATTCTAGCAAACCTAAATCAAGTGAGTGTAAAATTATTTTCATAAATGTTTATTGCTTATTATCAAGCTTTCAAATACTTTATTAATGTTCAAGTGTTTTAATTAGAAATGAGCATCCTACGTTAGTTACAAAAATTTTCATGAAAAACATATCTTTTATGTTTATATAAATAGAAAGCTTTCAATTAGAAATGAGCCTTAAGCTCTATTTGTAAAACTCTTTGTAAATGAGATAGTTTTTATGTTGTATGTAATTAGAAATGAGATTGATAATTATAAATTAAATGTGAAATATATTTTCAAAGATCAAGAGTATACCCAGCTCTCTAGATTATAGACTTAGCCGGTATATCCCTGCTTGTATGGCAAGTATTGGGAGGGCGCATCACTAACATCAGAGGGATTGAGTCCATCATGTCGCCTTCTATGCGTGTGGGATATTGTCTCGCACTACGCTTGTGATGTGAAATTCCACTCATAGTTGTCGAGATGTCTTTGTAGTGTCACGGTGTACGGTGCTAGTAAAGTTGTCACATGACTTCACATTGAGCGACGTTAGTTTAGTCGCCAAGTGATTGTAGCTTTATTGGGTTTACAATTGGTGTTGACAGGACTCGCCCCGCCTTTCTTTTTACCAGGCCCAAGTACCCGCCTAGCACCCCATAGAATCTCTTTGGATTCTATTCCACTACATTCAGCTGGGAATCCAAGGAGCAAAGCCTCGAACTGCAAATAAGTAGAATTAAGAGAAACTTAAAATTTATTAAAATTTGTTTTCTATTGCTTAAAATTTCTTAAAAATTTTAGCAGAGTTTCCTCTGTTTTTCGAGATTGCCAAAATTTTACAAAATCAATCTGCAAATCAAAATTTACACTTCTAAAGTTTCATATATTTTCTCAACTTCCAATTAGACCTCAAGTCCATTTCAATGGCAATCCCTAGCCACAATTTCTAAGGAAATAAAATCAAATCAGTTTAGTATCAAATTTGAAAATAAAAATTCGTTTACAATCCAGAACTTTACAATCAAAATAATAATTTATATTTAAAAGATATTTACAACCAAAATAAAGGTCATATATTCTTTTGTGCATTGTCATTCTTATACATTCACAGAAATTTTATTTCTTTAACCACGTTCATTCGGATGGAGGGGAGCGTGTATCTTGTCAATCGGAACCTACACCTGGGGAGGTTTTTTAACAAAAATTTATAAAATGTGAGCTACGAAAGCTCAGTGAGTGCGAGGTTTACTAACTTAAATTATTTTCTAAAATGATATCCTCCCTAAAACATTTATAAAAATTTCTATTTCTTATAGTTTTCAGAAATATAACTTCAAAATCGATATTAACAAAATTCAGATTCAAAATAATAAAATTCAGAACCAGCAGATAAAAATTTATATTAAAAATGGTAATCAATTTCAGAAATTTTCATAAAATTTCATATATATAACAGAATTTCAAAACAGTTTTAGATATAACAGAATTTAATATAATTTCAAAACCACCAATGGATTTCAGGAAGCATACAAATAATGGTCATACATACTGAGCGAGACGAATCACTATCCCCAACATTAGTAACAGCCATCAGTGCTTTATACCCAACGTCCTTCACACTTTTTGGCATATACAGAAGACATCCCATTAACTGAAGGGAAAAATCGATTTTAATTTGATTGCGGAAACGTGAATTTAAAAATTTTTCAAACAAAACATGCCCGATCGATGCTAGTAATAACGATTCAATAATTAAAATAATAAGATCAAATCTTACCTTGCATGAAGATTGAATTGATCCCTTTTGATTCGCAGATTCTTCACCACCTGATCTTCCTTGTTATGACTCTTCACAAAAGAAACTGTGTGTGGGCACAATCTTTTTAAGATCCTTTTGAAGTAGATGGTTATTTGGTGATTTTGAATCAATGGAAATTTTTGGTTCAAGTAGCCAAAAATTCTCTCAATCACACATTCTATTACCAATCATAAAAACATCTTTTTATACATATTGGTAAACTAGGGCACTTCTTATTTAACAAGGAATCCAAATTCCTATTTAAATTGAAAGACTTCATTCATATCCAATATAAAATCAAATTCCTTATTGGATTAGAATTCTATTCTTTTAATTTAATATGGAATCTAATTCTCATTAAATTAAAACTCTTTTAATATAATTTAAATGGAATCTTATTCCAATTAAAATTATTATTTCCATTAATTAATTAAATGATTATTTCATTAAATTAAATGATTCTAAATCATAATTAATTTAATGACATCATTTATAATTGAACCCATGACCTCTACAAATAATTAAATAATTAACCATTAATTAAATAATTATAAATATTTAAATAATCAAATTATTTACATAATTTTTGAACATGTACATAAATTTATATGTACATCAATAATCGGACAATCCAATTATATTCTTCAACTTGTTTCTTTATGTGGTTGTGAGCTAGCAAGGGGACCAAATGGACCTACAATTTGAGCTCCAATAATATTGGAATTATTAATTAAACTCTTTAATTAATAATTCACTAGTATTAACCTTAAAGTTACTCCACTAAAAACTTAAGGTTGCACTCTCAAAATTGTAAATGTTTTACACAATTTGAATTTTCAGTGTCCATCGATTTAATCATTTCATATGGTTCAATCCTCCGCGAGTAGTTCATAATTAGAGCTAGGTTATTAAAATCCGTTACACCTCTCTAATTATATCTTATTCCATTAAGTACCATTGATTCTCTAATGAACAATATATTCATAACAACTTATGAATTTGTCTTTCCATTTACTCATAAACAGAAAGTTGAGCGCTCTTATTGTTCAAGACCCGAATCAACACTTAAGGGAATTACTCATCTACTTCTCGCAAGAAGGAGTGAATTCCACTATTGTGTAGAATGTTCCCAGCCACTTATTAAATCACATCTCCAAAGTACGAAGTATATTGACCGTAAATCTATAACAGTCTCACCCATGTAAATCAAAAGACATGACCCAACAAATAGGAGTCCATTAAACACTCAGGATTAAGATCAATCCATATATGATCATCTAATCGATAAATAAGAATTTCTTTGTTTAACGGATATTAATAAGAAACTCATTTTATCGAGGTCCAGTCCTATATAATCTCTATTATATAAGTGCCTCCATTTTCATATCGCCATATGAACAATCTCGGATAAGATCATCGTATCAAATACGAAATGGACCGCAGCTATAGATTTACCACAAACAAAGTACCCAACTTTGTTTGCTTTCTACGGACTCTTTTGATTACTAATCTCAAACTAAATCCTCTTGTATATAACACTTACATACTTAGTTTGAGACTACATAAGTAATAATGGATATTACATGATATTCGTATGAAGCAAACATTTCATAAATGCACATTAATTTGAATAAAATAAACTTTATTTATTTATAGTTTTTTTAAACGTTTACAAATTACAAGCTCTTAGGGCACAATGCCTAACATTAACGCGCTGCGGATTAAATCTATAGTGCAAGCACGAAGTGAAATAATACCCTTTGTGTATATTTGGCAACGTGACTCGACTAACAGACTCAATTCCCTCTAGAGTTAGTGACAACCCATCCCATGACTTGCCATACATGCAGGGGTATTCCGATCGGGTTTAAACATATATATATTTTCGTATTCTATCAATTCCATAACAAATAGTATAATCCATTGGGTTTGAAAATCTAATAACTTCTTTATGCCATTCATAATTAAATTTTATTTATTTCACTTGATCATAAAAACCATATATCATTTTGAATGGCATATAATTCACATTCCATTGCATATATTTTTCATGCATAAACCATAAAACAATTAAATTAAAATGGAACATTCAAATCACTTATTAGTTTTCATAACAACATGAAATAATTGAATTATTTCACCATCAAAACAACTTAAACATAATATGATAAAAATTTAATTTTGCACTCACTATTTTTGATCACTTGGTGGCTAATCAATCCTCCCATTTTTCTTGACTTTTGGACTTCAATTTGGTCACCTATAATTCACCATTTTAGGTCCCAAAATTCCATTAATAACAATCCCATTCATCACACTTTTTTTATTAACCAATACTAACAATCCATATTAATCCTTAAACTAATCTTAAACTAACCCAATTAGACATTATTCATTCTCATCATTGTAACCCATTCTCCTTCATTTAATTCAAAAGCAAAATTCATCACTTTCAACATTTAAAATCCATTCATTCAACCAACAAAATTTTCAATCCAATTAATACATTTAGACACACTAAACTCATTGAATAGTCCCACCATACATCCAACACTTCTCAACTTCAATTCCCTTCATTCCATTCATATTTATTCAACATCATACGTATTCAAACACTTTAATACCCTATGGTATCACAAGAATTCAATAAAAGTCAAGGTGCCCTTCAACCTAACAAAAAATAAATTTCATACCAATTCATCCATTTAATTAAAACTCATTCCACCAATTATTCCCATACCAATTAATTCATCAACCAAAACCCTTAAACACATTAAAATCCAACACACACACTAGGCATCCATTCTTGCCATCCACTACCTCCACACACACACACACAATCATTCATTTCATTTTTCTTCAATTTAATTACACAAATCACTACTAATTCAACTCATCTAACATTCAATAAACTAAAATTAATTAAACCCATCAATTATCATCATCATCCATTGAAACCCTAACATTCAACACACTAACAAAATCTAACCAAACTCATATCACATTCTAATTCAATTCTAAGCTTAAAATCACGATAAACAACCTTCAAATAACTCACAAACAACATCAACTCATCCATCAACCACCATCTTCAACAAAACCCATAAAAACTCATCAAAATCACTTTAAATTAACTCTAAAACTTATCACTTAACTTACCTTGTTTTCCTTGATGATTCTTGGAGCTAAGAGGATGAAAAGCTTGAGAGAAATCACCCCAAACCAGCAGCTCACTTCTTCCTTCCACGACTGGACTCACATGGCAGTGCACTCCCCTTTTTTTTCTTCGGTTTTTGCTTCTCCTTTGTTGTTCGAATGCCTTTGGTTTCTTTTGTTTCATTTGATCAATCAACACCCCTTTTATAGCTCCTTCACAATCTCATTTTGTCCCTTTAAAATCATGGAAATGACCATCAGGTCCTTAGTGAGTTGTTTTAATCCAATTGGTCCATAATTAATCATAATTATCCATTCAATTTTCTTTAATCAATTCTAATTAATCTCAACCACAAATTTAGTCATAAGATGACTATTAGGTGTTAATCCACCATTGGTCCATCAATAATCACATGGATTGTGCTTTTAGAGTGGGTTTAATATCATAAAATCTCATTTATACCCTTAACGTTAAAAATTAATATAATTCATTCCGAAATAAATTCCAAATTAATTCTATGATCACTCGTTCATCAAATTGACTTTACAATTCTCTAATTAAGTCTCTTAGGACTCAATCCATGGCTTCTAAAAAATTCAAACGAAGTTTAAGTCAACAGTAGTCACAATCCTGTCCGTAAGGGTATTTTCATCAAGTAACTTTCAGATACTTCAGAAATTATCTAAACGGACTTATTTTTACTCTGTTTCAGTTTTATTCGGTCATACTAACTATTCTAAATATTTTCAATTTTTCGGGATCCATCTCAAAATTTTACTATTCATTAGATACTATTCATCTGGAGACACTATTTATCTAAAAATGTTACTATTTATCTGTAAATTCACTGTTAACCATAAAATGAAAGTTTGGGGTCCTACAGGTGCCATTTTAGAAAGCAAAATATAGTATTTCAACTATATTTATGAAAATATAAAGTTTATGGAATGGTTTTAGCATGTTGTAATATTTATGCTAAACTAGCATTGTTATTAAATTTTGGTGCACAATCTTGTGTTTATTAAATTATTTGTTATGTTTATAGAAAACATATGGACTTCAATTGAGCTTTTAAGAAATAGAGATTTCTTTTAATTATTTTCTAATAAGGTACATTTTAGAAAAGAATCGTTTAGTTTGAAAAATTATAAGCACTCATTGAGCTCCATTTAGCGCATTGTTTCCTTGTTTATTTGTCAACAACCTCCTCAAGCGCAAAGGCAGGTGACCAGGACACATGACCTCCTTCCTTAGTTTAGGTAGGCTAGACTCGCTTGTTGCTTCTGTGGAATCACGTCATGCATATTTGCATATTTTGTTAGACTCAAATTTAATTCTTGTACTTATATATTTTGGTTTGCAAAGAATCTTGTGAACTTTATTAAAGTTGTATAGAGCTGTTAAACCTTTTTAACTAAATGTTTTTGATTTTATGGTTTTTGATGGATTGGTTTACTTGTGGTGGAGATTGAAATGATTTTATTTGAAATATGTTTGTGGAAGAAGTTGAGTTAAGAAAAGTGGAAATATTTTGGGAGCATTTTCTATTAATTTCAGGTTCTTTGGAAAATTTGGGAGTTTTGTAAAAGTAGCAGTTATGTTGCTGAATCCAGTTTTCTAAATGAGATTAGAAACGAAAATATTTTTAAGGCTTCACTCAACGAAATCATTTTAGTCTTGTTAGTTAGGATCTAGGAGGTTTCCGTTCGGGTGCCAAACAAGGCCTTCTGGATTCCTGAGTAAAGAGATCTGGATTGAGTTGTGTCAGAGTGGTATTAGAGCTCGGTTTGTATGATTTTGAGATAGAGTTTAGTAAACATTTAAAAGTTTGTTTTTAGAATGAACTTGTTCATAGTTGCATAGTTTCTTAAAGTTATTCTCACACACAATTAGATTTCTAATTCATGCTTATTCATGGTTGAATCTTACAGAAGCATGTGTCATCGAGGTCGCCCAATGACGAGGAGGGCAACTGCTGAGGCACCTACATTCGAGGAGGAGCACGTGGACAAGTCCGTTAATGTGCCTATAAACCAAACCTAAGCAGAACCCTCCCAACCTACAGAGCTAGGAGGTGTGAATGTGAATGTAGAGCAAATGGCCTAGATTTTGGCGGCAACGCTCCATTAGCCACGTGAGACTGAAGGTTCAATTGAAAGCGCTTATAAATTGGACGTTAAACCTTATGATCGGACTGGTGAGTCGTAGTGGGCACTATCTTGGCTAGAAACTAATGAAGAGATTTTCCAAGTGATGGGTTGCACTGAAGAGCAAATGGTTACCTTTTTGCCTTCCTGTTAAAAGATCGAGCCAAGGATTGGTGGAAGGCACTATAGAGGAAGCAACTGCAGAGGAAGCTACCTAAGGGAGTATCTTGGACGACATTCAAGAAAGAATTCCTAGAGAAATTCTATCTGAAAAACTATAAATATGCCAAGATTGAGGAATTTTTCAAGTTAGAGCAAGACAATCTATCAGTAGCTGAATACGAGAGGAGATTTTCAAAACTGGCCAGACTTGTTCCTTTTATTACTGACAATGAGGAGCAGAAGGCCAACAGGTTCATAATGGGCCTAAATCCAAGAATTGGGGCCTATATTGCATCAGCTGCACATACTCAATATGGGGAGTTGGTGGAAGTAGTAATTAGGGTAGAAAGAAGCATGAAAGCTATCCCCAGACCAAGAAAGCCCAATAAGAAGCGCAGCTAGACAGGTGGCTATCAGAGTGAACCTAGCAAGACAATAAGAAGTGGCGAAAAGTTAACATGGTTAGCTAGCCGAAAGATGAGTCATAAGGCCCAATCTAGTCAGAGTTCCGTGAGACAATCAATGAGGTCTAAGAGCACTAAAGAGAATTGGAAGAATTGGTCTACCCATAAAAAGTGTGGAAAGACGCGTCCAAGGAAATGTTTTAAGGATAGCACCGGATGCTACAGATGTGGATAGCAAGGTCATTTTCTCAAAGATTGCCCTAGTATAGCTTTAACAAACAAACCAGAGATTAGAACTGCAACATCAGGGCAAACTAGTAGAGGTCGAGGACAGGAGAGGAGAAGCTCTCCAGTTAGAGGATTTGCTGGTTCAAATCAGCTTAGCGGAGCAGTCAATAGGGGTTTGCCACCTAGAGGTTAGCCTGGTAGATCCTGTACTTAGGCCAAGGTTTTTGTAGTCACTCAGCAAGAAGCAAATGCTACTCCTAAGGTGGTTACAAGTACTATTACATTATTTAATAGAGATGCACATGTATTGATTGACCCTAGGGCTACCCACTCCTTTATTTTTGTGAAATTTGCCACAAGAGTTAGTATGGAGATAAAACCCTTAGATTGTAGAGTTTTGGTATCTCTTCCTATTAGAGATTCACTTGTAGCAGAGAAAATCTATATGAAGAGTAAGGTAATTATAAGGGGTTAGGAATTTCAGGCAGACTTGATCCTGTTGGACATTCACGATTTTGATATAATACTGGAAATGGATTGGTTGTCAAAATTTCGAGCCACAGTGGATTGTTTCAGGAAAGAGGTTAGATTTATTAGACCAGGGGAACCAGATGTGGCCTTCTATGGGGTACGAAAAATGTGCTCCACTAGTATAGTAACTGCAATGAAAGCCAGCAAGATGCTCAGGAAGGCGTGTCAAAGGTATCTAACCTATGCAGTAGATTCAGAGAAATATGAAGTGAAGTTGGAAGAGGGTTTGTAGTTAGGCATTTTTCGGATGTCTTCCTAGAGAACCTTCCTGGTCTATCACTAGACAAAAAGATCAAATTTGAGACAGAATTAGTTCTAGGAACGACACCCATATCTAAGGCACCCTACAGGATAGCTCCCATAGAATTAAAAGAATTAAAGATATAGTTGGAAAAATTAGTTGACAAGGGTTTCGTTAGGCTGAGTACTTCGCCATAGGGAGTGCCGGTTTTGTTTGTTCGGAAGAAGGATGGAAGTTTGAGATTATACATCGATTATAGGCAATTGAATAAAGTAATGGTGCGTAATTAGTACCCGCTCCTTAGGATCGATGATTTATTCAACCAGCTTCAAAGAACGAGGGTATTCTCCAAGATAGATTTGAGATTCGGGTACCATCAGCTGAAAATCCGTAGTGAGGATGTTCCTAAGACTGCATTCAAGACTTGATATGGACACTATGAGTTCGTAGTTATGCTTTTTGTGTTGACAAACGCTCCCGTAGTTTTTATGGATTTGATGAACATGATGTTTTATGTCTATTTGGACAAATTCATCATAGTGTCCATTGATGATATATTGGTGTATTCAAGCAGTAAGAAGGAACATACGAAACATCTTAGGATGGTTTTACAAACTTTAAGGGAACATTGACTTTATGCCAAGTTTAGCAAGTGTCAGTTTTAGCTAGACAAAGTTGCCGTTCTAAGAAATGTAATTTTCGCTGAAGGAATTAGTGTGAATCCTCAGAAAATTGAAGCTATAATGAATTGGAGACAACTCATCAAAGTAACCAAGATCAGAAGCTTTTTGGGTTTGGTAGGTTATTATAGAAAGTTTGTAGAAGGATTTTCTAGAATAGCCACCCCATTAACTAAGTCGACAAGAAAGGAAGAAAATTTTGTATGGATGGATGTATGCCAACAGAGTTTTGATGAATTAAAGAAAAGATTGACCTCAGCTCCAATACTCACATTGTCATCAGGGCAAGATGGTTTGGCAGTATATAGCGATACCTTCAGGCAGGGTCTAGGTTGTGTATTGATGCAACATGATAAGGTGATAGCATATGTTTCTAGACAATTGAAGAAACATGGGCAGAATTATCCAACACATGACTTAGAACTCGTAGCGGTAGTGTTTGCCTTGAGAATATGGAGACACTATTTATATGGGGTCCCTTGCCACATTTTCACTAATCACAAAAGCCTGCAGTACTTATTACTCAGAAGGAGTTGAATATGAGGCAAAGGAGGTGGATAGAACTCATTAAAGGTTATGATTGCACAGTTGAGTATCACCTTGGGAAAGCAAATGTGGTAGCAGATGCTTTGAGTTGAAACCCTACTAGTTTAATAGTCCAGCTGAGAGTGGAGTACCTGCCACTGTTGGTGGAATTGAGACCTATAGGAGTGAAATTGGAGATGACGGATTCAGGAGCATTATTGGCTACATTTCATGTCTATCCCATTCTAGTAGATCGAATCAAAGAGCTCCAGACTCAAGATCCTTATCTGGTTAAGTTAAGAAGTGAAATAGAATCTGGGCAACAGAATGACTTTGGATTGAGAGACGATGGAACACTCACCCTGGGGCAAATATTATGTGTACTAGATGTGAGAAATTTGAAGAAAGAAATTATGGAAGAAGCATACTCTTCAACTTATGCTATGCATCTAGGGAGCACTAAGATGTATTGTACCTTGAAGGATCAGTTTTTGTGGAAAGACATGAAAAAAGAAATAACATAATTCGTGTCCAAATGAAAAATAAACAAGAAAATAATAAGCTAAATGGAGCTTAGTGAGTGCTCATAATTTTTCAAACTAAACGATTTCTTTCTAAAATGTACCTCCTTATAAAACAATTAAAAGAAATCTTCATTTCTTAAAAGCACAATTAAAGTCCATATGTTTTGATGGGTCCCTATTCTCTAATCCTCCAGGCGATCCACCCGGCACCCCATGGTAGCCCTCCAAATGAAATCCTCATGGGCTGAAAGGGTCCTGCGAAGCTAAGCCATGTTCTTTTAATTGAAAACCTTTTCTAAAACTCTGTAAAGATTTCAAATATTGCGGAATTCGATAGGAATTTTTCGTTTTTTAAAACACATTTGTAAAATAAGATTTATAAAAATTTCGATAGCACAAAAACTGCATTTCTAAAAATCCAACCTGTAAGAAAATACCAAGAAACCTGTACACTTTAAATGCAAACAATTTTCTCAACTACCGGGCCTCGGACCCTCATCTCAAATTCACAAATCAACCAAAACCCAATTTATGCAATTTCAAAAGCAACTTGAATATTTCATTTCATGATATGCATTGAGTGCAAAAGTTCAATTCAAATTCAAGTTCAGAGTTTACAAAATAGTTTATTCATGAAAGCATGTTCATGATCACATAAAAAATACAAAGCAAAAAGCAGCTGCACTCGACGTCACTCATCTACTCTGCGGTAAGGGTCTCTGAAGCTGTGGCACCTGCACCTGCACCTGGGGAGGTTTTGTTTTGGAAAAATAAAGTAAAGAGTGAGTTAACAAGCTCAGTGAGTGTCATAATTTTCTATCTAAACTACTTTAGGGAAATACCTCCCTAAAACATTTATTAAACATAATACAATTGTTTGAGATAAATATGCCATGTGGAAAGGAATTGCGAAATTCAAAACCTCAACGGTAATACACATATATATATATAATTTGATAATAGAATAATCATTCATATTAAAATGAATAAATAAAGCAGCATATACATTTCATACTTGTCATAAATCATGAATGGTGGTACTTAACTTATTAAAATCATTTGCATGTAATAAAATCAACCACCATTGCCTATATATCACTTGGCACCCTAGGTATATGATAGAGCAGAATTTCCCATTGTTCTAAGTGGCACTACTCATCACTTAGGTCATTTGTCCTGTCCCACGTATCAGAAGACCTCATTGCTACAGGAAGCTAGCCATTATATACCTCTATACGTGCATGGTTGACAAACTGACTGGACTAATTGACTCAATCCCTTTTCACGGGTATTTCCTGTTGTTAGTTTAGTTAGTGACAGACACCCCAACACTACCATGCACGTTTTAGGGTACTCTTCACCGGGTACAACTCACTGAGATACCTAGAGGGTGCGCCATAGGCTAGTAAAACATTTTCTTTCCACTGCTTTTCATTTTAATAATTTTCAGTTCGTAAGCGTTTCATAAATTTATGCATAAGGCTTTCATAACATTTTCATTTACATAAAAAAATCATATAATAGCATTTCATGGTATATCAATTTAAGTATTTCATAAACTCATTGTATAGAAAAATAATTGCATAAAACATTTTGTAAAGACACTCAACTCTTTCCTTTGCTTACTTTTAACCTACTAGTTTGGTATTTCCGATTTCCGTTGGTTACATCGTCACCTATGCATTTTACATATTTTAGTCTTAGGCAATTTCGCAAACAATTTCGATTTGCATGTAATTTAAATACAACACATTTCTACTAACGTATCAAGTCACAATAATCACACAACTACGGAAATTCTTCGAAAAGTCTTATTCTAAATGTGACAACACTAGTTTTTTGCATATTTATTTCCATTCGAATCCTAATTATCGTAGGCACGAAATATATTCCGAATGGGTTCTAATTGCATGCCAATTACATTTAAGATGCATTCGAATCACAAAATTTCAAGTTGTCATACCCTAATCCTATTCTCCATTTTATTTATTTTCATGCCATAAACATATCCAATCACATGTATTATAAGGCTATACCAAATCATTTCAATCAAAATTCCACAATAGTTCATATTGCACGCTATGGTCGAACCTAACCATCAAGTTCACACATTCATCATTTTTCATTTCAACATTAAAAATTCATCCGTTCATCATATAAGAATGCATAGAATTCATGTAAACCAACAAAACATAAGATGGACCTTAGTCCCCCCCTAGCTTGACCGTACACACCACCTAGTCCATCATCAACATTTCCTCCACATTTTTAAGCTCAAATTCACATCACAACATATCACAAATTATGGTAACTAAATCAAAACTCAATTTGGTCTGTTAAGAACTCTTACTTGGCAGAATGCATGTCTAGGTCAATGTCACATTTTTGCATTCCATTTTAACATCATTTTCATTCATTCAACATTCATCCAAGCATAAAAATCATTTCAAAGCATCAAAATTCAATTTGAATCATAAAGCAACCCTCCTAGCCGAATGCACATCACACTAAAGTCCACATTGTCACATTTCATTTCAACATCATTTTCCATTCATCTAACACCTATACAAGCATAGAAATTTATCAATTCATTAAAATTGTAGTTTGAGGCAATTACACACCCCTTGGCCATGAGGCATACACACCCATTCCATCAATCTTTTTTTTTTTTTTTTTTGTTTCCAAGCTTCAAGTTGCATCAATTTCATGTCATTCTCATGTCAACAAAATCAAAAATCCATTTGAGTGATAAAATCACTCCTTGGCCGTGACATGCATATATTCATCATGCATCCATTTTTCATATTTTTCACTTGTATGTACATCCATCTAACCTCAAATATCATGTCATCACATTAAAATTTATTTTGGAACATCAAAAACTCCTCCTAGCCATGACCAATCATGCATTCAACATCAATCTTCATTCAAACTTTCATCAACTTTCATGCATGGACACTTTCATCACATTTTCATCATATTTTAGTCTCAAAATCTCAAACAAACATTTATGAAATCACAACAGCCCATGACAGCCCCTAACTTCATGTATTTCCAACATTTTCATCCATCAAAATCAAAGAAAATCACACTAACCTTTTACTTGGTCTCTTGCTTGGGTTTGGCTCTTGGACGAGTTAAAATCCTTCAAAAATCACCCATAACCTCCATGGAATGGCTGCTGCACCTTTGTTCCTTCTCCTTGCCGTCCAATACCCTCTCTTTCTCCTCTTGGCTGAATGCACTCCACTCACACACACAATTGTTTTGTTTTCATCTTTCATGCAACTTCTTCTTTATATACTTGGCCATTTAATTAATAATTGCCCTTAAAGTTGCTCCAATCTACAAGTTTACCATCCTTGCATGCTAGCCAAGTGTCCAACATGCATCATTTCTCTTGGCAAGTTTCATCCATGCAAGCTTACTACATGACACATGTCAACCATGCATAAAATCTCTTTACATATGTCTTCCATGCAAACTTCTTTTTTGACAAGCGTCTTGCATGCATACTACTCTCATGCCACATGTCCTTCATGCATGCATCCTAGCCTTACTTGCCCACTCATCCTTATCTCTTTTCGTTAGAATTTTTCGGAACGCCCGAATTCGGTTTTTCCGTGACTTTTTCGAAATTCTTCGAAAACTCTCTGAGGCCTATATTTGGACTTCCTACATACTTCTAGTGACCTTGGTGACTCTTAAATGTCATCCTACACCCTTTTTCGGGTCTCCAAAAATTCACGCAGTTGGCTTAGGGGATTTCCAAAATGATTCCGTTTTTATCCGAATTTCATTTGAAAGTGTCGTTTAGGGTTCTAAGGCACTTCTTAGGCTTAGTAAAGCTCATTTTGACACTTTTCTAATTTTTTGAAAATCCATCCGAGATTTTCGGTTGGATCTGGAAACGGTTCGAGCTCATTTGAAATCTTATTATAACGAATTAAATGCATTCTAAACACTCAACCACATCATAACAAAGTCATACCTAATACTGTATATGCATAGTATAGAAATCCGGAATGGTATGTTGCATGTTTTCTATAAACATAACAAATAATTTAATAAACACAAGATTGTGCACAAAAATTTAATAACAATGCTAGTTTAGCATAAATATTATAACATGCTAAAACCATTCCATAAACTTTATATTTTCATAAATACAAAAGAAATATTATACTTTGTTTTCTAAAATGTCACCAATTGTAAACCCAATAAAGCTAAAATCACATGGTGACTAAATTAATGCCACTCACTGTGAAGTTACGTGGCGACTTTAGTAGCACCACACGCTGTGGCACTACAAAGACATCTCAACAACTACGAGCGGAATTTTACATCGCAAGCGTAGTGCGAGACAATGTCCCACACTCATAGAGGGCGACACGACGGACTCAATCCCTTCGATGTTAGTCACGTACCCTCCCAATACTTGCCATACATGCAGGGATATACCACCCGGGTCTATAATTTAGATAGTTGGGTATACTCTTGATCTTTGAAAATTTACTTCACATTTAATATGTAATTATCAATCTCAATTCTAATTACATACAACATAAAAACTATCTCATTTACAAAGAGTTTACAAATGGAGCTTAAATCTCATTTCTAATTGAAAAGCTTTCTATTTACATAAACATAAAAGATATGTTTCTCATGAAAATTTTTGTAACTAACGTAGGATGCTCATTTCTAATTAAAACACTTGAACATTAATAAAGTATTTGAAAGCTTACTAATAAGCAATAAACATTTATGAAAATAATTTTGCACTCATTTGATTTAAGTTTGCTAGAATGAGCTTCAAAGGTCCTCCCTTGGCTCCCTTGGCTCCCTTGGTTCTTCTTCACCTACATAATATGTTCTAAGTTAGAATCCACCAATTCTAACTATATGAAATCCATTTCATTGATTCTTACTTATCTAATTCAAGTTGGAAGTATTATAACTACTAACTTCATATTCTTGATACAACTTTAGAATAACCTTAAAATCTCCTTTTCTTTCAATTATCCTTACTCAGTCATACTTAGATAAACATCTAACATCATGAAAATACATTTGGGTAGTTTGAATTTAATTTTGGTCATTAATAACCCCTTTTGGCTGAATGCATACTAGCCTTTACCTCATTAATTTCTTTCATCCATTTATGGTTCTAACAACATTCCAACCCTCCATTAACTCATTCAATATCTTACATCAACTAGTTAAACTCATTTGGTGATAACTCTAACAATTACCCTTAATTCTAACTACTTGAACAATAGTATAATTTCCAAATTTTTACATCAATTACCTTCATCTCATTCTCTTTGTGTTTCTTTTATTTATACTTACTTAAGTGCCAACATACTACCATGAAAATGCATTAGGGTGAAGAAATCACATTTTGAACATAAACCCCTTACTTAGCCAAATCCTAACTCAAGCTTTTAACACATTTGCTTTTTCAATTCCAACATTTTCCTTTGCCATTTTAACACTTCTCATGCATAGAAATCAACTCAGTTGCATCAAACTCAAATCGAATCACTTACACCCTATCTTGACCGAACATATATCATCTTCAATCCATTTTATTTCTTTCATTTTCCATGGTTTTCAAGGCACCAAATCTCATCACAATTCATCTAATATCCTAACATCATCTTAAATCAATTTTTGCACAAACTAGGAAAAACCCTAGAATGCTTACCTTGAATGGTTACTCTCTATTAACTCTCCTTTGGAGTTCTTTGAAGTTCTTACACTTGATTTATGTGAAAATCTACATCAAACACATAACAAAACTCACCTAGTTCCATCAAAAGTTCATTGAATTTAACTATCCATCAAACTACTTTAAAATCACTTTACTTACCAATTCTCTTCTTTCTTCCTTCTTCAATCTTCTCCGTTTTGCTTTGGTTAACATGTACTCTTCAAGCTTGGCATCAAAATCCCCCAAAATTTTCTTGGTCTCTCCCCTCTTGCTTTGGCCGAATTCTCCTCTCTCTTTCTCTCAATTTTTGCTTTCAATTTTCCTTCCATCTTATGCCTCCCTCACTTTATATATGTTTCCCTTAAATTGACCAATTTACCCTTGAACTATTTCTATAATGTCAAACAAGTCCTTAGTTACAAACACTAGCATTTAATTGGTTCATTTGCTAACCAACCATTAAACTAACTAAACCATACAATTTCTAGTTCCATATCAACGATTTAGTCACCATTTTTACTTTTTACTTGGCACTCTCTCATTGGCTACTCTTGCTTCACATGGATCATGCCCTGTTTTCATTCCATGTATTCACTCACACCCAATTCATATGTACTTACTTTGAAATGTCCATTTTGTCCCTTATTGATTTTATTCCATATTCGAATCCAATAAATTCCAAAAATATTCTACACTCATCCAACACTCAAATTAGCCATGTAACACTCCAATTAAGTATCTTAACACTCAATTACATGTCTATCCCTCTCTAAAAAAAATATTACTCATGGTATAAAAATAAGAATATTCATGGTTCTCCAATGAGGGCATTATTGTCCAATACATTCGAAACTATTAAAATTTCGTTCTAACGATATTATTTCCATTCGGTCACTAATGAAATCTTCTAAATAGGTCTCCACCTAACTCTTAACACTACTTCTAGAATTTATACTCATTAGGATCAACGTCTCTAATCATAACTTATCCTAATATACTACAGGAACTATAAAACGGGAGCATGAGCTTAAAATTTCACCTCTCCTTAAAAAAAAAATTCCATCCTTGAAATTTTAAACTTACATATCAAGCTCCAAGAGATGTGGATATTGGGCACGCATCTATTCCTCATATTCCCATGTGTTTTCTTCTGATCCATGATTCCTCCATAGTACCTTCACCAAAGGTATTACCTTATTACATAAAACTTGCTCTCTACGATCTAATATTTGCACTAGTTCCTCTTCATATGTTAGGTCTTCCCTTTGTTGCACTGATTGTTCTTTTAGTATGTGTGAAGGATTTTCTACATACTTGCGAAGCATGGATACATGGAAAACATCATGAATCTTGGTCAATTCTGCTGGTAACCTCAAACGGATACACCACTTCTTCCACTCTTTCTATAATCTCATACGGCGCAAAATACTGCGGACATAGTTTTCCACGTTTTTCGAACTCAACACACCTTTCCATGGTAAAATCCGCAAGAATACTTTATCGCGAACCTGAAATTCTAGGTCCCTTTGACGATTATCCGCATTACTTTTATGCCTGTCACTAGCAATCTTTATCTTGTCTCTGATAACTTTAACCTTGTTTGTTGTGATCCTAACAATCTTAGGGTCTATTAACTTTCTCTTATCTACCTCATCCCAAAAAACTGGTATTCTAGATTTCCTCCCATACAAAGCTTCATACGGTGTCATGCCAATGCTAGCTTGATAACTATTATTGTGTAAATTCCATCAGAGGTAGGTGAGTATCCTAGCTTCCTTTAAACTCCATCACACAAGCCCTAAGCATATCTTCCAACGTCTAAATGGTTCTTTCAGATTGGCCGTCTGTTTGAGGTTGAAATACCATACTGAAATTCAGTTTAGTACCTAGTGCTTTTTGTAAGCTTGGCCCAAATCGGGAGGTGAATCTCGGATCTTTATCCTACACTATATATAATGGCGTGCCATGTAAACATACAATCTCATCCACATATAACCGAGCCAACTTGTCCAGAGAGTAATTGTTCCTAATTGGTAGGAAATGAGCAGACTTTGTCAATTTATCAACAATCACCCAAATGACATCATGTCCACTCTGGCTTCATGGAAATCTTACCACAAAATTCATGGTGATTCTTTCCCACTTCTACTCGGGAATAGGTAGGGGCTGTAACAGTTCTACAGGTCTTTGGTGACAATCCCTTCTCCTTATAGGTAGCCTGCCCGGCACCCCACTAAAGCCCTCCAGTCGATATCTGATCTGGCTGAAAAATTCCCATGAAGCAAAATCGTTTCACTTTAAAAACTTTTCTAAATTTCTATTAATTTTGAAAACATGGGAAAAAATTTTAATTTTAATTAACTTAGTTGTAAAATAGTTCTTAAAAATTTTAGCAGCACAACGACTGTTTTTATAAGAATGCCACCGTGTAAAAGTTTACGAAAATTTCACTTCGAAAATCACATTCATTTTTCCCAAATTACCGAGCCTCAAGCCCTCAATTTCTCAATCATAGCGCAACCATTTCAACAAGTTAAATTAGAAAATCGGAACATACAAGATTCATCTTAAGTAACAACAATCTCAAAACAAAATATTTACAAGTGTTATAACTCTGAATATTTTGATTGACAAAACATTCTTTTACAATATATATATTTTAATTTACAGCATAGCACAATTGATCCACTTAGTCTTGAGGGGGTGTCTCTGCGATAAACGCACCAGTACCTATATCTGAGGAGGTTTTTCATAAAACATATAAAATATATGAGCTAAAGGAGCTCAGTGAGTGTAAATTAATTTCATTTCATACATAAAATGCATCTCTAAAAATCATTTCGAAATCTAGGATTTCCTGAAACTTTAATAAAACATAAGTTTCATGTAATGCAATATAAAAACATATACCATTGAAAACCATTAACATAAATATACGTAAATCATTTCCTGCATGATCATGTATCATAAATTCAATAGAATTTAAGACATTTCGTGTTACCATCAAAGGTTCCTTTTTATGTAACGGGCAGTTAATCCCCATTCTTAGGCCTCGGCCTCGACCATCATGGATTCGGATGTAACCGCCCCGATTCCCCTTGTCTTGGGCCTTTCTCTACGCCTCGGCCTGCAAGGATTCGGGCAATAGGTACCATCCCCTCTTACATATATAAACCATTACGCCGCGGTAAAAACTTGTCATCCGTAGGGTATCATTCATGGTAGTACCTTAGATACACGCAGAGGGCGACATGACAGACTCAACTCATCCCCCCAGGGTTAGTAACAGGACTACCCACCGGACTTGCCATATGCGCACTAAGATACCTCGACCAATTCATATCATATCATTCATTGCATAACATGAGGGGTAACCACTAGTTTTAAAAAAACTTTCAATTCATAACTTGAAAACTATTTCATAAAATCATAATAATTCAATGAAATTCATTCGTAACATAATAATTGCATTAAGCACATACTCAAATTGAGCGTAAGATATACTTTTTAAAAAATAGCATCATGGAAATGAATTCAAATCTTTCCAAAACTCATTAACCATTAACATTTCAATAATCATAAACATATTTAAATAATGGTAAGAAAACATTTTTCAATGTTCATAAAAAAAGGTTTTACACTCACTTTTTCCTTGCTCGCGGAACCTACGATTTCAACTCCTTCACTTCCGCGTTACCTACAACATTCATACACTTAATTTAGGTTATTTTGGAACCTAATTACATAAATACACATGCTGCCTTGTCATTCATATTTACATACATACAAGCTGTCCCATAACATTTAAATGCATAGAATTCGAAATTTCACTTAGTTTTCGTTTTATCTGAAACGATTTCAATTATTGGCGAATCACTTTTATTCAACCATTTAAACATCCAAACACTTATAAATCATTCCAAATACATATAAATTCATGCTAAACCATCCAAAACATAGAAAATGAAAACCAAGACAGCTTGTACGCAACATCTCCGTTTTCGTCGGTACGACATCCATATGAATCCTAATTCAATTCTTTCAATTTCTATGGTTATTCTAACATCCTAATAACTCAATAAGTCATTCAAATGTACCAAAACAAGTAGTTATCCATACTAGGACACCTTGGTTGAATGCCTCACAAATCACATACAACTTTTTCATTTTTTATTTTAACTTCATTTAAAGCTATTTCCAAGCATTTGCAAGCATAAAACTCATCCATATCATTCAAACTCATTTTGAACCTTTGTCCATCAGTTTTGTCATGACTCATACTAACACAATTCATCCATTATCTATAAGTTTTCACATAGAAACTCACATGGAAATCACCCATACAATATGACAAAGCTACTAATATCCTGAACCACATCGATTTAAATTTTTAAATATCCAAAAATAACTCATGGAAATTAATTTCTTACCTCCATTTCACTTGGAATGGAATTGATTAGCTCCCAAGCTTGCATGTAACACTAAAATCACTCAAAACAACATTCCTTCATTTTCTCTCATGTATGACAATGCTTCCTTTTTTTTTTCTACTTCAACATCATTTGCAATTGCTTCTTGTTTGCTCTTGGTTTGTGTCTCGGTTTTTGCTTCTCTTCTTGTTTGGTTTCTCTCAATTCACGGCCATCTCATTTCATTATATTTGCTTATTTTCTCTGTTCTTCTCTCGGTTTAACTTGCTTCTCTTGTTTTCACTCTCAAATGAATGGCAACAAATACATTCGGCCACAACTTGTTTGTTTGATTTCTTTTGAAATGGCTTATATATATACATTGCATTTGCATTGAAATTGCCAATGGTTTTTTATTTAATTACAAAATTACTATTCTTGCATGTGTGACACTTGTCACACATGCATTCCATTGCATGATAAGTGTCATGCAGGCACCTTGTCTTCATGCCACGTGTCATTCATATATTGATTCATTTGCCATGTGTCTATCGTGTGCATCTTTTCGTATTTTCATTTAATATGAGCTTTCAGAAAACATTCCTAACAGGTTACTTCAAGATATCTTCGAAACTTCCTGTAAATTTTTTAGGGCCTATATTCGAATTTCTCTCATTCTTCCTGTAGTCTCCAAAATTCCTAAAAGTCATTCCATACCCTAATTTGGGTCTCTATAATCTCAAAGTTAACTTTAAAACGCTTTTTGATATAAATCTGATTTAAAATCCGGATTCCTTTTTCGAAAACATATTTTAGGATTCTAAAATATCTTTTAAACTTTTTGATATTCACTAGGGACCTGGTCAAACCATTATTAATATCTGGAACCCTTTCGTAATTCCATCGGGATCCTAAAATATTTCTAATCCACCCATGATTCAACAATTGTAAACTTATGCACCTCATATACACATTACTAAATCAATGAAATAATTTCATTTACTTTAGACTTATACACGTGTCCAAACATTTTTAACTACATGTTTTTGATTTTATGGTTTTTGATGGATTGGCTTAAAGTTGTATAGAGTTGTTAAACCTTTTTAACTACATGTTTTTGAAATAATCTTATGAACTTTATTAAAGTTGTATAGAGTTGTTAAACCTTTTTAACTACATGTTTTTGATTTTATGGTTTTTGATGGATTGGCTTACTTGTGGTGGAGATTGAAATGATTTTATTTGAAGTACGTTTGTGGAAGAAGTTGAGTTGAGAAAAGTGGAAATATTTTGGTAGTGTTTTCTATTAATTTTAGGAACTTCAAAAAGTTTGGGAGTTTTGTAAAAGCAACCGTTATGCTGCAAAAATTTTTACATAAATGATATTGAATTAAAAAAATAAAGGGTGAATCCAGTTTTCAAAAATGAGATTAGAAACAAAAATATTTTTAAGGGTTCGCTCTACGGAATCCTTTTAGTCCTATCAGTTAGGGTCTAAGAGGTTTCTATTGGGGTATCAAATAAGGCCTTCCAGATTCCGAAATAAAGAGATCCAGATTAGGTCGTGTTAGCCACAAATTATTAAGACTGGTCTTTGGCTTTGCCAATGATCTTCCATGCTCAAGTTAGTAGCTAATAGAAATATAAGAATTTTAAATTAGAAATCTTACCGAATGTCCCTAGCTTATACACAGAAATCGATAGTTGTCTATCACATGATCTGTACCTTTTTTTTTTTTAGCTTGTCAATTGTGATTAGACCGAACATCAATGCCTGCATGTTGAGTCGCACATCCTTTTTCCTCTAAGTTAGTTGTAATCGGGTATTATCTAAGAATGTGACTTTGTTTTGTAAGAGCTACTTGAGCTCGTTTGGTAATCTGGTTAATTCAAATCATTTTCCTTGTCAGCGCTCGACTCTGTTAGTTGGCTATTTATAACATCTTCCATTTAATTCATGTCTATGCTTTGATAAGCGCACCCTCTATTGTTTTAGGGGGCAATTTGTGTGCTTAGAGTCGTGGAGCAATGCTTTCTAGAAAACATACGCTTTTCAATTTCAAATTGTTTCGGGTCGTTCGACGATCTCAGTTTTGAAAAACTGATTTTGCTATTCGACCACTAAACTGTGCTAGGCAACTTGTGCTGGATTGGATACTAGGTCCCCACAAACAATGCCAAACTATAGTTGGTGATTTCTACAACATGTTAACTTTGAGTAGACTTCAGCATTCAACTTTCTTAGAACTTAGCAACCTCTGTCCTGCATAAATCAAACAAAATGAGTGCGGTAGGTGATCTTGACACCAGTAGGGTGCCGACCAAAGATACTCCGATGCTCAAGTTAGTAAACTAATCGTAATGTATGAGAATGCAATAATTGTAAATTATCGTCAGATTGGAGAGAGTGTGCTGAAGGAAGAGTAGGACGAAAGACTATCGAAGTCTTGACCTAAAGACTGGATAGAGTAAGAACATTGAGATATTAGCGTTAGTAGGCAAAATCCTATATAATAGAACAATGCAAGTAGACCATGAATAGTACACCAGGTAAGTTCATAAGAAAGAGAGATCGGTCACAATGGACACAGTTAACTACCAATTCTTTCCTAGCAAAAACCTTTTCTAGACATGCACTTCCACGCCACTACATTGAATCTATCACAAAGGAATACTAAATCTAAAGTAGAAAATGAAGACACAAGAGAGAAAAAGAAAAACCTCAAATGGTTTGCAAGAGATGAGCAAGAGAGGTGGCATGGTCATTTCTTTCTAATGAGCAAGAGAAGGTGCCATGGACACTTATTGTGGAGTAAATGCAATGTCCATTATAAAATAAATGTCATGGTTAATCATATATAGGTTATAGAATAAATGTTATGGTTAATAATATATCGATTACAGAATAAATATCATGGTTAATGATATGTCGATTACAGAATTAATGCAACTTCTATTACAATTGATTTAAACCCCATTCATTAAGAGTAATCAATCGCCATTTAAGGAAACAGGCCTTGTTTGGTCTGGATCAAACAAGCTGTTAGGTTATCCTCTTGTAACATGTATTGGGCCATTAGATAGGGTCGATCGGCGTACTAGGCCAATCTATCACAACAAGATTTGGGCTTTTATTTTGGCCAGATGAATTTTTGACCACTACAAAAGCTACTTGACATGTCAGCATAGGGGTAGAAGTGTAAACCCTCGATTTATATATTTACGATTTTCCTAGTAATAGTCCCTAAGTGATTATTTGAGACCCTAAATGATCAACAAAAGAGCCTAAGGTTGTAGAGAACCTTTAGAGATTTATTTGAACCCAATTGGAGAATAAATGAAATGATAAAATGGTAATTGGCATTAAGTAATTATTAAGTGTGATTAGTGACTATATTGAAAACAAGATTTAATATTTTGGGTCAAGTCAGAATTTAGCTAAAAGTTGAGGAATGAAAATGAAATTTTTCAATGACATGACCGTCATTTTTGACATTGTTTGTGGAAAAACTATGAAAATCTCAACCCATTTACACAACTAAACACTAGCCGTAACAAACCAGAAACCAGAATAGAGAACAATTGCCAAAAGCCGAGAGGGAGAGAAAGAGAGTCGAGAGAGAGACCGAGTGAAGGAGAAGAAGAAGAAGAAGAAGACCAAGCCATCTTCAACCTCCAACTCCAGCCATTTCCATCCAAAACAAGAGCAAAATCGTGACCAAATCAGAAGCAAAACGCAGAAGCTGTGAGAAGAGAAACCAAAGGGAGAGGAGAAGAGACTTGCTCTGTCAAGTAGGAAAGAAGGTGGATCAAGCCTCTAAGCCATCTTCAACCTTCAAACTCAAGCCATTTCACACGCAAAATAAAGGCAAAAACCGAGACACCTTGCAACCGTGAAGAACACCAAAAAAAAAAAATGAGAGAAGAGGACAAAAATGAAGTGATGAGTTCAACCATGTGAAAGAGAAGGTAGATCAATTGATTCCATCCCATTTTCAAGCTTCCAAGCAAGTTCTAAAGACCTCCTAAGCTAGAAGAACAAGTTAGAGAAAGAAACCAAAGTGAAAAGAGGTGAGTTTGTTCAATTTCGAAATTGTATGTTGATGTTGTTGGTTGATGTTTTTGTTGTGATTTGATATGGGCTTTTATATGTGATGTGAGGTGAGTGTTTAGTGACCAAAAGCAAGAGTAGATCTTGTGAAATCATTGAGATTTAAGATGTTAGGGTTGTGTTGGAAAAACCTCAAAGTTTGAAAGGAGAATTTTATGGTTGAAATAAGTTGTAGACAATGTCTTTGATTAAATGTTTGAGAGAATTTGACATGAAACATTGAGTGAATTAAGTTTGGTTTATGTTGGACCATTAAAGGCTATAGTAAGGGGTATGTAATGTCATTGGAATTTGATGTTTTAAAGCATGATTCCATATGGAATTCAAGCTAGAAAAGCCTATGGCAAGCTTGTAAAAATGTGAGAAAACCATATGGATAACTTTTCAAAGTTTGCTCTAAATGAAGGGCATTTTCGATTTTCATGAAATGCCACTCTTTATATGCATTCTAATGACCTAGGTGAGTGTTATTAAGCATATTTAAGTTAGTGGTGAAGAGAATTGAGTTTAGAAACCAAAAGTGTAAAAATTACCTTGAAAAAGTACTGAAAAAGTGAGGTTTTTCCTAGATTTCACCATCCTATAGTTGGAATTTTTCAGAACTGTTTAATGAGTGATAAAAATGCGAGTTAGGGAGATTAATGGAGGAAAAACGAAGTGAAGAGCAGCACTAGGTTGGGCTGTGAATAGTATTCGACCAAAGGGGGTACCAAAAATATGACTTTTCGTTTCGGGCTCCAAAAAACTATTTCAGACATATGGAGATGTTCCTAGGGGTATATAAATAAGGTTTATGGAAATAAATTGGAATTTTGGGGCTCTGGTTAAGTAGAAATCAAGTAGGGAAGCTTTTTAGTAAAAAGTGTCTTTTTATGGGTTACTTGAGTTAGAAGCTTGTTAAAGAGTTTTGTGAAGTTGAATTTAGCCTATACTAAGTTTGAATGTGATGTGTAGGTGAGGAGGAACCAAGCGGAGTGCTGCAAAACCCTTGAAGAGCTTAAACCGAGTTAGAGATTCAGGTGAGTGCTTAATAAATTTTCTTCAAAGTTTATGCCTATTTGAAATGTTTAAGCATTTTGGAAGTTTACATGAGATTTCAGAACTTGAGATTAATCACTTTGAGTTTCTTGAACTTAACAAAACAATTTTGTGTTTGTTGCACTCAAAAGAAATGAGATTTGATGCTTGATGCATTCAAAGAAATGAGATTTGGTGCTTAATGTGCCCAGAAAAGAGATTTGTGCTTTTTGCACTTAAAAAGTTAAAGCAAAAAAGATTTTCAAAGGCCATTAGTATACCCTCATATTACATTTTTAAGTTTTAGACCTGGCCAGTATATCCCATATTAATATGGTAAAGTCCTGGGGGGGGATGCGTCACTAACTTGGGGGGAAATCGAGTCTGTCATGTCACCTCTACTTGTGTAGAACATTATCTTGCGCTATGGTTAGCGATACAGAATTCCACACATAGTTGTGAGATGTCTTAGATTGTGTCACGGTTTGTGTTAGTTCAAAATCGCCACGTGACATTACCACTATGAGTGGGGTAGCTAGTCGTCGTGTGGTTAGATTACTTTAGGGGTACAAATGGAGAAAGTATATTAAATATTTGAGATATTGAAAGTAAACAAAAGCATTTTTGAACTATATTGCACGTTATGAAATTGTTTAGCACTTGTATGCCTTTTAAATTTATGAGTTTTATGTGCATTTGGATGCATATTTGAGTTTACAACTTATGTATCTATCTTTGTATTTAAATGAGCTTTAATTTTGATAATGATTATGAAATAGAAATTTATACCTTCAAATGTTTTAGAGGAGGTATTTTAGTAAACAAAAGTTTTAGTTAAAAAGTATTATAAACACTCACTGAGCTTTTAAAGCTCACAATTTTCCATTTTTATTTAAAAACCTCCTAAGGTGTTGACGTGGGTGACCAAGAAGAAGAGATAACTCCTCCGGAAGTTTAGGTGCGCTTGACACGACAAAGCTTCTGCATATCTATTATTTGCATATTTTGTAGTATCAAAGAAGTTGTTTGTAAATGTGTTTTGTTTTTCATGAAGTTAAAGTTTAGTTTTAAATCATTGTGCAATTTCGTAAATGGATTGCTTTCTAAATTCATTTTCATTTTGACGCACTGGAAATGGAATTGAGATTTGGATATGAAATGCTTGAGGCCATTATGGTGAAAGAAGTTTGGATTCGAATTGAGAAAATAGTTAGAAGTGTTATTTTCCTTACAAGTTATTTTGGAAATGTCAAAAATGCAGCCGTTCTGCTATCGGATTTTAGTTTTGAAAAATGATTTTAAATTTTAAGTTGAAATGAAATTTTAATTTTTAAAACGAAACCAACCCAACGAGTTTAGAAAGTTAAAGCCAAAGTTAGGGTTTGCTCCGCTGGTTTTGCTTAGCTTGACAAGTCGAGTTTAGGAGGGATCTGTTGGGGTACCCGACAGGGTGCCCGATGAGACCCTTCCGGATAAGAGTTTAGAGAGATTCGGATTAGGTCGCGTTAAGAAGGGGATGTGATTCTAGCACTCTTGTTGTGTGATAATAGTGGAACAGAATGATATCAATATAATAGTATAACAATGTGATGATAGTGTAATTGATTCTAATACAAAATATTTTGGGCTTAGACATGGATTTTTGTAGTTTAAAAGCAAAAACAATTAGGAAAATAATGTGTTTGGCTTTAAATGGGCTATTGGCACACATATCATGAGGTAGGGAAAAGTGTTTTCAGCCTTTTACTGGTTAAAGCACACAAAACCTAGTATCACTTCTCAAAAGTTGTCACACTTTTTATTAAAAGCAAATAGTTGATAGATGCATGACATATTATTTCCTTCCAATGCAAGACCTATAGAGGTCAATCTAATCAATTTAAGAACATGAGAAGAGTGTTTAAGAATAACAAGGAAAGTTTCCCTCAGAAAGATATGCTATGGCTCAAATAACCTCACATGGGAAATCTCCACTACAAATCTTGGACTACTCAAACATGCATCCTATTCACTACCATGTCGAGAATGTGGATGTGAATGTTCATATATGAGAAAGCATAAATCTTCAAAGCTTTCAAACAAAATCCACTAATTGAAATTCGCTTGCCTATCATCATCAATCTAACACCCAATTCTCAACTCAAGATATTCCACAATTTATGAAGGAAATTAAACTACTCCTAGAAACATGCAAAAACTAACAACCTAGAATAAAATAAACAAGACACCCCAAACCTAAGTTTTGAAATATCATCAATTTAAGCACATAGTAAAATTGAAGTTAAGAAACTTCCCTCACAAGCTTAGGCTTGACGAATTGATAATCATGAATTTGTATTGCTTTCCTTTCTTTCAGTATCCCTACAAAACACAAAAACAAAAATTAAAACATAAAATAAAACAATTTAAAACTTTTGGGTTGCCTCTCAAGTAGCTCTTAATTTATAGTCATCAGCTTGACTTCTCCACCACTTCTCTAATTAACTCGATTTACATAGGTAAATCTTTCTACACATGAGTGGCCTTAATCATATGTGCTTGAAACTTGCTCCAGAAGATTTTATCTCGACCATTGAAGATGCGGCCTAATTGGCATGATGTCGGATGAATTTCTTGAAGCTTATGCCCTATTCCTTCCTCTGAGTCTCTTCTCAAAGCATTTTCCTCTTTCACATGAATGAAATTGGAAGTCTATCTTTCCTTCAAAGAGCTCATAGGGTCTTGGTGGTAGATCTTTTTTCCATGAATCTACTACCTCTCCATTTTTCAAATCAACCTTACAATCATCCTCCTCCATTTTTGACATTTCGCAGGGCTAGAGTTTCTTTAAAATTAGCTTTTCAACAAGAACCCTATTTGTAAGTTCACCATATTACTCATCCATCTCATCCTTAATGAATTCCCTCGGTCGGTTAAGAGTCTTGTCCACCAACTATCAAGTAATATCGGCGGGCTCGAACGCCCCCAAACCTAATTTCTTAGATATGGATTGTGGTGAAACATACAATTCAAATTTAGCTTAAAATGGCTCCTTAGGTTCTTCTTATTGACTCAGGGTCTCTTCAACTTCTTTTTCATCTGTATCTTCGACCTATTCATCATCAATGAAAGGTATAAAAGTTGAAATAATCTATTTATTTCTCTAGTTTGACTCTTCATCACCGTTTCAGGTGATTTCATCACACTGCTCCTCCTCTATTATCAAGCTACTTTTTCCATTGCTGGTGAGTGCTTCTTGTTGACTATTATTTTGCACGCTAGAAATCTGATCCAGCTACACTTGTATAGCCTACTGGAGTTGTAATGAAGCCTGTTGTTCTAGCAACATAGTTTATTGTTCCTAAAGTAAAATGTTCGTCCTTTCCATAGATTGTTTGAACACTTCCTCTAGTGTCAACTTCTTTTCTTGAAAAGGGACATAGAACTGCTGATGTTGTTTTTGCAATTATATGTCACTTTTTTTCACATATTAATCCATCCTTTCAAGCATCTGTACAATTCTTTCCATTATAGATGGTCTTTCTTCTTGAGGAAGAACATTGAACTGCTCATGTTAGCTTTGAAAATCATAAGGTACATAAGGTTGTTGTAATTGATCTTGAAAATTTCATGGATATGATGGCCATACATATGAGCTTTGTGCTTGCTCTTCACTCCATGTGTAGCTCAGTTGATCACTCCTCTCTAGGTTGTAGAAGTTTTAATTTGGGTAATAGTATTGCTCATTGAAGTCAAACAAGAAATGGTTCGACTATTGATTGATCCAACAACTCTGAATCTATTCTCTACCACTCCTATCATCATAACTCCCAAATGGGCTTTGGAACGTGTTCCTCCCACTAGCATTACACCACTTGTAATTCTGGTAGGCCATTCACAAACAAAGAAAAATTAAAAAAAATAAATAAATAACCAAAAAAAAATGTTATCTTGATTGGTATTAATATTAATAATAACTTGGCACAATCCCTGGCAACGGTGTCAAAAACTTGAGGGCAAATTTCTAATGTGTTTTATAAATTAATTTTAATAATAAGATTTTTCTAATTGAAACACAATGCCAAATATTCATACCAGAAACCCGTGTAAATATACACGGTCCACAAGTAATGTAGTAATAAGTAGAATATTGTTCCCATGAGAATTGTCCAAATCTAGTTAAGTAATAAACCTATAAAGACCACACCTTATCCAAACTATCGAAATTGGATTTGAAATTGAGAAAGTAAAAATTAAGAAATTAAACTAGCAATTAAATTTAGGGTGAATCAGTAGTTGAATAATATTTAGACATACAACTTCACTTAATCAATCATTTGATTTATTCTCCTATCCTAAAGATAGTTTTTATCTTGTATTTAATAGATAATCCTAAAGTAATAACTAGTCTCTCTCGATGGTCAAAAACTTATCCAAATTAATTAAACTGACTATATCTCTATGTAGATTAATTAATCTGAGTTCATTAAGTTCAAATTATCCTCACACGATTACACAACCATATGAGTATATCTCTATCTCATATGAATTATGCTATTTTATTGGGTTCCAATCTCATAATACTTCTGTCGATAGTATCAGATTTCTAAAATCTAATCAATTAACGGATCCAAATTAATTTACTAGCATTAAACTTAATAAAATAAAATAAGAGAATAAAAATCAATTATAAAATATTACTGTTTTTTCATGATCAAGTTACATTATAACTTAGATATGAAAATATAGTTCATCATCATTAAAATAACTAAAACAAGAATCAACAACATATTTAAATAATTCAAAATAAAACATAAAGAAAATCTTATTGAATAGACGCAATCCCCTCATCTCCAAGGTTAGATTCAACCCTCCAACTTGACTCCCAATATGTTATAACCCTCATGCATTCAATTGTTGATGATGATTCGAAAGCTCCAAAGACTGCTATTGTGGTTGAGGATAAAGCTCTCACCCTACACGAAGCTCTCTCTCTTCTCCTCTCTACTGCTCTCTCTCTTGAATTGTGTTGTATGGTGTGGAGAGAGCACTTATTTATAGTGTGTTAGGGTCAGCAAAATGATAAAAACTTGGTGAAAAAAGAAGGCAATCAACAAACGAGTGAAATTGGAAATCTACCAAAAACTGGTATCGCTACTTTATGTTGCAACTTTGAACTTGTGTTACGAACTTGCCGCATATTAATTATGCCTTATTTTTACTCTGATTTGACTGAAAACTTACATATTCAATCCTTAGACTTCTTTTAATTATCTTTGAGCTTCAATAATCTTTAGACTTTGCAATTAAGTCCCTGACTATAAAAACAAATAAAAAAGATTAAATAATTAACGAGATTGACTCAAATATTTATCATAAACACTAGGTATATGGGTACAAAATAACAATACATTTTAGCGTTATCAAATACCACAACATGAAATCAATATTATATCATGATCTATATAACAACCTTACAAAATTTTGATTTTATAGATTACTCTTTATTGTCCTATGTAATAAGATTGTTTGAATTTTTTTTTTCTAAGTTAAAAACTTACATATATAAAAGGTATATATGCATATACAATATGTGTAAATAATTAACTAAAAATGTGAAAATCTTTTATATTTTTTAAAATTAGATTTTTTAATTGTAAATTCATCCCTTACGATAGTTTATTAGTTTATTGATTCATAATATATATATATTGGAAAAGTCAAATATATACATACATACATGCGTACATACATATATACATGCATATATACTTACATATATATATATATATCCTTACTAAAAATATTTTGACCATTGAATTCTTGCTTTCAAAAAAGAATATGACATTATGGGACATTTTTTGAAAGCAACGAAAAAATTATAATTTGATTTCATAAAATTATAGATTGCATATAATTTGTTTGGATTTCATCAACATTAACACAAATTAAAGTAAAATGTGTGTACACAATTTGTTTAATGAAATATATATATATAAATAAATATATATATATATATATAAAGTAGATAAAAGTATTAGGAACGATCATCAAGGTCTCATTTTTTATTGACGGAAATATAACAAATATTCCACAATATTTTTCCAATATTTTACATAAATTTTCTCAGTATTTTATAAAATTACACTATATTTCCACTTATATTGATATTTTCTCAATATTATCCCTACTTATGCAACGAAGATGTTGTTATTAAGTTAATATGAATATGTAAAATGAATTAACAAAGTTAATATGTGTATACCCATGCTTTTCTCAGTTTACCCTCATGATGCGTAAGTCCTCATGATGCATAGGCTTACAATGATGAACACTTATCATCTATGTGATATATATTCACGTTTTCTATGATGTTTACTTATACTTTTTCAAAAAGAAAAAAAAAAAAATTCCTAGAAACCTTATCTTTCAACTACAAGTCAAAAAGTTATCATTTTACACCAATAACTCACTAAAATTCACAACACAATCGCTCCAAAATCTTTATCTAAACAAACTACTCACCAAAAGAAATTAAAACAACATAAATCATTATCCTGTAGTACTTGTCATCACCAAATAATGCTAGAAAAACCTATTTGAATCACGTTCAATTAATTTTCAACTTTTCTTCCAAGATCCACTTCTGGTTCAATATCACTACCAATCAACATTACATGATTTGACACTTTGCTTTATATTTTTCTACACGACACAAAACGGTCTAGATTATTTAAAGGGACTATTTCTAAAAAAAACCCTCAACGTTCGCTACAAATATGAAAAGGCACCTTGAAGTTTGTTAATTGGTAATTTTACACCCCGACTTATAATTAAATCATCAAACAATACCCTGTAGTTAACAAATCTAATATAGGAGATGAGATTGTCGCTATGGTGGAAGGGTAAATAAGTCATTTACCTTAAATAAAATAAAATAAATTTAAATTTAAAAAAAAAATGTCTTTTCTTTCCTCCTTTCTCTCACCTCACTCGTTACTGATTCCCTGCCTCTTCTTCTTTCACCCGTATTTCTCCTTTCTCTTTTTCATTCATCGCCACCTCTCACCCTTTCTTCTACCATTCTCAGTTTGCTCTCTGATCCCCTTTTTTCTCTCTATTCTCCCATCGCTCACTCTCTCTTCTCCCATTCTCGAACTCATTAGCCTCCCCTTTTGGCCAGTGCCTCATTCACGAACAACCACCAGGTGCCTCTCTCTTCATTCTCCCTCCTTCACCGACACATTTCCTTTCCCTCTCTCTCATTCCCTTTCTCCCTTTGGTCACTCTTTTCCACTTTTCTGGTCTTATCAATGGTGAGAAACTTTGTGTGTGTTTGGTTTAATTTGATGGTGTATTTGGACGTTCAATGGTTTGAATTTGAATTCGATGGAAAGTTTCGATTTTGTGATTAAGTTTGATTTTTTTTTTTCCTCTTAATTAGTGATTTTTTAGTATATTTAGGCTTTAATTTGATGGATTTTTTTTTTTTTTAAGTTTCATTTATTTGTTGTTAATGAGGTGTGCTGGTTGTGGATTGATGTGTGGTGATTAGATTTTAGACATGTGGTGTATTGGTGGTTTCAATGTTGAATGTTGTTTTTGTGGGGGGATTAGGTTTTGAATGCTACGAGGTGATGGTTAGGTTGTTTGGGAAGTGATTAAAGGGTGTTTAAGGCTATTTAGCAGCCACCTCAGGTGCACTCTTTGTTTCTTCATCAAAGATGAAGAACTATATATCAATGAAGCAATAGACACTACAACAAATTGTGCATATGATAACATGCGTTAAATGCTATCAAAAGTCTATGATAGCATTCAGAAGAACGTCATGTCAGCCCGTGTTATTAAAAATATTTCATCTTTTATAGCATTTTTGGTATGTGATATTATTCAATCAAAAGTGCAATGATATATCTTATTACAGCACTTTGACAAAGCTATTGTATCATCTTTTCAATAGCATTTCTTATATGTGATAATTATTAATTCAACTTGATACAATTTATCCTATTATAGCATTTGAAAAAAGTTATTTTATTATTAATTCTCATAGCATATTTAGCATGTAATCTTTATTTCTTTATAATGTTATTGTATATTCTATTATAGCTTTTTAAAGAAGCTATTTTATTATCACTTTAATAGCATTTTTAATATATAATACTTTTTTATTTGAAATGCGACAATATATATAGCATTTTAAAGTGCGCTATATCGTTCTATTTCTTTGATATCAATATAAATAAAATATTTCATATTCAAATATTACACAAAAGAATTAACTGAAAACTAATTTTTATTAATACATGAAACTAATACATCATCATTATATTTTTATGTAAAAATTATTCCCAAAAATAAATGTAACTGTATCATTTCAAGGAAAACAAAAAACCGACGATAGCTTTCGACCATAATGCAATCCCAACAAGCTTAGATGTAGTTGACTCAATTGGAACCCCCTGCAATACAAATAAAATATAAATAAATTGAATTGAATTGATTAATTTGTAAAAAGAAAGCCATAAAGACACATTAATTTCATTGATTATGTAGCTAATAATTCACCTTCTCTCTGATAAAGCTTAATAAAGCAATAGATAGATTGCACAAAGTAGTTTCTACTGCACTTGTGCACTCAATGATCTTAGTACACAATCAAGCAATATGTGAACATGTCTAATAGTAACAAGAGGAGTAGGAAGAGACAAGAATATTCAGCTATAATGAACTCAAATTACTATAAGCCAAGTGAAACAAACAATCAGGATTAGTGAGACTGCTACCTGATTGTTGTATGCACTTCAAACAATATGGTTGATTTCTTCCTACTGTTGTACACGTTTGCATTCTTTATCCTAAGAATTATTTTAAATAAAGAATAAATTAAATATTTCTTAGCTAAGAAACAACATCACAAAATTCTACCACTAAAAGCTTGAGCCAAAAATGAAGAAATAAAAGATCTAAGCACAAATGTGTAGCCATTACACTCTGATGGATGAAAAAAAAAAAAAAAAGAAAAGCAACCAAAAGGTAATGACAACTTCGAAAATAATCACGTAACGCAAAACATTAAAAATTACAACTCCTTATAAGCTCCTTCATAAGGTCAACCATCATAGATATACATAAAAAAAAAGTGAATAATTTAAAGTTCAAGGTTCATAAATCCTAAAGAATCCTCCTTTATACAATTGTCTTTATTAAACAAGAAATAGAAAAAATTTTATTGATGTTAACAAACACAATAAATTAGGAAAAAGAGGGCTTAAAGGCTGGTTCCACATCTGAAAAAAACAATACATAAAAATCGAAATTGTAAAAATTCAAACCCCAAAAACTTATTGAGACATTTCATCATATAGTTACCGAAATAACCATATAAAAGACATCCAATATCCATACATGTTATTATCTCAAAAAAACATCCATACATGTTATGCAGTACACTACAATTTGAAAAGTGAAAGCAAACCTGACAAGCCTTATAAAATATAAAAATTAAATACCTTTTTTCTAAAACCTTTGTCAATTCTTAGACTTATAGATCTCATAATTTATCATTCCGCAATACCATGTTAGATTTACAAATATTAACCTCAAATAAAATCCAAATAAGGTGCAGTAATAGAGATATCTATTAGGGGTTATATATATATATATATATAATTAATTTCACAAGCCAAAAAATTGGACAAAAAAATTAAAAAAAGAAAACACAAATGTAAAAGAAATTGAATATTTATTTAGGTCTCAAGAACTAAAAGGCATGAGATCTCTAAAGACGAAACAAATTGACAAAAAATAAATAAATAAACTGAGAAAATCAAAGAAATCCAATATTTTGTTTATATCTTAAAAACTAAAAGGCAAAAGATATAAATAAATTTGTGTGGGTTAGAGGTGAACATGGGATTCACTATGATTTACTGGTTTTCTAGGTTGAATAAAAACAATGTGACATTAGAAAGCATTGAAAAAAAAACAAAAGCATTAAGGATACTACATACCAGTGATCTCCTCTGTACACAAGCAATAGTTGAGACTTTTGCATCCTAATCAAAGTAGAATAAGGATGTTAAGTAAAATAAGGATGTTTAGATATCATGAAAGGAAATATTGGGCAATAATTGGGAGTTTTTTTTTCTTTTTGAAATAGGCAATAGTTGAAAGTTGACTTTTCTAATTTTTAGTAATAATCAAAGTAGAAAAAGAATACATATGGGCGGCAACAATTGTGAATTCCCGCTATAATTTTAGGGCTACAACTTTTTTTGTACTTTACTCAATATTTTACTTTTTATCAATTTTTAAATAGATTATTTTGTTACCATTTAATAGCATTTGTTTTGATTTGGATGTTGTAGCTTTTTTATTGTGCTATCACAGCCACTTATGATTAATTAATTTTGTAAGAATTAATAGCAAACCCAATTTGTTATACATTTACCAAATGAAAGCTATTAAAAATAATATGTTAATAAAATGTAATAATTAACCATAAAATGCTATAATAGATAATAATTTCATTGCAATACAAAAAGAATGCTATCCTTTAGTGCTATTAAAACCAAGATTTGTTGTAGTGAGAGGAAACCCAAGTGCCTTTTTGTTTCTTTAGATATTTTTATTTTTATTTTTTATTTTTGCTTTTATTATTATCAACTAATGAAAAATTATTTTTATTTAATAAGCATGGACAATTTTGACTTTTCACATTCAAACATAACTTTTTTTACGGAATTGTAACGAAGAGGGTTTTTTAACTAAAAATGAAAGTACATGGTGCCTTTCACATTTACGGCAAATGTTGGGGCGTTTTTTAGAAAAAGCCCTTAATTATAGCTACCCACATTACATTTCATCACAGGTAAGCACTTCCTGCATATTAATTGACAAAAAAAAAAAAAAAAAAAAAAAAAAGTCTCCTGAAACACACGAAACACATGGACATTATTTTCCTCTAGAGGCCAATGATAAAAAAGCACTTGCCTTATCCTGGAAGCAATTTAACAGCTTAGCTTGTATTGAAAGTAACTTGACTTCTTGATATTTAGATAATGTCATGTATCAAGACAAACGGTTTGATATATCATAATCTAGGGTGAGATTAGTCTAGGGGAAACCAGATAGTGACAAAAATTGAATGCATTGTGGCTTCTTGGCATTTACATTTTTGTACAAGATAAAGACTTGGTTTAATTTTGTCATATTCAAAGGTTTATTAGGCTCTTGATTATTTTATTTTTTTATTTTTGGATAAAATTATTGGAAGAACTTTCTAGAAAAAATATTATGTGTCATGTTTTCTAGAGTAGTATCATTTTTATGGGAATTTAAGAGATAAGTAGATACCAACTAAAGCTCATGATTTTTGAAATATAAATCTACACATCTATGTACATATATATATGTGTGTGTGTGTGTGTGTGTGGTCAGGGGTATTTTGAATTAAAAAGTTAGCTTTTGCATAGACTAGCTTAAATTTCCAAAAAATTAACATGTGAAAGTTTTGTATATGATGTGAGAATGGGTAACATTTGACATGATTTTGTTACATGACTTGAGCAAGACATGAAAGTAATTGAATTAGTTGAATTTTAATTGTATTCAAGTCAAGTTCATGACCATATCCATTTATCCGTCCTATATAAGTTAAATTCTTCATGAGGATTAAACTTAAAAAAAATTAATATATCTCGTTTGTTTGTACAGTTAGGTGTATAATTTACATATGTATAAATTAAATGGACTGTTGTATGATCTGTAGACTTGTCGTAATGAACACTTATCATCTATGTGATATATATAACGCCCCAATCCGGACTGCCACTAGGCTCCTATCCGAATGGACGCCCGGGCACCCCAACGAATCCCTCTAAGCCTATCTTGATGGGGAAGAAAGCATTCGAGGAGTGAACCCTCTTAACTTGAAACTTAACTTTAACGGAAGCATAATCTTTTCAATCTAAAGTTGAAATGGTTTGGGTTGGTTTGACACTATTTATTTGGTCATTTTTAAAACTAAAAACCGGCAGCATAACAGCTGCAATTTGGATAAACCAAAAACCTGGAAAGCAATTTAAACACTTCAAACTATAATCACATCCAACCCAACTTCTCTCAAATTCAGTTTATCAACATAATCACAAAAATTTAAAACCTTCAAAAACAAGGGATAAACATGCAATTTTAAATCTAGTAAGCTTGATTTTTCAAGCACAAAATGATGCACGTTCACACAACTTTAAAAGTATAACTCTTTTTTTTAAACAAAATACACAAAATATATGCAATATACAAAAGAAAACTCAAAATATGCTTAATACATTCTTCAAGATGCAACTGCCAGTAATTGCGCCCACTTGAATGCGAAGGAGGGAGGTTTTCCTAGTCTTCACCCACACGAGCACCTAAGGAGGTTTTAAAAACAATTTGAAGAGTGAGTTATAAAGCTCAGTGAGTGCAATAGTTTATAAACTTAACTTTACTTTTCAAAAATTTCCTCCTTAGAAAACTTTTAATAAAAGTTTCTATTTCTTAAAGCATTTAAAACTTAAATCTCATTCAATTGCATAGCATTAATATAAACAATTTATAATAAACTTGTAAAGCATAAATCTGAATATGCTTAAAATAACTGAACTTTATAAAAGCACCATTCGTATCCCTAATCTCTTGACCACACGGCGACGTAGCTAAGGCCGCAGGTGTGGTAGGTCACAAGGCGATGTATCTGACATCCACCGCAACCAACTCTCTGAGACTTCTCAGCAACTACGTGCGGAATGCTGCATCGCTAACCGTAGTGCGAGACCATATCCCACAAAGTAGGGGCGACACACTCACTCATAACTCTAACCACACAGTTAGTGACTCAATTCCCCCAACCCTTGCCTTACTAAGTGGGATATACCGTACGGGCCTGAACTCGATAAACTGGTGGGTACTTATGGCCTTTGAAAACTTGCTTTTCTGTAATACTATGCCTTACAAATCTTTATACTTGGTGCACAAGCACAAAAGCTTTAACTTAAAAGCTTTAAACTTGAGTCATTTGACTCGTTTACTTTACAAATACAATACATATATTTAAATAGAAAAACTTATACATGCAAAAGCATAAATCTAGCTTCTCAATGCAAAAGCATAAAATCACTTTTGAAAACTTTTTGAAAGTGCACTCACCTTAAACTTAAGCTTAATTTGGATGAGTTTCAAACGCCCTCTCGCGATCTGGTCGGATGCTCTTCACCTACACAACATATATATTCATAAATTTACGTTTACGTCAACTTCTGGAAACTTGAAATAATAAAAATTACATAATCCTCCTTAAGTGACCCTTTTTAGGCGTAACTCTCAATTTTCGTTTCCTTAATTTAATCTTCGGCTTTTATTAATCTCAATACGCCTAATTAAACTCATTAGGGTCATCCAAACTCTCAACGGACGCCATATGGGCCAATTTAAAAAATTGTCATTCGAACTAGTTTAGTGCACGTTTTGGTTTCTCTCTAGATCTTTGGTTTTCTAAACTCCCAAAATGCTTAGATCCACTTATTTTTCAACTCGTTTTCACTCAAAACAACCAACAAACAAATAATAACGAGATCCATTTTCAATCAACTTAAATCACCAACGAAATCATCAATTTCAAATTTAAATAACTCACCCCTTTTTCGTTCGCGTTAACTACGCTTTGGGGTTGATTTTCGGGTTGTTTTGGACTACTTTTGGTGACAGATCTGAACTGGGTTGGAGCTTATTTTCTTCCTCCTTCCTTCTCCTCTCTTCCTCTCTCTCTTTCCCTCTCACTTCGCTGCGATTCACGGCTGAAATCGCCGCCGTTCTGCAGTCTCTGTCGCGCGGGTGGAGGGTTGGTTTCAAGCTGAAAATCAGCTCAGATGCAGCTGAAATGGAGGAGAATTGGATGGGTTTTGCACGCAGGACTGCAGGTGACCGGACAGCAGCTCGCCACTGTCTTTTTCCTCGCCGATCGGGGCTGATTCGCGGCTGTTCTGCTCGGTTTTCAGCGCTGTTTTCGCGTCGCTTCCACCGGCGAGCTGCTCGACTTCGATCTGGTTTTGCGGCGGTCTCGGCGAGGTCCTCGGTCGGCGGTGAAGGCTGGTCCGGCCGGTGACTTCTTCTTCTTCTCTTCTTCTTCTTTTCTTTCTTCTTTCTTTCTTCTCCGTCGCGTTTTGCGACTGCTTGGGCTGTTCTGTTTTTATATTTCTGTGTTGACTTGAAAGTCAACCACCATATTCTTTGGCTTCTAATTTCCTCCTCAAAACTCTCAATAATTGCACTTACGCCATATAAAATCTCATTCTCTCCCTTAGCTTTTAGCTAAATCATATTATGACCACAATTTTAAATTTTATTTTCAACTTAGTCCCTTATTTCCTTAAAATTTACTCGATTTCATTTACCATTTTAACTTCCCGTTAAATCTTCAATTGAGTTTAAATCAAATCTTATGAGTTCTCTATGACCTTAAATCTTTCCATAAATCATTTAGGGTCTCAAATAAATATTTAGGGACTATTCCTGAGAAATCCGTAAAATATAAAAATAGGGGATTTACAATATATATTCACGTTTTCTGTGATGTGTACTTAGACTAACAAATTTTGACGTTAAGAGAAGACAAAAAGAAAGTGTTGGTTTAAGTGAAAAAGTAAATGATTTTTTAATAGATTTATTGCTTTTAGAGAGAAAGACAACATTAAACACAAGCACGTGAAGAATGGGTATTGATTAGAGGAGTTGGGTTGCCATCAAAATATAAGTTGGCTATGTCGACCACCAGCAAAGACTTTACCTACATTATAACATTTTCTAACCTATGACCACCTACATTTCTTTTTCTCAACACCATTAGTGATTGCTGAGGCCCTACTTAAACAATTATTCAGTTATCAATATTATTGGCAATTAAGAAGATTAATATTTTATTTTTGTATGGATAGATATTAATTAAAGAAATTTAACGAATCATTTGTAATGTTTCAGCTTGTCCTATACTTTAGTAATTGACTCTAGGTATTTGGACTATACAATATAGCAATAAAAGTAAGAAGCTTAAAATGAATAAAGAAACAATCTTTTATTTCTTTAAATAAATTTTATAAACAAATAAACTATGACCTAAGAATTAAATAAATCTAATAGTTTATAATATAGTGTAAAAAGGGTGAAGATAGTGATAATAAACATAGTATTCATGACTGTCACTTTTGGATTGATTTGCACCCCAGCGTTAGGTGAGATGTCGTCTCTAATTAGGTACAAATCTTTAATAAATTAAATGTTGTAGTTTGAATAGTACTTTCTTCTGCTTGTTTTTTAGAAAATAATAATGTATTTATTTCTCTTTTTGGTTTTGAAACTAAATAAATGTTTGTTTCTTCTTTCTTTTTTTTTAAAAAAAAAGAATAATAAATTTTTATTTCATTGAAGACTTTTGATTACAATTTGATGGCTTATAGTATTGTATATCTTGAATGAACACACACTATCTTGAAGACTTTATATTAAAGGTGTGGATATTGCCACCCGAAATAATGATTTATATGCCCAATTAATAAGTAAACACATTACTAAATTTAAAAATTTAGGGTTTACTATAAGCACCCAAATATATTTCAATAATAGCTTCCATTCATATTAACTTTCATTAAGCTAACTAAGTGTTTGTGAAAGTGTTTGTTAGACTTTTTTTTTTTTTTTTTAATTCAAATTCATGCTTTTCAAAATTAGGGAATACTTTAACAAGCAAAGTGCATCGGTGTCTCACTCAAACGTTTTAGAGAGAATGACAACATTTAGTATGAGCATGTGAAGAAGGGGTATTAATTAGAGGAGTTTGGTTGCCAGCAAAATATAAGCTAGTTGTGTGGACCACTAGGATAGATTTTAGCTCCATTAAAACATTTTTTAAACTCAAGACCACCTGCGTTTCTTTTTCTCAAACACCATTACTGATTGTTAAGATCCCACTTAAAAGAAATTAGTTATCAATTATTCTTTGTAATTAAAAAGATTAATATTTTAATTTTTTATAGACATATATTAATTAAAGAAATTTAACTAATCATTTTTAATGTCTTAACTAGTCTTATACTTCACTTATAAGGTTCAAATTCAAATGGATTCAAAAAATAAATAGAGTCTAAAATGAAATCAATAAATATTCTTAATTTATAAGCGCAGTCCAAATAGCAATGAGATAACAAGAAAGTGGGCGAACTGTTTTATAGAAAAAGACTGGTGTGGGATGATGAATTAGTGAATTAGTGAAAAGAACTAGCAGATGGTGGGGTGGGGGTGGGAATAGTCAAAATGAAAGAGAGGTAGCGGACGGTTATACAATTCAAAGAAAGGTAGGAGTGAGAATAAGCCAAAATGAGATGTGGACAAGTGTTGGTTGGTTGATGATCATGCAATACATTAACTGAAAAGAAAAGGACAGTCATGATAAACATAAGTGAGGTGTTTGAATAAAACTATTATAGATTAGAGAGAGGCTTAAGACAGTTATATGTATGTAGGCTTAAGACATATATATATATAGTGTGATTTTATAATCAGTATTTACTTATTTTAAAACCAATCAAATTTATTTATTATATAATCTCTCCTAAAATAAATTTTCTCTCCCATTTAATTTAAATGAAATGAATTTATTTGATTGATTTTCCCTAACATTTTAAAGTTAGGAAGTCATGATTATAAAGCACTATATATATAGTATTTCTATGATTTGTGCCTCCTAACTTTAAAAAATTAGGACGAATCTATCAAATTTATCCATTGCATTTGAATTAAATAGGAGAAAGAAGTTGTTTTAGAAGAGATAATACAATGGATGAATTTGATTGGTTCGTTCTAACATTTTAATATTAGAAGACACTAACTATAGAAGTTATATATATATATATATACGGCAAAGCAAAAATACAGAGAATAAAAAAAAATTGGCGAGAAGAAAAGAAGGAAAAAAAAAAGAGAGAGAAGAAAATAGGAGAAAATTTCAGAATGCTTAAACAAAATATTTAGGTATCGAATTTATATAGATAAGTAATTTTACTTCAATAAGTTCTATAAGTAAGAAAAGGAGTTAATTTTTCCATAAGTTCTTAATTGAGTTTATATGATTTTAAAGTATATCCAAGTGTATGAGAAATTAGATGCAAATCCGTTTTAGATTCATATTTGAGCAAAAGAGTTCTGTGGGTAGACAGTTTTATTTTTAAATTGATTTATTTAATTATCATTATTTATATTTAAACTTTTATTATTTGTGGAAAATAAATGATTTATTCTTTTAAATGACGTTATAGATTACAAATAATGTTTTACGATTGAAATTAGAATTTATTACTTATTTGTGTATACGTATATATGTGTTAGAAATTCCAATTGAAATTTTATGTTTTAGCTTGAGTTTATTATGAAAAAGATTTCAAAATGTTTTAAGTAATATTCTGTTATGTTTCCAAAAAGAATATTCATTGTATTTTCAGTAAAGTATATGTTTAGAATTATACGTATAGTCAGAAAAAGAATTATTTGTATTTTTGCATATGGAAATTGTTTAACATTTGAAATTAAAGCAATGATATTTTTATAATACCAAGGTTGTACCCTTATCTTTAACGGTCAGACTACATATATGTGAGTCCTATAGTCGCCCAGTACGTGTATGGCAGATGTTGGGAGAGTCATTGAGTCGCCCAACACGTGTACGACGGATGTTATCCCTCGTCCTCCGTGTGTATTAAGTATTTACACCACGTATGACAAATTTTTTTGGATACTACTTGGTGTTGATTTTTATATTACAGATGTTATATATTGAGTTTATTAGAAAAGAAAGATATATCTAGAATATCGCATTTAAACAATTTTCTAGGTTATGTTTTATAAAATAAATAAAAATAAATTATTATTTCGACTGCGTGGAGATTGTGAACCCACACATGTATAAGAGCTATAAGTCTATGGACAGAGGTCCAATAGAGGCTTAAAGCATAATGATCAAACTAGAGAAGCCTATATCGTTATTTGAAAAAAATTTAAAAAAATTTTTACAGATTATAGTTGCAGAATATATTTTATAAAGTTACAAGAAAATGATATGATATTATGTATAAAGTTGATTTTTGCAGTAATGAGGTACTCAAGGATTTATGTTTACTAAATGTTTTATTATACTTATTATATCAGATTTAAATAATTTTCTAGCGTGTGTTTTAAAAAGTGGATTTAGAATGGTTTCTTATTGCTTTCAAATAAGTTTATATAGATTATTCAAATTATTCATGTAGATATTCACAATTTTATTATGATATGAGATTTGAATTCATTTTTGTTGTTCAGACATGTTATGTTTCACTATAAATATTTTGAGAAAAATTATATCTTCTCACTGAGTGATAGCGCTCACTCTTTTAAAACCTATTTTTCTAGGTATTCGTTGTGAATTTATGTAGATTATTACATATCATGAAAATGGTCACATGAGGATGAATAGTTTTCATTTGTGAGTATTATTTTTAATTGATCAGATTTCTTAAATGTATTTCAAGCATACTTTTACAAATGAAATTTTTTTTTTAGGTATTTTATGAATATTTTATGTATTCAACACATGAGTCCAACACAAAAAAACGTAAAGATTTTCAGATTATTCAAGTAGGCCCAAATTTTAAATGCTGCCTAGACAATAATGAGATAGCAAGAAAGTGGGGGAATTGTTTTATAGAAAAAGACAGGTGTGACATGATGAATTAGTGAATTGAAAAAAAAGACAAAAAAGAAAAAAAAGGTGGAATAGTCAAAATGAAAGAGAGTTAGCGGACAGGCATACAGATCAAAGAAAGGTGAGAGTGAGAATCAGACAAACTGAGATGTGTACAGGCGTTGGCTGGTTAATGATCATGCAAGACATGAATTGCAAAGAAAAAGACAGGCACGACAAACATAAGTGAGGTAGTTGGCGCGCAAAAAACTAAATTAAAAAAAAAAAAAAAAAAAAAAGAGATGGTTGAATAAAAATATTATATATTTGAGAGAGGCTTGAGAGAGAGAGAGAGAGATATATATATATATATATATATACACACACACACATTTATATAAGCATACGGCAAAGCAAAACATACAGAACCAAAAAAAAAAAAATGGTGAGAAGAAAAAAGGAAAAAAAAAAAAGAAGAAAGTAGGAGAAAATTTCAGCATGCTTGAACAGAATATTTGGGTACTTAATTTATTTAGATAAGTAATTTTATTTTAATGAGATTTGGCATCCAAGAAATTAGTTAATTTTTTCATGAGTTCTAAATTGAATTTATATGATTTTAGGATGGAATCAAGTTTATGAGGAATCAAATGAAAATCTATTTTAGATCCAGGTTTAAGCAACGGAGTTATATAAGTGGGTAGTTTTATTTTTAAATTAATTTATTTAATTATAATTATTTATATTTCAGCTTTTATTATTATGAAAAATAAATGATTTATTCTTTTAAATGAAAAAGAATCCAATCAGAATTTTAAAATGGAGAAGCCATTTTAGATTATGAATCATATTTTACGATTGAAATACGAATTTATTACGTATATTTATTAAAAATTCCAATCAGAATTTTATGTTTTCAGCTAGAGTTTATTATGAAAAAGATTTCAAAATGTTTTAAGTAATATTATGTTATGTTTCGAGAAAGAATATTCATTGTGTTTTGAGAAAAGTATATATTCAAAGTTTTATGTATATTTAGAAAAAGAATTACGTGTATATTTGCGTATGAAAATAATTTAACATTTGAAAGCAAAACAATGATATTTTTAGAATACCAAAGTTATACCCTTCCATTTAACGATCAAGCTACACATGTATAAGTCCTAAAGTCATCCAGTACATGCATGACAAATGTTATATTTTGCTTTGCGTATATATTGAGTATCTTTACCACGTATGGTAGATTTCCCTGGATACTAGTTGGTGTAGATTTTCATATTATAAATGTTATATACTGAGTTAATTAGTAAAGAAAGAGATTTCCAAAATATCATATTTAAACAATTTTCTAGAATACGTTTTATAAAGCAGATAAAGAATAAATTCTTATTTGGCTGGGTAGAGACCGGGGTCCTATACATGTATAAGAGCCACAAATTCGTGGATAGGGGTTTAATGGAGGCCTGTAGTGTGATAGTCAAACCAAAGAAGCCTATGTCATTATTCTAAAGAGATTTCAAAAAAGTTTTAAAGATTATAGTTGTAGAAGATATTTTGTAAAGTTACAAGAAAATGATATGATATTATGTATGAAGCAGATTTTTGGAGTAATGAGTTACTCAAAGATTTATGTTTACTAAATATTTTATTATATTTTATTAGATCATATTTAAACGGTTTTCTAGCTTACGTTTATAGAGCGGATTTAGAATGGTTTCTTATTGCTTTTAGACAAGTTTATAAATATTATACGGATTATTCATAAAGATGTTTAAAGTTTTATTATGATATGAGATTTGAATTGAGTTTTATTATTCAAATATGTTATGTTTCATTTGGTAATATTTTGAGAAAAGTCATAGCCACTCACTAAGTGTCAACGTTCATTCTTTTACAAAACTTAATTTTCCAAGTATTCATTATAGGTTCGTACAAATTGTTGCATATCGTGAGAATAGCCACATGATGATGAATAATTTGCATTTGGGTATATTATTTTTAATTAACCAGATTTTTTATATGTGTTTCAAAAATACTTTCACAAATGAAATATCTTTTCCATATATTTTGTCAATATTTTATATATTTAATATATGAGTCTAACACGAGAAATATAAAGATTTTCAAATTGTTCAAATTATATTTATCAAATGAACATGAGCTTATGATGACTTTTCTAAAAGGTTTTTAGAAACTATAAATTTCAATTAAAAGTATCATAGTTTTCACGAAATTCTCCTAGACTTAAGAGAGGAGTTGAGATGGGTCATTGTCATCACTACAAGACTGTAGGTATTTAGTTGTAACAAAAGTAAAAAACTTGAAATGAGTAAATTAGCAATCTTTTATTTCTTTAAATAAATTTTGTAAACAAATAAACTATGAATAAAGAATTAAATAAATTTAACAGTTTGCAGTACAATGTAAAAAGGGTGAAGACAATGGTAATAAACATCGTATCCATGGCTATCACATTGTGATTGACTTGCACCCTAGCGTTAAGTGAGATGTCCTTTCTAAATGCCATGATGGAAAAGGAAGGCGTTGCGACTGCTGAAATGGGAGAAAAGAATGGTTAGAGTGACGACAAACATGGAGGACAAATGGTAGCTTCAAGTTGGGAGAAGATGAGCTATTGGTTCGACAGCTATGGAGGACTGAGCGGTGGCGATTCAAGCTTGAATAAGATGATGGCAAGTCAGCCGGTCATGGTGGAAAAGGAAGACGAGATATGAGTCGGCGATTGGACATGGGACTTATGCTTCGATGAAAAAGAGAATGGAAACTTGGCGACTGGAGGTTTGGATGAAAAGTTGCAAGTCAGCCATGGAGGTTTGACAACAAAAAAGGTGCTGATCTAGTGTGTTGGTTTGAAGACCGAAGTGGTCTCCACCAATAAGAAATTTGGGGTGATTTTTAGAAATGTGGGTCTCTGGCAAAGACCTAGTGGCTTTTATTTATTTATTTGTGATGAATTTTTTTTTTTAGATGGATTTGTTTTTGTGATAGATTGGGTGAGCTTGATTGATGATGAAGATGATGAAGAAGGGTGAGGTTGATGAAGACGAAAATGAATGGGAAATGAGAGAGAAGATGATGGTTTTGAACCTAGATCTTAAACTTAAAGATTTGGGTTCTGGGTTGATGATCTAGATTTCTTTTTCTTTGATTTTTTGACAATTTTTTTAATTTCTATTTTTAGATTAATCACTTTTTATTTATTTTTTTTGAAGATTTGGAATCGAGACCTTCAATTGGATTTTTTAAATTTTTCTTTTTTCTTTGGTAATAATTTTTTATATTTTAATGTTATTATTTTTATTTTTTGACTTTTATATTTTTATATTCTAATATTATTTATCTTAATTATTTGATTCTTTATATTTTATATTTTAAGATTAAGTCAAGGGTAAATTTGACATTTTGAATTCTTCCTAACATTTCCAATAAAAAACCGATGATAAAGGGGATTTTGAGAAAAAATCAAACTAGAGTGGGAAAATGGAGATTTTCAAACTACAACGGTTTTTATGGGTTTTTCCTATTAAAAATTGCTTTAAAATGTTGAACTAGACAACTCATTTTAACTATTTTTAAGCTATTATTCAAATTTGCTTTAATGTGCATGAAGCAATAATCTATTGGATTCTATGCTATATATCTAAATCTTCAGCCTAACGAAAATATCAATAATGGGTGATTTTGATTTTGATTTTTGATTTTTTATTATTCTGATTAATACTAGTCACAAATTTTAAATATGTTAAACATGCTCATGGGAATAGAATTTAGGCTCATGGGCATAGAATTTAGGTTCTTGGAATGTACTACTGGAACAATTGGCGGTACATTATGAGTGTTGACAATTGACAAACTGACTTTTAATGGATTCAATTATGGAGTTACGAACAAATTTTGATTCCACTTATTTGCTTTCAAATACCAAACTAGAAATTTTGATAAATAACTTGTCTATCACCAATATAGATACCCCACCTAGGAACGCAACATTAAAGGTGAAGATTTGTGGATGGATGATGATGATGGCAAAACTTGTGAAGGCTATACAATCAACTATTTTTTCATATTAACTATTTGAATTTTAAATAGTAAGAAAAGCTTTCCCACTATTGGATTTTACTGGAATTGATACATCAAAGTAGTGACTTGTGACACAAGTCACAAATATCCAATTCCTCATCTCTTATTTGCTTTCTAAAACATCAAACTCCCGCAATTGACAACTTAAAAAAACTACAGAAAAGTTACTGCCAAGTTACTGCTATGGGGCTTCTAACTTTATATTTTCCTGAAACCCAAGTCAGAAATCCAAAAGATGAATCGGAGGATGGTGTAGTTGGTACTTCAAGTCCGACAAAAGTCACCTTGTAACTCAATTTCTGCCCACGATTCTTAAAGTTTAAAATCATAGGCTCAACTGTCACCGACACTCCACTAGGCTGCTCCACTTGGACTGCATAAGAACATGTAGGGGTCCCTACATTTGTCACGGTCCGCTGATGTTTCATGGTGATGTTTTGAGCATTACCATTGAAAATCACTGCAAAGGAAGGGTAGTTCAGGTCACCGGGCTGAAAAGTTGGTTTCTGAGGACAAGTGAAATTCCCTCCTGAAAATAATTTCATTTGAGAAGAGGTGTAATTTAGGCTGCATAGATAGTTTAGATAGTCTTCTGTCGTTATATCGTAGATTAGTCCTGGATCAGCAGCACTCTCTGGATCAACATGGCCTGAACCAAACTCAAATGGGGTAGCCAACAAAGAGTAGCTAGAACCAGCATCACCAATTGGAGCATTTTTGTTGTCTAGAGTGTTTGCTGTTGTCATTAAGGCTGATTTGATTGCGGCTGGTGACCAATCTTGACGGGCTGATTTGAGAAGCGCAGCTAGGCCACTAACATGGGGACAAGACATTGAAGTGCCTGAAATTATATTGAACAGAACACTTCTCTTGTCCGTTATGAGCCCAGTTGGGCTAGTCATTGATGGCCAGGCAGCTAGTATGTTCACTCCTGGTGCAGTCACATCTGGTTTGATCACATCCGGCCCAACTCTACTTGGTCCTCTTGATGAAAATGCTGCCATAACTGGTGCAGTTTTACCAAAAGCTGTCCCTTTGAAGACAATTGAAGCTGTTGGTTTTTTCGTTGAGTTCACATACATTTTGATGGTATTACCTGCTGCTGCTCCTAATGCAGTAGCTGGCAATATGTGAGGATCAGCAACAAGATCTTCACCTTCGTTGTCTTCATTTACTATTATCATTCCAGCTCCATTTGCTAATTTTACTATCTCTCCCTTCTTAGCTCCTCCTCGATTTCCTATGCAAACAACAACCTTTCCTTTCACTAGGTTAGGATTGAGTGAACCATCAATACAGTACTCAGCTCCTTGGCTGCCTGCAGTTTTGTTATACACAAGTGGCAGTTGCTTTGTGGCTTCGCCATAGTATAAAGATGACCCTTCAAAGACTTGACCATTGCCAAGCTTGACAATTGCTGGGAAGCTTCGGTCCATGTAGCTTGCAGCCACAGTCATGAGCCACGGTGCAGTGTTGCCTACAGTTGATCTCGATGGGCCTGAATTGCCAGCTGAACGTGAAACAAAAACCCCATTTTGTGTCGCCCTAAATGCAGCTATGGCTGTGAGATCGTCATAATAATGCCCGGAGGAGCCTATAGAGATTGACAACACATCAACCCCATCAGAGACGGCTTTGTCAATGGCAGCAGATGTATCAGCGGATGAACAACCACGTGGCCAGCATGTTTTATAAACAGCAATTCTTGATGTGTACCTCATTCCAACTGCGGAGCCTTTTGCCAAGCCAAAAAAGCTGGCATTTGATACAAGATTACCAGCAGCAGTTGATGCAGTGTGTGTACCATGACCATCTACATCTCGTGGTGATCGATAATCTACTTTTTCATTGATTCTTCCATAGACAGCTTCATAGGCTTTGTAGAAGACTCTTGCACCAATGAGCTTTTTGTTACAGTTTGATTTTGAGAACTTAGTGCCTTCCTCACAATCACCTTTCCATTTTGAAGGCACTGAAGATATGCCTTTGTCTTGGAAACTGATGTGTTCTGGCCAGATTCCAGTGTCAATAACTCCAACTATCACATCGCTAGCCAAGTTCGTGGCAGACCACAGTCCTCTTCCATTTTCTAGGCTAAGAAACTGTGGAGAATGTGTGGTGTGAAGAGTTAGCATTTCATCAGGAGTGGCAGAGAGAAAACCATCTACTTGTTTTAGTAGTTCAAGATGTTTTGTAGATAGCTTCGCGGCAAAACCAGAAATGACAGTTTCATAGACGTAAAGCAGCTCTGGAGGTGATGTTTCTTGATCTTTATCTTCCTCTTGGAGTGAGAAATCGTTGACAGAATCGATCATTGCTTGGTAAAATTCTCTGTAGTTGCCTGCAGGAGCATGATTTGCTGCCACCTTGTTCTCGTCCATGTGAATTATGTATACCTGCGTGTCTATTGAAGCAACTGATGTTGTAGCCATGACGACAAGCAACAACAAAGACGTCCAAATGATCATGGTGGCTGAAAAAAGAAAAAGAGACAAAATGTTAATTCATTAGTCAATTTGAATGCCAACAATAATAACTATGGACAAAATTGGACTAACTAGTATAAAGTATTTTCTAAAGAAAATGAACTATAATTTAGCAAAGAAATATGTTATTCTTCTCCAAGAATGGAACAAATTGAAATGCAGTAACATATTCATATATTCCACAGCAAACATGAATTAATTACTACTGGAACAACAAGATATATGTTTATACCTCTCTCTTGTCTCCACATTAAGAGAAATTACAAAGAACGTATAGGTGAAACACAAGGAGTGAACAAATCGAAGAGGACTATATATAGGCCAAAAGAACTTGAGCCATACTAAAGCCTCGTTTGGGATAACTTGTTAAAATAGAAGAAAAGAAACAGAAGTCTGAGCTTTTTAATAACTGTTTGGATAATGTGTTTCAAAAAAGCTTTTGTAAGGCCCCAATTCAAGTAGACCCAAAAAATTCATTGAAATTTAGTTTATTGTTATTAATTTGGTTTAAGTTTTAAAAAGAAATGGACATTCGGATAAATATAATCTTGGTGGACATTTTTAAAAGAAATTAAGAAAGTTAGGCATCAAAAGGCAAAAGGTCATAGCAAAAGGTGGAGAGAAATGAAAATTTACAAGTCAAAAAGTTGAAATAAATGATGTGGCCGAGAATGAGAGGGAAAGCATAAGATAGTGCCATTTTTTATTTAAAAAAAAAAATAAATTGGACATGTGTCATTCAAATATGCATTATAAAGAGATAAATGCAATGGTAGTTAATTTTTTTAAATAAGAAATGACAAGTGTCAATTGAATGAGGTGATAAGCAAAATAGATAAGACAAAGGGAGTGTGTGTGTGTTGGCCATATCATCTGTAGATATATATATATATATATATATATATATTCATATACCATTAAAGAGAGAACACACACAACCGGGCAGCAAGGAGAAAAAAAAATGGCCGAGAGAAAAGAAAAGAAAGAAGAAGAGAAAGAAGAAGAAGAGAGAGAAGATAAATAGAAGAAAATTTCTATATGGGTTATTCGAATATTTTGGTGTTCGATTTATCTAGATAAGTAATTTTTTATTTTATTGAGATTTGGAATCTAGAAATTAGTTAATTTTTTCATAAGTTCTAAATTGAGTTTTATGTGATTTTAGGGTGGATCCAAGATTATGAGAAATTAGATGAGAATCCGTTTTAGATCCAGATTTGAGTAAAGGAGTTATGCGAGTGGATTAATTATTTAAATGGAATTAATTATTTACAGTTATATATTTTAGATTTTATTTATTTAATTGTTATTAGAAGAAAATTACTTAATTAGTTTATCTATTTATTGATTATGTATTATGATTTATGATTTAATTATAAATTACTTATTTTTTATAATTATATTTGTATTCAGAAATCGAGTTATACAATTTGCATATAAAAATGATTTGAAATTTGGAAATAAATAAAATAAGATTTTCAAAACACTAAGGTTGTACCCTCCCCTCTAACAGTCAAATAAATTACACATATGTGTCCTAGATTCGCTCAATAAGTGTATGACAGATGTCAGAAAAGTCCTTGAGTTATCGACAGAGTCATTGAATCGCCCAACACATGCATGACAGATGTTATCCCTTACTTTGCATGTGTATTGAATATCTCCACCACGTATGATAAATTTCATTGGGTACTAATTGGTGTAGATTTTCAGATTACAAATATTCTATTTTGAGATTGATCAGTACAGAAAGAGATTTACCGAAAACCAAATTTATAGAAAAAGATTTCCAAAAAAGTTTTACAATTTTATATTGTTAAAGTTTTCAGTTTTACTATGAGATCAATTTTAAATTTAGTTTGTTGTTTCAGATATGAATTTATATGAATCATTAAAAAGTATTTATTGTTAACAGAAATTTATTATGTTTTATATAGAAATATTTTTATGAAAAGTTATATCCACTCTCTGGGCATTAGCGCTCATCCTTTATAAAAACCCATTTTTCCATGTATCCATTACAGGTTTATGCAAACAATTGCAGATCGTGAGAAAAGCCATATGATAATGAATAATTATATTTGTGTGTATTATTTCTTTTATTTACCAAATTTCGTAAATGTGTTTCCAGAATAGTTTTACAGATGAAATATCATTTCCAAAGTATTTTATGAATATTTTATATATTCAAAAATGGGACCAACAAGAGAAATATACATAATTTTGATTGGTTTATATTAAATTTTATAAAGCGACCATCAAAATTATGATGATTTTTCTAAAAGATTTTTGAAAACTTCAGATTCTAATCAGAAAAACCGTTAGTTTTCACGGGATCCTCTCGTACTCAAGATAGGAGTCAGGATGGGTCCTGTCAACTTGGTATTAAAGCAATGGTTTTAGATTCAGATACTTTTCCTTGTCACAAAGCATTCAATTTTCATTTAGTTAAAAATAAAGTTATATAGTTTTATCGTGCATCATTATGGTCAATCTCGCACGAAACCTATAAATGATTTAGGTTAGTATCTATAGTTTAGTGTAGAGATATATATATATATTGTGTGACAGTAGCAAGAGATTCATCAGATTGTCTAGCATTCTGAATGTTTGGATAGTAATTATTGGAGTATAAATATTGGTGATAAATATATTGATTGTGTAATTAGTAAATATGCCTAGAAGTTTTGGTTGTTTATTACATTTGAATTGTTTGCAAATTAAGAGTTGATATGAATATTTGATGATTGAGTTTTGATGTGTTTAGGAGATATGATCTTCTATTTTGGTCAAGTAGAATAAATATGGTGTTATGTTGTTTGATTACTATTTAGCACGAGTTGTAGAATTTGAAAATGTTGATATTATGGAGCATAAATGTTTATGGAATCCATTGGAAGGATAATATATTTGTGAAGTAGATCCTATGTGGTTCAAGTTCTTGGTGTTTAGATAATCTTTTAATTGATAGATATGATAAGATGGAACTGAGTTGTTATATATGGACATAATTTTTCATAGTTGAATACAAATATAATTTAAGGGTTTAAGCATTCTTTGCAAAGGTTTTGAAAGTTAAGTGTTCATCCTTGTATAATATTTAGCTTTTAAGTTTTGATTTTGAATCTATTTGTGATTATAAGGTGATTTACGAATTCATGCAAGACTATGACCTGGACGTAATTTTGATGAATTTTAATCTAGTCTAATAGTTAAAAATATTTTGGTGGAATTGTATTTTTAGTGGTAATGAATATGATATATATCTATTTGTACTAGTGCTAGTACATTGATTTTAATTTGTGAATATTCGTTGCTCTAGGTTCCTTGTGATTTAATTTGATTGGTTATTTTATATTCATTTGGGTGAAAAGTGCGATACAAATTCCAAGGAAATTTTGATGAAGAAATTTTAATTCATTATGGAGAATTGTCATATTACGAGAGGTGATAATATGAATAATTATTGGTCTCCAATAGTGAATTGAGGCTAAAGTAGATTCCTATATGGCTATTACTTGTGGATTTTTATGATTTATAATTTTGGATGATGATATGAATTACATATGGTGTATTTGAATATTTATTACTTGAAGTTTTTAGATGATTGAAATTCTGAAATATTGAATAATGTTCTACATTGATTCTTGAAATATGTTTAAATTTTACAATTGGTTTGCGGTGATATTAATGGAGCGAGTAGAGGCACTTTAGTTAAATATTAGAGTTGCGCAGCGGAAGTATGATATTAAATCTTTTGTTTGAGAAAATTAATGTTTATTAGATTTGAAATTGAGTTATGAAACAGTAAACTTGAATTCTAAGATAATTGAATGAGATTTATTTGAATGTGTTACGGTGTTGATGTCATAGGATATGATTTTAATTGATTTATTTGTTTTCAAAGAGTATGGATATTAGATGATAAAACTATGTAATTAATTATTCATTGGTGTATATTGATTTATTATTCGAAAGTTGCATGAAGTATAAGAGTTATATAGAATAATTTATTAAGTTTGTTTATTATTAGAAGTGATAAAAAGGAAAATTATTATTATTCATAATAGTATAGGTGTGATTATTCAGAAGTGTACAACTTTGATTGTTGTTAAGAATTCTTATTAAAGAATTTTGCTTAATAGTTGTCTATTTAGGTGTTAATTGTTATGCCTTTGGATATTGTATATGAGGAAATTTATAGAATAATCTATCAAGGTACAATTATTGAGTTTTGTTTAATGGTGGTTTATATGGTTGTGAATTGTTGTAATGTTGAATATATGATTTTATGTAAGTGGAAAAATTTGGAGATTAATTGAGAATAGAATCATTATGGTCATTGATAAGGAAATGAAAGCAATGACATTAGAGTGAGATATCTCTAGTTGAGACCATTCATAAGTTTCGAGGATGAAATTTTATAAATGGGAATGATTTGTAAGGCGCCAATTCAAGTGAACCTGAGAAATTAATTGAAATTTAGTTTATTGTTATTAATTTGGTCCGGTTTAAGTTTTAGAAAGAAATTGACATTTGGATAAATATAGTATTGGTGGATATTTTTAAAAGAAATTAAGAAAATTGGGTGTAAAAGGAAAAATGTCATTGCAAAAGATGGGGTGAGAAATGAAAATTTACAAGTCAAAAAGTTGAGACAAATGGTGTGGTCGAGAATGAGAGAGAAAGTATAAGATAACGCCATTTTTTATTAAAAAAAAAAATTGGACACGTGTCAATCAAATATGCATTATAAAGAGATAAATGTGATGGCAGTTAATTTTTTTAAATAAGAAATGACAAGCGTCAAATGAATAAGGTGATAAGCAAAATAAATAAGACAAAGGGAATGTGTGTGCGTGTGTCGGCCATGTTGAAAAGAGCGTGTGTGTGTGTGTGTGCTGGCCATATCATGTATATATATATATATATATATTCATATACTATTATAGAGAGAACACACATAGCCGGGTAGTAAGAAGAAAAAGAAATGGCTGAGAGAAAACAAAAGAAAGAAGAAGAAAAAAAAGAAGAAGAGAGACAAGAAAAATAGAAGAAAATTTTCATATGGGTTATCCGAATATTTTGGTGTCCGATTTATTCAGATAAATAATTTTTTATTTCATTGAGATTTAGAATCTAGGAAATTAGTTAAATTTTTTCATAAGTTATAAATTGAGTTTTATGTGATTTTAGGGTGGATCCAATATTATGAGAAATCATATGAAAATCCGTTTTAGATCCAAATTTGAGTAAAGGAATTATGTGCGTGAATTATTTATTTAAATGGATTTAATTATTTATAGTTATATATTTTAGATTTTATTTATTTAAGGAAAATTTTCATTTTAGTCCTTGAGGTTTAAAAAAATATCAAAATTTTAAATATTTTTTAAAAACAACTCTTTTAGTCTCTAATTTTTTCAAAACTTTTCAAAATAATCTAAATCATCAGGCAACTGACAATCAACCATAACAGATAACTTTGATGAAAGGGTAAAATGGTCTTTTCGTGTGAGAGACTAAGATTGTGACACGTGAATGGTTGAGATTTTAGACATATAAAAAATTTAAAAGAATTAAAAAATAAAAAACTTAATTAATTACTTAATTAAAATTAAAAAAAATATTAAAATTAATTATAAAAAAATTAAGAAAATTTTTAAAAACAAAAAAAAAAAAAGCTTAGATTCAAACCTATGTTTGAATCCAGGAGGATGAAGATCTGGGTTCTCAAACCCAGATCTCAGATCTCCAAAATTTAGAAAACAAAAAATTAAAACAGAACAACTTATTAAAATACACCTAGCAACCTCAAACACCAACCAAACAAAAATTTGTCAGACGCCAAGATCAAACTCAAACAACCTCAAACAACAACCACAAACATCAACCTCAAACAACAAATATCAACTTAAAACCCTCCAAATTCTTCAATTTTTTTTTTTTTTTTTGTACTGATGTTGCATTGTGGATTCTGGGTTTCGATCGAAACCTAGAACCCTATGGTTCTGGGTTTCGATCTCACCCAATACCTTCTGGGTTTCGATCGAAACCCAAAACCTTCTGGGTTCAATCTCACCCCTCACCCAGAAACCTTTGATTCTGGGTTCGATTAAACCCAGAACCAGAGATCGAACGGTCTTTGGTTCTGGGTTCCATTGAATCCAGAACTTGAGGTTGGAAAGGAGACAGAGAGGATGATGATGATGATGATGAAGAAGAAGAAGAAGAAGAAGAAGAGAAAAAAGATTGCAGAAAAAGAAGAACACAATCTAAAGAGAGTTAGAGGCGAGAGAGAGAGAGAGAGATTTTAGGCATTTGGTTTATGGATGATAGGAATGTTAGATTTTTCTTATTATTAATTATTTTTTTTTCTAATTAATTAAAAAATTTCAATTATATATTTATTTATTCAATTGTAATATTTTTATTTAATTAGGGGTAAAATGGTAATTTAATATATTATATCTAAAATGAAATGAGGGCAAATGAGTCATTTTGTATTTTCCATCTCTTTTGACTGTCATTTGACTGACAGATTGGACTATTTTGAAGAGTTTTGGAAAGGTTAGAGACTAAAAGAACTGTTTCCAAAATATGTTTAAAATTTTGATATTTTTTTAAACTTCAAGGACTAAAATGAAGTTTTCGCTTCTTTTAATTGTTATTAGAAGAAAATTATTTAATTAATTTATTGATTTATTGATTACGTATTATTATTTATGATTTGATTATAGATTATTTATTTTTAATAATTATATTTGTACTCAGAAATCGAGTTATACAATTTGCATATAAAAATGAATTGAGAATTGGAAACGAATAAAATGAGATTTTCATAATATCAAGGTTGTACTCTCTTTTATAACGATAAGATAGATTACATATGTGTGAGTCCCAGATTCGCTCAGCACGTGGATGGTAGACGTCAAAAAAGTCATTAAGTTGTCGACAAAGTCATTGAGTCGCCCAGCACGTGTATGACAGATGTTATCCCTCGCTCTGTATATGTGTTAAGTATCTCTACCACATATGACAGATTTCTCTGGATACTAATTAGTGTAGATTTTTAGATTATAGATATTATATTTTGAGTTTAATCAGTGCAAAAAGAGATTTATTGAAAACCAGATTTACAGAAAGAGGTTTCCAGAAAAGTTTTACATATTATAAATTTTTAGATTTTATATTATTAAAGTTATAAAGATGATTTATATAGAAGTTTTCGATTTTACTACGAGATCATATTTAAATTTAGTTTGTTGTTTCAGATATGAATTTATATGAATCATGGAGAAGTATTTATTGTTACCAAAAATATATTATGTTTTATAAGGAAATATTTTTATGAAAAGTTATACCCACTCAATGGATGTTAGCGCTCATCATTTATAAAAAGGATAATCCTAATTTCCCCCTGTAGTTTAAAGAAATTGCTAATTACCCCTATGGTTTCTAAAAATCTCATTTTATCTCTTTTGTTAACCCTGTTAGTGAAAGTAGTTTCTGACTATGACAGTGCGCAAAAAGACTAAACTGCCCTTCAACTAAAAAAAAAGGAATTAATTTTTTTTATACAATAAAATTAAAAAATATATAGATATAACTAAAGAACTCCGTGAAGAACACCATCATCATCCATTCAACCAACCAAGACATCCCCATTTATCTCTATTTAACCATCCATTTAACCAAACCACCATCAACAGCAAACACCAACATCAGCAAGCCCTTCAACACTATAGTAACAATATCAAACAAATAACAACATAAAAGAAAAAACACAAAATTAAAACAAAATTGGGTTATTTTCACTCATCTCCATTCAACCAAACCATCATCATCATCAATCGCCTCAACATTGAACAACATCAAACATAACAGCAACATAAAAAAAAAAAAAAAAAAAAAAGCCTAAAAACTAAAAAAATTTCTAAGTCGGGTTTCCTGCATCAGAAACTCAAAGATTTATAGGTTTCTACAAGAATTTCTTGGTTTCCAACGTGAAAACCCAATGCAGAAACCTAGAAATATTTTGGTTTTCGATGTCAAAAACCCAACGATCTACAGATTTTTACACAGAAAACGTAGAAATCTTTAGGTTTCCAGTCTCGAAAACCGATAGATCTATGGGTTTCAATCGTCTCCGTTGATGGAGGGTCTCTATCGACGGAGACCGTTGAGAGAGAGAAGAAGAAGAAGAAGAAGAAGAAAGAGAGGAAAAGAGAGAAAAGAAGAAGAAGAAGAAGACGAGAGAGGAACAGAGAGAATGAGAAATAGAAAAAGAGAGTGTCTATAGCTTTTATGATTGATTTTTTTTTTTTTTTGATTTTTTTGAATTATATCTATCGTCCATCATGTTAATGAACAGTTGACAAAATTTTTTAAAATATTATAATATTTTTAAAATTTTAAATTTTTTTAATAGTGTTGATCACCATCGTCCATTTTAGAGATTTTTTTCAAATTTAAATTATTATTTTATTAAATATTAATATTTTTTTTTATATTTTAGTTTCCTTGGACGATGAAAAGTTATTCGCCGAAGAAAAGTTATTTGTTGCAGATATCACAGTACGTAATTCAAACAAAGTCAATTCTATATTCTCACTTTCACTATTATCATTAGGAGAGTCCTTATGTTTAGATGAACTTCCCGCCAAATCCAACAACAACCTATGATGATGCTTTTGTTTCTTCTTTCCTATATTCAGGTAATTAATTTACACATACAAAGCAATTATTCAACATTCTTATGTATTCTCATGTCCTAGGTTTTTGTATTTCCACATAAATTACTTCTCAGAAATTAGGGGAAAACAGTAGCTATAGTCAAGGCATAAGTAAAGTCATTTCAGGTTCTATGTTTGTCCTAACTGCAACAAGGACCATGCTATCCGACTATTCACAAAATAATGGTGATGCAAACCTTAGTTCAGCATACTAGAATAAGATGTATAATTATAGCTAATTTGAATTACCTTTAGCACGCCTTCTCCAGAAGTAATGAAAGCACACGGCTGCCAGAATGATTTCCACAATCACAGGAAAAATAATAAATGCTAGTCTACTTTTTGTTGCTAGAATGTGTCTTGAAACTTTCCAGGCATCTGCTGTTGGAATTTCAAAATTTTTATTCAGATTAGTTAGGCTCAAGCAATTTCAAACAGATGTTACCTTATAAAAACCTGAGGATCTGAGCCTAGATAAAGATTAGATGATTTACTAGCTTTTGTGTGGTTAAACTGCTAACCAGGTTTTGAGTGCCCATTACAATTTGACTAAACTTTATCTGATCCAATTTTGAAACCAAACACTAAACAATATAGCTTATGTAACATAGAAATAGGCTACTAATATTGAATAAGAGATAAGCAAAAGAAATGATGAATAGATAAAAATTTATGTACCTAGCTCCACAGCATCAACTCTTATGTAGAAATCTTGTCCATCTTTATAGTCTCTCATATCCCTTAACTCACTATACCATGTTATGCACCATTGTCCGCTTTCATTGCCATCAACAACAGCATACCCTGTACAGTTGCAACGCTTCAAGCACTTTCTCTCACACTCCTGTAAGCTCATATTCCTATAAACGGTAGAATTTCTGGCGTCTGGTAACTTCACATGTTCCAGTCTCACGAAACCCTCTCCATCACCTTTGCCACAGCCATCCTGTTTCCTTGTCTCCACACATGGTAGGTACCAGCCTTGCGGATTCAAGGGTTCAAACCCAGGCAGACATGTACAACTTGCCAACGTATCCTCATTGCAAATCGCATTTGTGCCGCATCGTGCATACTCATCACACAAGCTCCCGGGGATAACCCCCACTTTCATCCATCCCTGGCTCTCATGCCAGATTAGTCTCTTCATATTTCCTATTGGCTCCAGAACAGCTATGAATAAAGGGGCTCCACTTGTCGGTGAGCATGTAACATACAATTCATTGTCATTGCTCCCATATGTGATATTCACATAATCTATTAGGCTAGAGTAGTAATCTATGTGGCCTTTAACTTTAATACCAGGCAATCCATTCAGCATGTGACCATTCCAAGGGCCACTACGCCATATTGGAACCGAATTCTTGTACAAGAAGAGCTGAGGCATACCGCGAGAGTCAAAGCTAATGGAATATTCCCCAGGTGTTGGATCATCAATTGACTTCCAAGAAGTTATGATATGTTTGAGGCCACTATTCCGGTTCAATCCAATTTTCATACCAGGAAGAAACGTGTCTGTTGGATAATCAAAGCTTTGCCATATGATTTTGTCTTTAGCTACCAGAACCAGATTTCCTGAATCTAATAGCTTGGCAGTGGAGGTGCCTGTTGTCACAGAAGCATTGGTAGACCACAAGGGATTATCCTCAACACCACAAAAAACAGCAAGATTTCCGTCTCCATCTATCTTGAAAACACCAGCAGGATTCTTGATTGGAGTTGCCCTGTTAGCAACCCAAACAACTGTGTGTTCAGAGATTTTGTTGAACCATATGCCAGCATAACGAGCTTGAGATTTGCCGGGGCTGAAGAATCCGAGTTTGAAGTTTCCATCAGATGATACAAGGCTTCCGTTTTCAGTATCAGATATGAAGCGGGTTCGGGTAATTGTGTTGAATGAATGAGATGAGCAGAAGAGATTGAATATCACAAACAGTGTTGAGACACAGAGAGCTCTATTATTACAGCCCATGAAGATAAGTGTTTGGACTGCTTTACAGGGATATACCAAGTTTTTTCCCTATATGAGAGAGAGAGAAGTAAGATGTGTCTTTAAGGATGCAAGAAAATCAGTTCATCGTCAGCCACCCAGCTGTTGTGAAATTGACTACGAAAGGATGATATCAATACTCGGAAAAGAGAGAATAATATTTTATAATAAGAACACGCTTTCTCCGAAGACAAAAATATGTCATTGTTACTATTAGTCAAGATGTTGGAGGTAAGAGGTCTTGTGGGTTCGATAACTCTGACTTGTAACCAATCGTGAAATATGGTTTATGACTGTGAAAAGGAAAAAAGGATATCACTGTTTATTCTTTTCTGTCATTGTTGGGAGTTCATATGAGGGCCACGTTAAGATCCCTATCTCTTGTTAGTGATTTGCCTTGTTTTCTTAAGCATTTTATTTCTCTATATTACTTCTCTATTTCCGCTGCAACCTAAAATCTAATCACAATATTCCCATTTGTATGTTTGAGTTGGCAAATGGAAGGTGTGGAATTTTCCATGAAGTAACAATTGGTTAGAAATTTTTTTTTTTAGCAGTTTGAGGGAAATCATCCAAACATAACCAAAAGTAGCACACATTCATCATTCTGTTTTTAGCCTTCCATACAGCCTCGAAATCTTTTTAGCCACAATCATCATTATTATTATTTTTTTAAATTTTATTTTATGTTTAAGCAATGCTTATTACAAGACCTCTGATCTTTGAATAACTACAAATTATTATGATTCTGGTTTTCTGTACTAAATATAAATAATGTTAAAATTACTATTTAACACAACAAATCAGTTTAATTCCCAGTATCAAAAGTGTTTAAAGTATAATTTATTTTAACATGTCTAGGAAACCTAATAAATTCATCAAACATTTAATGTACTAATTGTTACTTCATTAACATAACACCTTGTTCCTATAGTAGATGAATGTAGGATAATCAAAGCTTTGCCATATAATAGTTTCTTGTGCTACAAGAATCAAATTTCCTGAATCTAAGAGCTTGGCAGAGGAGGTGCCTGTTGACACAAAAGCATTAGTAGGCCAAACAGGACTTCTCTCATTACCACAAAAGACTGCAAGATTTCCATCTTCACCAATCCTGAAAATGCAGAGTTCACAACATGAAGTTGAGGTTGGTAGAAATTTAGGAGGTGTAAAAGTTGTTAGTTAGAAATTTAGGATGTGTGGATTTTATAGGCTCATTTGAGTTTGAAGGATAACTCATTAGACTTATGAGTATTACAGTAGTTAATGAAAGTCATGATGACTATAAGAACAATTATTGAGTTTCTAAAAGAGAAATTCAACAAATATTATTATTTTTTTAATATAATTTTAACGAGAGTTATTATCATTTTTCCCCATAATGATTAATAAATCATCATTTTCCCCTCTATTGATTTAAAAACACCATTTTACCTCTTTTTCTGACTTAAATTAATACTATTTTAGAGGGTTTTTTTGACCATTTTAAAATCATTAAAGGAGAAAATGATGATTCATCAATCGTCAGAGAAAAAAATGATAATAACTCTTTCAACCATTTTTAAAGTAGTTAACAATTTGATATGTTTGTGTGTTATTTATGCAACAACTATTAAAGTAGTTAACAACTACCCTTAGATTTTTTTAATAATAATCTTTACAATAGATCTAAGGGTTATTATTGATAGATAAATTTATCTAACTAGTAAAGTCACTAAGCTTAAAAAAAAAAAAAAAAACAACAACACCTTTATTGTTATTACTTGACCATCGGCGTGACCGCGATCCGGTCCACCTAGGTGAAAAACAAAAACTGAGCGCGGACCGAGAAACAAGTGAGCAACACCACCACTCTCACCACTAGTGGTGGCCATTTTCAATCCAACCCGATAGACCCAATAACCGGGTTGGGTCGGGTTCAAGGCAAAAATGCGTGAAATGAAGTTGATTTCTCATAGCTCGATCCCGTCCGGGTTGATCCGGGTTTGTCAGTACCACCGAGAACCCGACGCGACGGCATGTATCTACAAAGCCAAAAGGCGTTAACAGCCTTTTCCCGACCATTGCCGTCTCTTTTCACCCTCTTCTCTACCGTTCAGCTCCAATTTTCTCTCCATCTCCACTCTTCTCTTCAGCTCCGGCTTCCTTCAAGCTGTTTTTCTCCTTCACGCCGGTAAAGGCATCAATCGCTAAGTTGAGGAATCGCTAAGTTCGGACTGCTTTTCAGGGATGCACCAAGTTTTTCCAAACAAGACAGACTTTGAAATCAGTTGATAAAGAGAGAATAATATTTTATAATAAGAACACACTTTCTCCAAAGACGGAGAGCTCCATAACAGTTGCAGCCCATAATGATAAGTGTTGGTGGGTTGTGCCATTACAAGTGAACAACTTTTATGAGCATGTAGCCTAGTCTCCAACTGTTTAATGTGATTTCCATGTTTTTATGATATATGACTGAAAGAAAGTAAAAGTCAACCAATACATACAGACACCCCTGTCAACTGAAATTACTGTGTTCTTTGCCGTACACGGAATCATCAATTGTTAAATTAAATATGATCACTATTCATGAATAAAAATTTAATCTTGTTTAAAAATTAAAAAAAAAAACAAAAATAAATAAAAAAAGACAATCAATTAGCGTTTGGTATGTGGGATTAGGTAGTCCTAACGTGTGACATTAAAGTTAGTATTCAACATGGAGAAATTCTCTAGTTGGCTGAATTTTTTTTTTTTTTTTCAAATTAGTCAGATTTACAATGGTTCACAATTTTTTGGGTGCTTATATGGTTTTGAAGTTGAGAAATCTCTTTTCATTTGTGTTTGAGAAAATTTACGAACAACGAGAACAAAAGACAAGCCTCAGGTAGTTTAATTAAATACAAGGACGAAAAAAAGGTTTGAATGTGAATTGATCGACATAATATCTACATATTTATTACTCTTAAATATTGATTTATTAATTTAACCTTATATTAGTTTTACCTTACTTAGCTGTATTTTTTATCAAACATGAAAAATAAAAAATATTTATGTATTGAATAGAATTAAATTATAATATGAGTGGCGATATTTCCACCCCTCTGAAATAGTATATACACCCCTTAATTTATACATTTTTAATATTCCAATATTACTCTTAAGTTAATTTATTAACATTTTAATAAAAAAAGAATATTGTTATTACTATAATTAAATTTGAATACTCCAACTTCAAATCCTAATAAGAAACTTGATTTATCTTAATAAAAGTAGTAAAAAATGAGAGCTTTTTGTTGTGTTTTGTGTTTTTAAATATTTTATAAATGGTAAAAATGGAGGTCTAGATTTGAAAGGTTTTTTTGTTTTTTTTTTTTAGTGAAATACAAGAATTTTGAAGGAAAATAAAAGAGATCACAAGATAGAGAAGCCATGAACATGAAAAAGAGCATAAAAAAAGATTAATTTTTTTTTTATTTTTTATGTTTTAAATTAATTAATTAATTTAATTATCTTTATAATTATTTACTTATAATATTTAAAAGGTAAATAAATGAATAGACATAATTGATAATGCATAAGGTGTACTTATATAATATGAAATTTTAGAAATCTTAATGAGATGTAAATATAAAACCGAGTGTACATACCATTTTTAATGGATGGAAATATCCCCACTCTTATAATATTTATCAAATTAAAATCCAATATGTGAAGATCCAAAACAAAACCTAGAGGAAGATCCAAGCCCAAGCCAAAACATAAAATAAATAAAAGATAGTGTAGCAGTCAAAGCAAACATAGAGAATAAAAAATATATAAAAAAGAGAAAAAAATATGAACATAGCTTTTGGCGCATAAAACCAAAAAGCGCATAGCTTCTGTGAGAAGGGAGGAGGAACTGGGTAATGAGGAAAGGAGAAAGCAATTGGAACTTGGTGTAAACAGCAGGCTGTTTTTGCTTGTTAATATATGTTAATATATCAATCATCATTATTGACATAATTCTCTTACTATTAGTGTATATATTATTCTTCTTACCATTTTTGTATTATGACTCTTCACCTATAAATAGGTTCAACATTGTAGAGTGAATTATACATTGAAATAAAACATTATTTCTTTACATTTAACATGGTATCAAAGCCTAGGGTTTTGAATTTTTTTCACTGTCATCACCCACCATCACTCACCAACAAAATATCACCGCCGTCATCATCGAGCCGCTGTTGTCTCTGTATAAAATATCACCGCCGTCATCATCAAGCCGTTGCTGTCTCTGTTCGCAAACCACATCATCGTTGCTGCTGCACCATCGTTGCTATCTCTGTTCGCGCGCCACCGTTGCTTTCTCTGTTCGCGTGCCACCGCTGCTGTCTCTGTTCGCGTGCCATCGTTGTTGTCTCTGTTCGCGCAACATTGTTGCTGTCTCTGTTCGCGCACCACACCACCGCTGCTGTCTCTGTTCGCGCATCACCGCTGCTGTCTCTGTTCGCGCACCACCGCTGCTGTCTCTGTTCGCGCATCACCGCTGCTGTCTCTGTTCGCGCACCACCGCTGCTGTCTCTGTTCGCGAACAACATCATCGTTGCAACCGCACCACCGTCACTGCCGCTGCTGTCTCTGTTCGCACCACCATCACTACTGTTGCTGTCTCTGTTCGCACCACCATCACTGTTGTTGCTTCATATCGCTGTCCTATCCCACTCATCTGATTTGTTGTTGCGCATCTCTCGCTGTTCATCTGGTTTGCTGCTGCGCACTGTTCATCTAGTTGCTGCTGTGCACTGTTCATCTACTGGTCATGATTTGTTGCTCACACCAAGTCTGTGTTCACTAGTTTATTACTCTGGCTTGTTTATTGGATATTTTTAACTAATTTATTGGGTTGGATCACAAGTCTTTTTATTGGGCTTATTTTGGTTGTTGGACTTGCTTTTTTTTATTTTATGGATAATACTTGAAAATTGGACGTGTCTCAGCCCATTCAAATTATTTTAAATGGTCCAAATTATATTTTATGGGTCCAAACAATGTCTAGTTTTCTCAAAGGCAGGAAATTATGGCGGTATGTTACTAGGGATCATAAAAAGCCTGTAAAACTTGAAAATGAGACTGATGAGAAATACAATGAACGACTTGATGATTGGGACAGTAAAAATCATCAAATCATTACTTGGATTCGGAACACATCAATTCCGTCAATCAATCTTCAGTTCGGTCGTTTTGATACTGCTCAATCTCTCTGGATCTTCTTGGCTCATAGGTACACTACCTCTGATCTCTCTCATCAATATCATTTATTGCGTAATTTGCATCAATTACAATAGGAACCTGGTCAGTCGATTGCTGATTTTCACTCAAAGATGCAATTTCTCTAGGATCAACTAGCACTTTCTGAGCCCACTTAGACAAAAGATGCTGAAATATTTCATGTTTATAGAGATCACCAGCGACTGATACAATTCCTTATGGCTCTCACTGATAATTTTGAGCCCACTCGTGCATCTCTCCTTCATCGTCATCCTCTACCGACTCTTGAACAGGCTATCTCTGAGTTAATATCTAAAGAGACTCGTCTTGCCACATTCCAGCCTCCTCGTACAGACACCGTGCTTGCCACTCCTTCTAAACATGTTGACATGAAGAAATTTTCCTGTCATTATTGCAAATTGCCAGGACATGGAGTGCTGCATTGTCCTACTTGACGCTGTAAACATTGCCACAAATATAGATCAGGCCACTACAATGATGATTGTCCTCAGAATCTTGCCTCTCGAGGGTCTTCCACTAAATCCAAGGATGTTTCTCTTAAGCACTCCAAGAATAATCAACAATTTTTTGCAACTATAGCTAATGATGCACAGGGTCCTACTGGTTCTTCCTCATTTTCTCTTCATGATCTTGAGTCTATCCTTCATCAAATCATTTTCAAATCCGGTAACTCTTCAATTTCTGTTTCTTCCGTTTCCCCAGGTAATTCTTCTTGGTATTTTGATTCCGCTTGTTGTAATCACATGACATCTGATTTTTTTAATTTTTCTGTCTATTCATCATCTTCTCCTTTACCCATCATTTCTACAGCCAATGGCTCATCCATGTCTGTTCAACATATTGGTCATATCTCCACAGATAATTTATCGTTACAAAATACATATTTCATTCCTAAACTTACTTTAAATCTTATCTCTGTGGGTCAATTATGTGAACTTGGTTTAGATGTGCATTTTACCTCTTCTAGTTGTCGTGTGCAGGATCCGCAAATGGGGAAGATTCATGGGATAGGCCGTAAAGTTGGACGTCTGTTTGAGCTCATTTATCTTCAACTTTCTTCACGGGCTTTCTCTTCCTATCAGTCTGCAGCTACTTCTTCGTCTTTACCATTGAGTCTTTGACATTCTCGATTAGGTCATGTTTCTTTTAATCGTTTACGTTCTTTATTATCTAGTGGACATTTAGGCTCTGTAACTGACGATCACATTGACTATTTATCTTGTCAGTTGTCTGAGCAACATGCTTTATCTTTTAATAATAGTGATTCCGTTTCTCAAGCATCTTTTGATTTATTTCATTCTGATATTTGGGGTCCCTCTGTTGGGGTTTCTGTCCTAAGAGCTTGTAATATTGTAAACGGTTTTATAAATTTTAATAAAATATTCATTTCATTCAATTTATATATTTTGCAAAAATCGTATATATCATGAGAAACATTCTTGATTACTGATGTAATTTCAAACTAAGTGTATAAGTATTATATACAGGTAGATTTAGTTTGAGATAAGTAATTTAAAGAGTCTGTAGAAAACAAATGAAGCTGGGTACTTCATTTGTGGTAAATCTACAGCTGCGATCCCTTTTGTATTTGATACGATAGTCTTATCCAAGACTGTTCATGTGTTGACATGGAAATGGAGGCACCTTATATAATAAAGATTATATAGGACTGGGCCACGATAAATATAAGTCTCTAAATAATATCCGTTAATCTTAGAGATTTATATTTATCAAACAGATGATCATATATGAATTGATATTAATTCTGAGTGTATTATGAACTCCTGCTTGTTAAGTTATTTCCTTTGATTTACATGGGTGAGATCGGTGTAGATACCCGATCAATAACTTCGTACTTTGGGGATGTGATTTAGTAAGTAGCTGGGAACATTCTATATAATAGTGGAATCCACTCCTTCTTGCGAGAAGTAGAAAAGTAGTTCCCTTAAGGGTTGATTCAGGTCTTGAACAATAAGAGCGCTCAACTTTCTGTTTATATGTAAACAGAAAGATAAATTCATAAGTTGTTATGAATATATTGTTCATTAGAGAATCAATGGTACTTAAGGATCAAGAAATAATTAGAGAGGTAAAACGGACATTTGACCTTGCTCTAATTATGAACTATTTGTGGAGGGTCAAATCATATGTAGTGATTAAATCAATGGACACTGAAAAATTTTAGATTGTATAAAAAACATCTACAATTTTAAGAGTACAATCTTAAGTTTTTAGTGGAGTAACTTTAAGATTAATAATAGTGAATTATTTAATTAAAGAGTTTAATTAATAATTCCAATATTATTGGAGCTCAAAACTGTAGGTCCATCGGGTCCCCTTGATAGCTCATTTTACTATAAGAAACGTGTATATAGAATATTGTAATTGGACCGTCCAATTACAGGTGTTACATAAGTAACAAAAATTTGTGTTCACTTAGTATTTAAATAATATTGATTATTCAAATTATTTAATTATTAATTATGAATTAATAATTATTTAATTAATTTTATAAGAGGTCTTGAATCCAATTCTTAGTGACTTTGGTATAAATTAATTACGAATTAATTTATTAAAAGTTACAAGTTCTATTTCAAAATATAATATGAATTAATTTTGAATTAATTATATTATATGGGGTAAAAGTTTAATTATAATAAGATTAGGGTCAATATTAATATTGATTAATTAAAACCCTAATTGTTTGCCTATAAAAAGAAAAAGTTTCTTTTCTATATCTAGGTTTTTGGTTGTTGTTTATGTTCTTGAAAAAGAATAAGAGAAAAGAAAAAAAATAGTTTTTTTTCAACAAATACAAAGAACAAGAATTTGTGTCTTTGTTCTTTGTATAACCAAAAATCAAACACTCACCTCTTATAATCATTGATTTAATTTGATTTTTTTTTAGAAAGAAATCAAAAAGTAAGTGAGCACAATTCTATATAATTGTGTCCACTCACTTGTTTCTTGGTTTCGAGATATATCAAGGAAGACAAGGTGGTGAGCAATCCACAGAGATCAATACAGAAGGTAAAATCTGATTTTTATTTATTTATATTATTTTATTTCATTGTTTTACAAATCTTGGGTTTTTGAGTTTTTTAAAAACGTTTTTGAAACTCAATGTTCCGAAAAATCCTTAATTTTATGAAAAACAAATTGTTGATTTTTGTTTTTTCAAGCCAACAATTGGTATATAAAACCAGCCGTTTTCAAAATAATTACTTGAATTGAAATGGATTATTAATGCGGCTATTTTGAACGGTCCAATAAGACATTTATTATGAATAAATGTATGCGCATTAGATGCGTTGCACATTAGATGTGCAAACAAATAAAATTTTAATAGCCCCTAAAAAGATGTGTTTCATATTTTTAGGGTTTCCATTTCAATTGTAACACTAATGAAAATGTCCATGTGTTTGGATAATTTTCTTGGATCCATAAATTAAGAAATGGGCTTTTCTAGCCTTATCTATTTGATAGAAGTTTTTGATAATTAAATTAGATTTAATTATAAGCCCATGAAGACCTTGAAGACCATGAAGACTATGAAGACTACAAGTGAAGGCCAAGGAATGCCTTGGTTAATTTTTGTAATCTTAAAATTAGATGTAGGTCGTTAAAACCAAAGAACCCGGTCATACACATGTTATTTATTTATTTGTGTTTTATGAGATGAATGGATAAATATATATAACATGTACATGCATTAAAAATATGTCATATAGAATCATGAAGTGCCTACTCACTACATTATAACATGACATGCATTATATGTATTATTTTTATTTTGCTATTAAAATTGTTTATTAGTATAAATAGAAAAATAATACATGGAATGCCTTTAAAACAATTTGAATTGATTTTAATAGAAAATCATAGGTTTCAAATTAGAAATTTGATTTCAATAAATTGGCATTCATAATGTGGATTAGATTTTAATTAGTTAAAATCGGATGATTTCATATTAAATCTATTCTTTATAATTTTGATTATTTTGATTAGATTTATAAATTGAATTAGATTTTTAAATGTTAAAAAATCTGGTAATTCATTAGATTTATAAATTGAATTAGATTTTTAAGTGTTAAAATCCGGTAATTCATTAAATTGATAAATTAAATTAGATTTTTAAATGTTAAAAATTTGATAATTTATTAAGTGTTAATAAGTTTCGAACTTTAATAACACACAAATTCCTAGTAATTTAGATTATCTTTTTAGCCGTTACTAATCTAAGACAATGACTAGGAAAATTTAATAGAAATCCCTAACCCTAAAATAGTGAGTGGGAGAGGGATATATGACAATATATCCCGCGGTTTTCATCATTAGTTCAATACCGTAAAACTTAAATGGTGCCTCGAGACGACTTTGTTATCGTCCCCCTATGAATGGTGTCCATTTAGGTTGATCAAGGTTGACTTCCTAACGGATAGGAATTAAGATGTATCTTGTGATTGACCTACCCTACGGCGGCAATTCTCGAGTTAAGTTTATGGACTCCGAAATGATGGGTTACACTCATAAAGGAAATAATTAATTGTTAATTATTTTTCCTGACCGAAAAACGGTAGTCAAATAATATATGAAAAAGAGTTTTCTATTATATTATTTGATTGAGAATGTCTCAGTCTAACATACAAATATTTGACCTACCCTACGGCGGCACCTATTTGTGGCATGTTAGATTATTGTGGCATAATTATTAATTTTAGGGATTTTGATAATTTATTATTTGTGGATCATGCATCACGTTTAATTTTATGTCAAAATTACATGATATTAAATTTTGCAAATTGATATTAAATGAATTTCATTTTATTTATTTTCAGCAATGGTATCTCCGTTGATTTCTATTCTTGCTAATGATAAACTTAATGGGGAAAATTATGTCAAATGGAAAAGTAATATAAACGTAGTCCTGGTCTGTGAGGACCTTAAATTTGTCACGACTCAACCTTGTCCTCCTTAACCAACAGATAATGCTGGACGTGCTGTGCGCGAGGCCCATCAGAAATGGGTCACGACTGATGAAAAGGCTCGCTGCTACTTGTTAGCAGGGATATCCGATGTGCTTGCTACCAAGCACGAGTCAATGACAACAGCAACTCAGATGCTAGAGTCATTGCAGGGCATGTTTGGGCAACCTTCTGAGCAGCAACGGCACGAAGCTGTTTGTGCTGTGATGACTGCTAAGATGAAGGAGGGTTCATCTGTTCGAGAGCATGTTTTGAAAATGATGACCCACTTTAACACAGCTGAAAGCCATGAAGGGGCAATAGACGAACGTAACCAAGTGAGTATGATCTTGGAAACTCTTCCGAAGAGTTTCATTCAATTCAAGAGTAACTATGTTATGAACAAGTTGACTTACTCACTTATACAATTACTTAATGAGCTTACTACTTATGAGTCAATGAATAAGGATAAGAGTAAGCCTGGTGAAGCAAATGTTGCTGAGTCTTCTTCTTCTGCTAAAAACAAGAGGAAGAGAAACACCAAAAAGGCTACAGCTAAGCCCAAAACACAAGCTACCAAGAAGAAGAACAAAAAGAGCACCAAGGCCATCAAGCCCAAAGGAAAATATTTCCATTGTGGTGTGGATGGACATTGGAAGAGGAATTGCTCTAAGTACCTCAATGAACTTAAAGAGAAGAAGATGAAAGGTAAATATGATTTACTAGTCATTGAATCTTGTTTAGTGGAGGATGATTCATCCACTTAGATAATTGATTCAGGAGCCACTAAGCATGTTTGTTCTTCCTTACAGCTGATTGACTCTTATAGGCAGCTTGGTGAGGGCGAGTTCAACATGCGAGTCGGGACTGGAGAAGTCGTTTCAGCAAAGGTAATGAGAGAAGTTAGACTTCATTTCAATAATAATTGTTTTATCATACTGAACAATGTTTATTATATTCCAGGTTTTAAAAGAAATTTGATTTCTGTATCCAAACTTTTGAAATTTAATTATTCTGTTTCTTTTTATAATAAATCAGTTATTATTTCTAGAAATGGTTTGAAAATTTGTTCAGGGATACAAGAAAACAATTTATATGTGTTAAGACCGTTAATGCATAACCCACTGTTTAATACTGAAATGTTTAAGGTTGAAAAACCAAAAACAAAAGGACAAAAGATTTCTCAAAATGATGACACATATCTTTGGCATCTAAGACTTGGTCGTATTAACCTTGACAGATTAGATAGATTTGTAAAGAGCGGACATTTAAGTGAGTTAAAGATCGGCACTTTACCTGTTTGTGAATCATGTCTAGAAGGTAAAATGACCAAAAGACCTTTTACTGGTAAAGGGCTTAGAGCTAAGGAACCACTAGAGCTTATACATTCAGACGTCTGTGGTCCTATGAATGTTAAAGCTAGAGGCGGTCATGAATATTTCGTCACATTTATTGATGATTATTCTAGATATGGGTATGTTTACTTGATGCAACGGAAGTCAGAAACTTTTGAAAAGTTCAAACAATTTCGAGCTGAAGTTGAAAATCAATTAGGTAAAATATTGAAAACTCTACGATCAGATCGTGGTGGTGAGTATCTCGATACAGAGTTCGAGGATTACTTACTTGAGCATGGGATTCTATCCCAACTAACTGCTCTTGGAACACCCCAGCAGAACGGTGTTGCAGAAAGGAGAAATCGGACCCTTTTGGACATGATGAGATCTATGTTTAGTTTCTCATCATTACCTAGTTCATTCTAGGGATATGCATTGCAAACTGCAATGTATATTTTGAATGTTGTACCATCTAAGTCAGTTCCTAAGACACCCTTGGAGTTGTGGAATGGTCGCAAAGCTAGTTTACGACATTTTTGCATTTGGGGTTGTTCAGCACATGTGCTGAAGAACAAGACTGGGAAGCTGGAACCACGTTCAAAAGTTTTCCTATTTGTAGGTTATCCTAGAGAGACTAGGGGCGGACTCTTTTATAGTCCTGAAGAAAACAAAGTGTTTGTATTGACAAACGCTACGTTTCTTGAAGAGAACTATATGAGAGAGTACAAACCTCGAAGTAAAGTTGTACTAGAGGAATTACTTTCTGGTTCGACCAGTACCCCGTCAACAATAGTTGTTGACAAAGACATAATTCAGACCACGTCTGAACGTCAGACAAATTCTCATCAGAATCATCTACCACCTCGTCGTAATGGGAGGGTTATTAGACCACCAGTCCGCTACAGAAAAATCAGAGAGGCACAGGTTGCTATCTCTGATGAGAGTGTAGATGATCCATTGACATACCATGATGCAATAGAGGATTCTGATAAAGAAGAATGGCTTAAAGCAATGAATCTCGAGATGGAGTCTATGTACTCCAACTCTGTCTGGGAAATGAATTTGGATTCAAGGTACCACTATCAACATATTTGGATTCAAGGTACCACTATCTCCATTTTCTTTAGCCTTTCGTATATATATTTTTAGTTTGAAATTTTTAATTTTATTTATAGATTTCAGTGCTTCATTTCTTAAATGGTTAATACTAGAATGCAATTATTATTCTTTTAAGACCAAAAAAAAAAAAATGAAAAAGCTAATACTATTATTTATTTATTTTATTTTTTCAAGAAACAGCCTACCCAAGGGGATGAGTGGCTCTACCATGGATGGGAGTAGGACATGCGTCTATATAATATCACAAACATAAATCTAAGACAAAAAGTATAAATGACTATTCAAGAAACAAATTAAATTATTTTAGATAAAATAAGGACTAAATTTTCAAAATGAAAATAAAAAGATTTGGCACTCATTTGTCCACCTCTTTTGTTGTTATCATTGAATTTATAGTTTGAGTTTTACTGACACCTAAAAGGTAAAATTTTCCAATTTACCTTTCATGAATAGTGACAAAAGGCAATCTCGTCTTCCCTCTTCTCTATCTCTCCCCCTCTCTCTCGTTTTTTCTTAAGTTCTTCAAAGAATATTAGAATTAAGAACACATGTCCCAAACAAGAAACCATATGTATAGAAAACATGTCTCAACTTCACAAACTAATTAAACACACTTAGTCAATTTTCAAACATGAGAAATAGAGACAACTCCTCATTAATGGCTTCATCAACCATCTTTTACAATCAAATTTATCATCTAGACCCATCTAACATCAATCGATCCATTTTCCATCTCAACTCTGGATAACTCAACCCTATAATTTGTCAAACTTGTTGTCAATGTCGCTTTTCCCTTTCATCATAGCTGTTGTTGATTTGGGCATGTGAAACTCTCACCTTTTCTCTCTCTCTATGGTTTTGTCTGTTTGTTTGGGCTGAATGACCCACTGCGGATTTTTCACTTACATATAGGGCAATTTTGTCCCGAAACCTAAATAGGTGCAACAAAAAATCAAACTACTAGTTTAGTGACCATGTCAAAAAGTCATCCAATTAAAGGTGCTAGTCAAAAAAAGGAAAAAAAAAAAAGGGCACTCATTTTCAAACCTATAACATGTAGCAAAAATTTTCTAAAATAGCACTAAAATTATGTAAGTTTTGAAACCTGTCAAATTATTAATTGAAATAAGTTTTTTAGCGCTATAAGTATTCATAAACTATAGTTAGTGAACAAAGTCAATAGTTCACAAAGAAAAGCAATAGTTCAGAATAAAGGACACAAACTATGATCCTTTGTGGTTTTTGGTTCATTAACTAGTTCACAAGTACTGATGATACTAAAAATACTCAATTTAATAGTTTCATGTTAGTTTCAAGACTCAAGCTAAAATTAGTATCATTTGTGCTTGTGAACTAGTTTGTGTATTATTGGAATACTCAAACTATTAAATTAAGTATTGTTAGTTTCAAAACTCAAGCTAATTTTAGTATCATCATTGCTTGTGAACTAGTTTGTGTATAATTGGAATACTCAAACTATTAAATTGAGTATTGTTATACATTGGTATACTCAAACTATTAAATTGAGTATTGTTATACTAACATGTAAGCATATATAACAACTCGCCTATTGATAAGAACTTCCTAAACTAGAATGTCAAATTAATGGACTAATACCATCTAAAAAAGAGGAAAAACTTAATATACAACTTCCACATAAAAATACAAATAATATTCAAGAATATAAGAATATAAAACTTAATATACTTTTAGGAGTGAATGTTTCTTTTGGGACAAAATAAAATTCATCCCTAAAAGAACATTTATATGGATATAAATGAGAATTCGTTTTTAAAAGGACATCTATAGGGATGAAATTAAAATTCATCATTAAAAAAGAAAAGATTAAACATAAATTTAAAATTGTATAACGAATTTTGACTTTTAGGGTCAAAAATGTTTCTTCCCTTGTGTATTTTGATGAATATTCTTGTAGAGATTATTTGTTTCTTTTGGAGTAAATTGTTTTGTTATGGATATGACTATTTATCACTTTTACTTTATATGTGCCACGAAACTGCTAGCAGTTTTAACTGTTCTCAACTTCTCTGGTAGCTTCCTGGCAATTTTTTATCATGATCCAAATAAAATTGGATCTTGGATCTTGGTTGACATTGTTGGGTTCTAAGTAAAACCCAAACCATAATCCAAAGGCCCAACAATACATTCTGGACAGACTTTTTTTTTTTTTTTTTTTTATATTTTCCAACATCTCCTACTCTCACAGAATGAAACAATGTTTATAAAGGGATGCAAACATTTAAAACACAAATTTATTCTCAATATTCATACAGGCAAATACACCGTGTGACCTGTGAACAATTGTTGATCTTGGAGCTTGTAGTTTGATATTTCAATGATGATACATCACATATTGTTCAAATATATCCTAGATTTAATTTCAAAATTTCAATAGCTCAAGTATACTTAATACCTCCTTTTAATTGATAGAGAAGTTATACTTAACTTTAATAATTCTATGTATTCATAATTGTAATGACAATTTTGATTACAATTGGTCGACCAATGAATACACCATTGATGAAAGAAATGTCGAATCTTCTCATTCGACTTTCATCTTTTGGTCCACAAAGACAATTGCTACCATAGACATACAACATAAGTCGAATTATCATGACTATAGAAAGATATGCTAAAGGCGCTAACATCATCCTGTGACTTTAGGATAAAGCCAATGGTCTTAAGGATATGGTTCAGAGTTTTACAACTCTAATGGAACTTACACAATGAGGAAGCAAGGATTCATTCTCTCATTTTCCATATTGGTTACATATGTTCATATGGTATGAGTCTTGTGTTACAGTGAATTTCATTCTTAAATACATATGTCTAATAATTATTTCACTGTACAGATCTAAGTTCAAATGCAATTTGAGTGTTCAATCTAAGTTCTTAATTGCTCATTTTTCAAAATGCCATATTAAGATCTCACGTTTGGCTCAATCAGGTTTCAATGACAGTGGGGTAATTGTCATTGATCGGTTTTCATAGTTTGTTTATGTAGAGAAAACCTCATCTTGACTAGGTTAAGGTGACAAAAAATCATATATATAAGCTCCAAGAAAATTATATTACTTATAATTTTCAATGATATATATGTCTTATCTTAGCTTGCTTTCCCAAACAACCAATGCGACAACATGTGTAAGAATGCTAGTCTCTACTTGACGACGTTTCTTTAACAAGTTCTTATATGAAATATGTATGCTAGTCTAAAACTGAAGATTCAAATTGAACTAATGTTTATATTTATAAGCAGAAAAATAAATCAGTTCAAACAATTCAATATATATATAAACAATATTACAATCTATGTAATTCTAAGGACTTAGCATGTGACTTGTACATATCTCTAGTCACTGTTTTGGTCAATGGGTCTGCTATCATCATGTGCGTAAAAATATATTGAACATTCACTTCCTTCTTCATTATGATATCCCTCACAAAATTATACTTCGTCTCTATATGTTTGGATTTGCTGTGATACTTGGAATCTTTTGTATATGCAATAGCAGCTTGACTGTCACAATAGATAATTACTGGTTGCTCTACACCGGTAATGATCTTAAGATCTTCTAAGAATCTCTTAAGCCAAACTGCATCTTGTACTGCCATCGAACATGTCACAAATTCGGCTTCCATTGTTGAAAGGGCTATGCATGTTTGCTTCTTACTACACCATGAGATAGCTCATTGACTAAGCAAAAATGTATAACCTGAGGTGGATTTTCGTTCATCTAAATCACCTCTCCAATCGGCATTTGTATAACCGACTAAATAAAGATCACTTCCCTGATAACAAAGAGAATAATCTGCAGTACCCTTGAGATACGCCAAGATTCTCTTAACAGCAATCCAATGTTTCTATCCCGTATTTGAAAGGTATCTGCTTGCAAGTCCAATAACATAACAGATATCTGGTCTTGGACACATCATTGTATATATGAGACTCTTAATAGCACTGGAATAAAGAACTTTCTTCATTTTTTCGCATTCTTGTGGAGTCTTAAGGCACATATTAAGACTAAGAGTTTGTCTTTTTGATATGAGAGTATCTATTGGCTTGCAGTTAGCCATATTAAAACGTTCAAGAATCTTCCTTATGTATGTCTCTTGTGATAAAGCAAGAAATTTTCTTGAACGGTCTCTTGTGATTTTGACTCCCTATATATAGACAGTTTCACCTATATCTTTCATTTCAAAATTTGAGGACAACCACCTTTTTATTGTTATTACAAACTTTTTATCGTTCTCGACTAATAAAATGTCGTCCACATATAAGGATAATATTATAAATTTATCATTGCATCGTTTAATGTATACGCAATAGTCCTCTTCCATCGTTGTAAAATTATAAGACAAAACAGCTTGATGGAAACGAAGGTACCATTGTCTGGAAGATTGCTTTGTGCTTTTGGCCTTTGACAATGAAATTCTCAGGCTATTCCATATGAATCTCTTCTTCCAGCTCTCCATTGAGAAATGCCGTCTTTATATCCATTTGATGCAATTCTAAATCCATATGTATAACGATTACTAGGATAAGGCATATGGAAGCAAATCTCACTACTGGTGAGAAAGTTTCTTCATAGTCTATACCCTCATGTTGGGTATACTCTTTAGCGACCAATCGCACCTTATGTCTTTCTATTGTGCCATCCGTTTTTCATTTGATTCATAAAACCCATTTGTTTCCAATGGTTCTTCGATTAGGCGATAAGTCAACCAAGTCCCAAACTTAGTTGTTTTTCATTGACTCCATTTCTTCTTGCATGACTTTCATCCATAACTCTTTAGCAGATGAGTTGAGAGCCTCTTTTGCATTTCTTAGCTCATCGCTATCATGTGAAGCAATCATAAACGCTTCCCCTTCAATCTCAAATCGACGATGTGGAATTAGCTTACGATTGCTTCTGCGAGATGACGAATCTATCACATTGCTCTCACTAGGGATCGATGGTCCCATTAAATTTTTAATAACCTCTGTAGGAGCATTCTGATGTGCACCATTTTCTTGATCATCCAATTCATAAAATCGAATATCTTTATCAATCTCACCTTTACTAGGATATTCATTTTCAAGAAAATTGACATCTCGTGATTCTAATTCAGTCACTCCTCGATCTGTATGTTCTTCGATGAGTACATATCCTTTCGAGTGCTCAGAATATCTAATAAAGATACATCTTTTACATCTGACACCCAATTTTTCATATTTATTTGATAAATCATGTACATAACCTGCACATCCCCAAGGTCATAGGTGGCTTAGGTTAGGTTTTCTACCATTCCATAATTCATAAGGTGTAGAAGTGACTGATTTTGTGGGAACTCGATTAAGTATGTATGTGGTTGTTAATAATGCATCCCCCCAATAGGATATTAAGAGATTTGCTTGAGTCATCATTGACCTATCCATTTCCAACAAGGTTCTATTCCTTCTTTCTCCAACACAATTTTGTTACGGAGTTCCAAGAATAGTTAGTTGTCTATCTATGCCTCTTTCATTGCACAATTCCTTGAATTGTTCGGAGATGTATTGACATCCATGGTCAGTTCTTAAAATTTTAATTTTTCTATCCAATTGATTCTCTATCAAATTTATATATAACCTAAAGCAATCCAATGCTTCAGATTTGTGAGAAATCAAATAGACATGACCAAAACGAGTGAAATCATTAATGAATGTAATAAAATATAAGACTCCATGCCTTGCTCTAACATTCATCGGACCACATATGTCTGAATGAATTAATTATAATGGATAGTCATCCCTTGTTCCTTTTCTAAATGATTTTCTAGTTGCTTTTCTAGCTAGACAACTTTCACAAATAGATAAATCTATTTAGCTAAATAGGCCTAATAATTCTTCTTTGGCCAATCTATTCATCCTATCATAACCTATATGACCCAGTCTAGCATGCCAAATATTTGCATCAACATTAGAAGAAGCAAGTAGAGAAAAACAACCATCAACATAATTAAAATCGTTCGTCTTGGTATTTAGTACAATAAAACCATCTAACATATAACCAGTATCTACTCGAATAGAATTTAACATAATATCCATACAATCACCAAAAAAATTTAAAGCATATCCTAATTTTAATGGTACTTGGACAGAAACCAAATTTCATCGAATATTAGAAGCAAAAAGTACATCAAGAAGATAAAGTATCTGGCCACCATACAATTCAAGCTTGCATGTGTCGATTTCTTTCACTTCAACATGTGAACTATTCCCCACATATATCCATTTAGTTCCATGACTAATTCGATGATACTCCATAAAATGCTTGTCGGTCTCTAGCTACATGGTTTGTAGCTTTTAAGTCTACAGTCCACAAAGAACGAGATTCAGTAAGTAATATTGAGCTAGAAACATAAATATAATTAGGCAAATTGGAGTAATAATATACCTTCTCCTGCTTGGGCTCAGTGCATTCACGAGCAAAATGACCTAACTTTCTGCAGTTGAAGCAGGTCATTTTGGTCTTGTCCTTCTTACTCCCAGCTCGTTTACCTCTCTTGTGCTTTCCTGTCTCATTCATTCTAAAGTTGGGGTTACCTTTCCTTTCTTAAAAAATTTCTTTCCTTTTTTGCGCTTAAGGCCTAAGCCTTTACGCTTGCTGGATTCAGCCATATAAAGCTAACCAAAAGCCTTAGCCACTTCCAAGCACTCATCTTCCAACTCAACATGATATGAAATGTCATAAAAAATCTTGATGTTATCATTATATGTCATGTTGATCTTTATATTGTCCCAGTTGGAGGGCAATGACTGGATCACAACCTGTACTTGTTGCTCATCAGTGAGGTTATGTCCAACGGACTTGAGCTCACGAATCATGTTTGATATTTCCCTAAGGTGCTACCTCATTGTGTGATTTTGATGCTTCTTGTAGGTGTCAAACTTAATGGTTAACCTTCTCAACTTAGTGGTTGAAGTACCAGCATACTTGTCTTTCAAGGCCATCCACATGTCTTGGGCTGTCTCGTATTTCTCATACATACACAAGAGGTCATCATCCAAGCTACTCAAGATCGTAATCCTAGCAATGCTATTCTTCTTTTTCCAAGTTTGGTAGATCTCCATGTCTCTTTTACCTTGAGCAGATGTACCTGACTGGGATGGTACCATGGTGTTTGTAAGAGTCTCAAGAGCATCTTGCTCTTCAAGGATATACTGAATTTTGCGGTGCCATATATCATAGTTGTCACCATTCAGCTTCTCACATTTGTTAAGCTTAGCTATGATATTCTTTGAAGCAGAAATCATTTCTTGAAATATATCATATTTAGAGACAAGTAAAGGAAATCTAATCTTAGCATACACTATACTATTTCATATTTCATTTGCAGCAAACGTAAGCCTACAAATATAATATGTGAATGCAAGGAGTAGAGTCGAAAAAACAGTCAAGCTGCTTAATCATCATATCAACTTCCAAACATTTCAAACATGGTATATAAGTAAACGTTTTGCGAAATCCAGTTCTTTCAAACATTAAGCAAAGAACACCCACTTTGATAGATAAATATAATGATCATTCAATTAGATGCAAAAGTAATTATATTAAATGAAATTTAATATTCACATTCAATTTAACTAACATGAATGAACTAATCACTTAAGAAATGTCATGAAATCAAACACTAATAACATTTACAAATGAAACAAAAAACAAGCATGCTAATACATAAAATAGTCCATATCATCATAATGCCAGAAGTCATCCATCTCGGGATCCTCCTTGTCCGATGAGATGTCTATAACCTCAACCACTTCATCATCAGGAGTCCCCATCACATCAGTCATCTCATCATCAGAGATCTCAATGATCTCCACATTCATCTCATAATCTGCAATGACTATGATATCGGTTGGAACATCAGAAGGTACATAGTCCGGAGGCTCAACGTCCTTCTCATCATCTGAAATGACTATAACATCAGTCGAAGCATCAGAAGGCACATAGTTTGGAGGCTTGACACTTTCCTCGTCGTCTAAAATGACTATAATATTACCGGATCATCAGAAATATCGATGATGCTAGGACTCTCTATTATCTCAATGACTTCTTCAATTTCATCATCAGAATCAATATAATAATGAATAACACGATAAACCATCTACAAAACAATTTATCATGTTAAGCATGTTAAATAATTTATTTTAATTAAACTAAACAAAATAAAATTTACTATGTTTGGACATTTAATTTAGCTCCTACTAGGGCGAATATTATATAAATTTTATTGTTAATAGAAAAAAAAAAAAAGACTAATTTTTTGTTTAATTTTTTTAATTTTTTAATTTAATATATATTTTTTACATTTTATATATTTTTTTGGGTCGAAAACTACCGTCAACTGCGACGCATTGCTCCATGTGCCGGCGCCAGTCATTGTCAGACTCCGGCAGTCGTGGCATGTCGGCCGCGCGTGCTCGTATGCGCGTTTGGCATGTCATTGGTTCGGCGTGCCACGTAGCGGCCTCTGGTGCGACCACATGTTCTTGAGACGTGGCCACTCGAGACGCTGTCATGTCTCGTGACACGTGGCACCATATCATGCATTCAAAGCATTTGACACGTGGTCATTCCAAATACTGCCACGTCTTGTAACACGTGGCTTAATATTATTGGGACACATCTCATGTGCATGGGCTCTCCACATATTGACATGTGTCACAAGCGTGGCTTCATCTGACTTTGACACGTCGCTTAATCTGAACCTCTCCTACTTTAACATGTGTCTCGATTATTGTTCATCATCTTCAACCTTTTTTCTAAATTTCAATTTTTTATTTTAAATTGAAAATAATTTTTCTCACTCAATTTTCATCGAAATCAGTCATATAATATATCGTTGGAAAGCTCTTTCGAGCTCAATCAAATGGTGTATCAAACGCATCGAAAAGAAAATGATTTGTAACATTAGTATTCAAAAGAGAGTTTTGGGTTTCATACATAACATGAGCATTTGAAGTTTTTCTAATTTCCTAACCAATTCATCAAACTAAACTCCAATTGTCTGTATCTATACTCACTTTCATGCAATTTTCAAGTCTCTAATGTTCTATAAATTTTCTTTAAAATTTAAGTCTCAACAGAAACATAATATTTGTTTCACAAATAGTGAAAAATAAATAAAAATTAAACCAAGCACTGTTATAATCAGGCTCTAATACCAATGATGATTTTGTACTCATAAATTGATAAATTAAACAATATCATCTCAATGTAATATATTGCAATAATAACAATGATTAAATTATAAAAGATGATGAAATACATACCTTTAATAGGAGTAATTGGATCATACAAACAGTACTACGGATGGTAAGCAATCACAGATGGAAAGTCAACTCATAACACAGTGTAAGAGCCTTGAATAAATTTTGTGTTTTTCTCTGTTTTTTGTCAAAGGAAATTTTTGTAGCAAAAACAAAAAACCCTTTTTCTTACGTGGAAGGAAAATACATGTATATTTTATATGTGTCAGGAAACTGCTAGCAGTTTTAACTGTTCTCAACTTCTCTGGTAGTTTTATGGCAGTTTTTTTATCATGATCCAAATAAAATTGGATCTTGGATCTTGGTTGACACTGTTGGGTTCTAAGTAAAACCCAAACCATAATCCAAAGGCCTAACAACACGTTCTAGGTAGGGTTTTTTCTTTTTTTTTTTTTTTTTTTTTCCAACAAGTTACAATTTTGTTACCTTAATATCTTTGTAAATTGCCAAGATCCAAAATTTAATCCTTAACCACAATAATAATAAGATTAGTTAATGTGTTCTTTAGTTACATTATAACGAAAAGAATGGTAAGAATATATTGAATTTGATTTAAGAGTTAAAAATTTGAACTTCAACCAATTAATATACTCGTTAATATTAAAAGATATTTATTCTGATTAAACTTACAAAGACTAATATATACTCCCATAATACTATGAGATTTCTACTGTGATAATAAAAGGAGTTGTAAATTATTATGTATGCTGAGACTCAAACCTTTATCACAAATTTTAAAGATAAGTGTACTAACCACTTGAACTATAAGTGGATGTACATTATATTTTTCTGTTAATATCTATTTTCACTTCATGTATTGTCACGTGAAAAAAAAAAAAAAAAAAAAAGACAACATTATTCTTTGTTGCGTTTATAATGCTTGTTGGAATTCCATCTACTTAAACAGAGATTTTATTGAAAGCATTATTTTATAATGCTTGTTGGAATAGAGCACATTAAAAATTAAAAAAAAAATAAAAATTATTGTTTTCTTTAAAAAAATATAAAATGTGTATTAGTATATTGAATCAATGAATGTTAATAATTTACTAAGTTTTTGAATTATTAAGCTATGTAACTTTTATTTACTTAAAAGAAAACTATATATATATATATATATATATATGTATAGGAGTTGAATCTAAGCATATTCAATAGCATAGCCACTTGTAAGTTGGAGCCAACATTATTCATTCGGGATGGAGGATTTTATAGTACAATATATAATTAAAAGTTCAAAATAAATTAAAAATGTTATTTTCAAAAATGAAGATGTCCTTTGTTGTGTTTAGTAAGAGTTATTTTCGAAGATAAAAATAATAGGATTTTTTTTTCTTTTATTGTTTTAAGAAAAATGTACAAGACAATTATTCTGAAGGAAACGTAAATGGTTTCTTTCTAAAATTGTAGAAAACAATAATATTCTTCCAACTTTTTATTTATAATATTAAAAATTATTTTCCATATTTAAAAACAATTTATATTTTATTAAAAAACAACCTTTTTTTAAAAAAAAAAATTAATCGTTAAAAATAATTTTTTTAGAACATATAAACAAATAATTTTTCAACTAGTTTTTTAATTAATTTTTTAAATAAACAAATCATAAGTAGACATCCATTAGAAGTTTCGTTTTTGTATTCTTTTTGCAGGCATTGACAATACATTTCCAAAGCTACGTGAACAGACCATTGTTCTAGTAGTAAATCCAAATGTGATTTGTGATCCTCACCAACTTTGTGAGGACATTGAAGAATCTCTCCGAATTATTAAGGATGCTGTTGTAGAGAAAACATTAACGATTAAGGATGTTGTCTAGTCGGAAGATTAAGATTAATTAATTACCATATTAGACTCATTTTTAGTTTATCTTAAATTATATTTTATTCTTAGTTGAAGTCTTCATTAATTATTATTGAATTGGGAAAAATGAATAAAACAAATTGATAAGCACATCTACTTATAATTCAAAAATACATACGCATTATATATATGACTGGAGTTCGAGTTTCATTCTGTCAATTTAGGCATTTACTGATATATGTGTTGAGTTTTCTTCCAAGATATGAGAGGAGTAGAAGAAGATGATGATGATCAATAGAGAAGAAAATAGAAGTCTTACTTTGCAAAATCATCTAATATTTGTTCATCATTTATTCATAATTTTTTTTTCTGGGGTGGGGGGCGTGGAGGGTATGGGGGCTCAATAATCTCTGTATTGCAGAGTTTGCAACATGAAGTTGAGGTTGGTAGAAATTTAGGAGGTGTGGAAGCTGTTGGTTAGAAATTTATGATGTGTGAATTTTATAGACTTGTGGCATGAGCTTGAAGGATAACTCATTGGACTTGTGAGTATGACAGTAGTTAATGAAAGTCATGACTATAAGAACAGTTATTGGGTTTCTAAAAGAGAAATTCAACAATTATTAAAGTAGTTAACAATTTGATATGTTTATGTGTTATTTACGTAACAATTATTAATGTAGTTAACAATCATTCTTAAATATTCTTCAATAATTACCTTTACAACCAATCAAGAGTTATTATTGATGAATAACTTTATTTAATCAGTCTAGTAACTAAATCTTAAATCTAAGTTCATATTTTTGTTAACCATGATATGAGAGAGTTATTATTATTATTTTTGGGTTTGTTAATTTAACCTTCATAAACTCATAATATTGCCAATTTCTTACAAATCATATCGAATTACCATCACAGAGACACAAAACAAAAAACAAGCGTTTTGTTGTTATTATTTGACCATCAGCATGACCCCGATTTGGTCCACCAAAGCAAAAAAATAAAAACAGGGAACGAAACTAGATACAAGTGAGTAACACCGCCACTGTCACCACCAGAGGTGGCCATTTTTAATCCAATCCGATAGACCCAACCCAACAGCCATGTTAGGTCGGGTTCAAGCAAAAAAAAAAGTGTGGGATCTGGGTTGGGTTGGGTTTGGCCGGTAAATAAAGATCACTTCCTTGATAACAAAGGGAATAATTTGCAGTACCCTTGAGATACGCCAAGATTCTCTTAACAGTAATCCAATGTTTCTGTTCGGGATTTGAAAAGTATCTGCTTGCAACTCCAATAGCATAACAAGTATCTGGTCTTGGACACATCATTGCATACAGGAGACTCTCAATAACACTCGAATAAAGAACTTTCTTCATTTTTTCACATTCTTGTGGAGTCTTAAGGCACGTATCAAGACTAAGAGTTTGTCCTTTTGATATGAGAGTATCTATTGGCTTACAGTTAGCCATATTAAAACGTTCAAGAATCTTTCTTATGTAAGTCTCTTGTGATAAAGCAATAAATTTTTTTGAACGGTCTCTTGTGATTTTGACTCCCAATATATAGACAGTTTCACCCATATCTTTCATTTCAAAATTTGAGGACAACCACTTTTTTATTGTTATTACAAACTTTTTATCGTTCCCGACTAATAAAATGTCATCCACATAAAAGGATAATATTATAAATTTATCATTGCATCGTTTAATGTATACGCAATGGTCCTCTTCCATCGTTGTAAAATTATAAGACCAAACAGTTTGATGGAAATGAAGGTACCATTGTCTGGAAGATTGTTTTAATCCATATATGGATCGTTTAAGCCTGCATACTTTGTGCTTTTGGCCTTTGACAATGAAATTCTCAGGTTGTTCCATATTAATCTCTTTTTCCAGCTCTCCATTGAGAAATGTCGTCTTTACATCCATTTGATGCAATTCTAAATCCATATGTATAACAATTACTAGGATAAGGCATATGGAAGCAAATCTCACTACTGGATAGAAAGTTTCTTCATAGTCTATACCCTCATGTTGGGTATAATCTTTAGTGACCAATCACACCTTATGTCTTTCTATTGTGCCATCCTTTTGTCGTTTGACTCATAAAACTCATTTGTTTCCAATGGTTCTTCGATTAGGCGATATGTCAACCAAGTCCCAAACTTAGTTGTTTTTCATTGACTCCATTTCTTCTTGCATGGCTTTCAGCCATAACTTTTTAGCAGATGAGTTGAAAGCCTCTTTCGTATTTCTTAGCTCATCGCTATCATGTGAAGCAATCATAAACGCTTCCCTTTCAATCTCGAATCGACGATGTGGAATTAACTTACGATTGCTTCTGCGAGATGATGAATCTATCACATTTCTCCCACTAGGGATCGATGGTCCCATTAAATTTTTAATAATATCTGTAGGAGCATTCTGATGTGCACCATTTTCTTGATCATCCAATTCATAAAATCAAATATCTTTATCAATCTCACCTTTGCTAAGAAATTCATTTTCAAGAAAATTGACATCTCGTGATTCTAATTCAGTCACTCCTCTATCTGTATGTTATTCGATGAGTACATATCCTTTGGAGTGCTCAGAATATCTAATAAAGATACATCTTTTACCTCTTACACCCAATTTTCATATTTATTTGATAAATCATGTACATAACCTGCACATCCCCAAAGTCACAAGTGACTTAGGTTAGGTTTTCTATCATTCCATAATTCATAAGGTATAGAAGTGACTGATTTTGTGGGAACTCGATTAAGTATGTATGTGGCTGTTAATAATGCATCCTCCCAATAGGATATTGAGAGATTTGCTTGAGTCATCATTGACCTATCCATTTCCAACAAGGTTCTATTCCTTCTTTCTCCAACACAATTCTGCTACGGAGTTCCAAGAATGGTTAGTTGTCTATCTATGTCTCTTTCATTGCAAAATTCCTTGAATTGTTCGGAGAGGTATTCACGTCCATGGTCAGTTCTTAAAATTTTAATTTTTCTATCTAATTGATTATCTACCAAATTTATATATAACCTAAAGCAATCCAATGCTTTAGATTTGTGAGAAATCAAATAGACATGACCAAAACGAGTGAAATCATCAATGAATGTAATAAAATATAAGGCTCTATGCCTTGCTCTAACATTCATCGGACCACAGATGTCTGAATGAATTAATTATAATGGATAGTCAGCCCTTGTTCTTTTTCTAAGCGATTTTCTAATTGCTTTTCCAGCTAGACAACTTTCACAAATAGATAAATCTATTTTGTTAAGTGGGCCTAATAATTCTTCCTTGGCCAATCTATTCATCCTATCATGACCTATATGACCTAGTCTAGCATGCCAAATATTTGCATCAACATTTGCAACATTGGAAGAAGCAAGTAGAGAAAAACAACCATCAACATAATTAAAACCGTTCGTCTCGATATTTAGTACAATAAAACCATCTAACATATAACTAGTATCTACTCGAACAGAATTTAACATAATATCCATACAATCACCATAAAAATTTAAAGCATATCCTAATTTTAATGGTACTTGGACAGAAACCAAATTTCATTGAATATTAGGAGCAAAAAGTACATCATGAAGATAAAGTATCTTGCCACCATACAATTTAAGCTTGCATGTGTCGATTCCTTTCACTTCAACACGTGAACTATTCCCCACATATATTCATCAAGTTCTATGACTGATTCGATGATACTCCACAAATGCTTATCGGTCTCTAGCTACATGGTCTGTAGCTCTTGAGTCTACAATCCACAAAGAACGAGATTCAGTAAGTAATATTGAGATAGAAACATAAATATAATTAGGCAAATTGGAGTAACAATATACATTCTCCTGCTTGGGCTCAATGCATTCACGAGCAAAATGATCTAACTTTCCGCAGTTGAAGTAGGTCATTTTGGTCTTATCCTTTTTACTCCCAGCGCGTTTACCTCTCTTGCGCTTTCTTGTCTCATTCATTCTAAAGTTAGGGTTACCTTTCCCTTTCTTGAAAAACTTCTTTCCTCTTTTACGCTTAGACCTAAGCTTTTACGCTTGCTGGATTCAGCCATATAAAGCTGACCGGAAGCCTTAGCCACTTCCAATCACTCATCTTCCAACTCAACATGATATGAAATGTTATCAAAAATCTTAATGTTATCATTATATGTCATGTTGATCTTTATATTCTCCCAGTTGGAGGGCAATGACCGGATCACAGCCTGTACTTATTGCTCATCAGTGAGGTTATGCCCAACGGACTTTAGCTCACGAATCATGTTTGACATTTCCCTAAGGTGCTACCTCATTATGTGATTTTGGCGCTTTTGGTAGGTGTCAAACTTGATGGTTAGTCTTCTCAACTTAGTGGTTGAAGTACTAGCATATTTGTCTTTCAAGGCCATCCACATGTCCTGAGCTGTCTCGTATTTCTCATATATACACATGAGGTCATCATCCATGCTACTCAGGATCATAATCCTAGAAATGTTATTCTTCTTTTTCCAAGTTTGGTAGACCTCCATGTCTCTCTTACCTTGAGCAGATGTACCTGATTAGGGTGGTACCATGGTGTTTGTAAGAGTCTCAAGAGCATCTTACTCTTCAAGGATGTACTGAATTTTGCGGTGCCATATATCATAGTTGTCACCATTCAACTTCTCACCCTTGTTAAGCATAGCTATAATATTCTTTGAAGCAGAATCATTTCTTGAAATATATCATATTTAGAGATAATTGAAGGAAATCTAATCTTAGTATACATTGTACTATTTCATATTTCATTTGCAGCAAACGTACGCCTACAAATATAATATGTGAACACAAGGAGTAGAGTCGAAAAAACAGTCAAGCTGTTTAATCATCATCAACTTCCAAACATTTTAAACATGGTATATAAGTAAATGTTTTGCGAAATCCAGTTCTTTCAAATATTAAGCAAAGAACACCCACTTTGATAGATGAATATAATGATCATTCAATTAGATGCAAAAGTAATTATATTAAATGAAATTAAATATTCACATTCAATTTAACTAACATGAATGAACTAATCATTTAAGAAATGTCATGAAATCAAATACTAATAACATTTACAAATGAAACAAAAAACAAGCATGCTAATACATAAAATAGTCAATATCATCATAATGCCAGAAGTCATCCATCTCAGGATCCTCCTTATCCGATGAGATGTTTATAACCTCAACCACTTCATCATCAAGAGTCCTCATCACATCAGTCATCTCATCATCAGAGATCTCAATGATCTCCACATTCATCTCATCATCTGAAATGACTATGATATTGGCTGGAACATCAAAAGGTACATAGTTCGGAGGCTCGACGCCCTTCTCATCATCTGAAATGACTATAACATCAGGCGAAACATCAGAAGGCACGTAGTCTGAAGGCTTGACACCCTCTTGGTCATCTGAAATGACTATACTATTGACCGGATCATCAGAAATATTGATGATGCTAGGACTCTCTATTATCTCAATGACTTCTTCAATTTCATCATCAGAATCAGTATAATAATGAATAACATGATAAGTCATCTACAAAACAATTTATCATGTTAAGCTTGTTAAATAATTTATTTTAATTAAACTAAACAAAATAAAATTTACTATGTTCGGACATTTAATTTAGCTCCCACTAGGGCGAATATTATGTAAATTTTATTATTATTAGACAAAAAAAAAGTAATTTTTTTTTTAATTTTTTAATTTAATATATACTTTTTTTTGGGGTCAGAAACCGCCGTCAACGACGGCGCGTTGCTCCACGTGCCGACGCCAGTCGTTGTCAGGCACCAATAGTCGTGGTATGTCGGCCGCGTGTGCTCGTATACGCGCTTGGCATGTCATTGGTTCGGCATGCCACGTAGTGGCCTCTGGTGCTGCCCACTCTAGATGCTGCCATGTCTCGTGACATGTGGCACCATATCATCCGTTCAAAGCATTTGACACGTGGTCATTCCAAATGCTGCCACGTCTTGTAACAGTGGCTTAATATTATTGGGAGACGTCTCATGTGTGTGGGCTCTCCACATATTGACATGTGTCACAAGCGTGGCTTCATCTAGCTTCGACATGTTGCTTAATTTGAACCTCTTCTACTTTAACATGTGTCCCGATTATTGTTCATCATCTTCAACCTTTTTTCTAAATTTCAATTTTTTATTTTAAATTGAAAATGATTTTCCTCACTCAATTTTCATCGAAATCAGTCATATAATATATCGTTGGAAAGCTCTTTTCGAGCCCAATCAAATGGTGTATCAAACGTATCGAAAAGAAAATGATTTGTAACATTAGTATTCAAAAGAGAGTTTCGGGTTTCATACATAACATGAGCATTTGAAGTTTTTCTAATTTCCTAACCAATTCAAAGTCAAACGAAACTCCAATTGTCTGTATCTATACTCACTTTCATGCATGTATTGTCACGTGAAAAAAAAAAAAAAAAAAGACACATAGGAGACTCAAACTAATTGTATAATATATACGCATGGTTAACAGGCAGCTGGTTCCATAGCAAAAAGAGTTCTTTCAAAAATTACAATGGCTTTTTCAAATGTGGTTGGTCCTTTGGAAGATATTAGCTTCTATGGCCATCCCATTGCCTTCCTTGCTCCCACTGTTTATGGGCATCCACAGGTTAGGAATTCCATCTACTTAAACAGAGATTTTATTGAAAGCATTATATTATAATGCTTGTTGGAATAGAGCACATTAAAAATTAAAAAAATAAAAATTATTGTTTTCTTAAAAATATATATAAAATGTGTATTAGTATATCGAATCAATGAATGTTAATAATTTACTAAGTTTTTGAATTATTAAGCTATGCAACTTTTATTTACTTAAAAGAAAACTATATATATATATATATATATGTATAGGAGTTGAATCTAAGCATATTCAATAGCATAGCCACTTGTAATTTGGAGCCAACATTATTCATTCGGGATGGAGGATTTTATAGTACAATATATAATTAAAAGTTCAAAATAAATTGAAAATGTTATTTTCAGAAATGAAGATGTCCTTTGTTGCGTTTAGTAAGAATTATTTTCGAAGATAAAAATAATAGTTTTTTTTTTCTTTTATCGTTTTAAGAATGATGTACAAGACAATTATTCTGAAGGAAACGTAAATGGTTTCTTTCTAAAATTGTAGAAAACAATAATATTCTTCCAACTTTTTATTTTTAATATTAAAAATTATTGTCCATATTTAAAAGCAATTTATATTTTATTAAAAAACAACCTTTTTTTTAAGAAAAATAATTAATCGTTAAAAATAATTTTTCTAGAACATATAAACAAATAATTTTTCAACTAGTTTTTTAATTAATTTTTTAATAAACAAATCATAACCAGACATCCATTAGAAGTTTCGTTTTTGTATTCTTTTTGCAGGCATTGACAATACATTTCCAAAGCTACGTGAACAAAATGACCATTGTTCTAGTAGTAAATCCAAATGTGATTTGTGATCCTCACCAACTTTGTGAGGACATTGAAGAATCTCTCCAAATTATTAAGGATGTTGTTGTAGAGAAAACATTAACGATTAAGGATGTTGTCTAGTCGGAAGATTAAGATTAATTAATTACCATATTAGACTCATTTTTAGTTTATCTTACAATTATATTTTATTCTTAGTTGAAGTCTTCATTAATTATTATTGAATTGGGAAAAAATTAAAAAACAAATTGATAAGCACATCTACTCATAGTTCAAAAATACATACCCATTCTATATATGACTAGGGTTCGAGTCATTACGTCCATTTAGACATTTACTGATATGTGTTTGAAGTTTTCTTCCAAGATATGAGAGTTATTATTTTTGTTAACCATGATATGAGAGAGTTTATTATTGATGAATAACTTTATTTAATCAGTAAAGTAACTAAATCTTAAATCTAAGTTCATATTTTTGTTAACCATGATATGAGAGAGCTATTATTATTTTTTTTGGGTTTGTTAATTTAACCTTCATAAACTCATAATATTGCCAATTTCTTACAAATCATATCGAATTACCATCACAGAGACACAAAACAAAAAACAACCGTTTTGTTGTTATTATTTGACCATCAGCATGACCCCGATCCGGTCCACCAAAGTAAAAAAATAAAAACAGGGCCCGGACCAAGATACAAGTGAACAGCACCGCCACTGTCACCACTAGAGGTGGCCATTTTTAATCCAATCCGATAGACCCAACCCAACAGCCATGTTGGGTCGGGTTCAAGCAAAAAAAAAAGTGTGGGATCTGGGTTGGGTCGAGTTTGGCCGGTAACCTGAGAAGCCCGACCTGACCCGGCATATATATACAAAAGCCCTCCCATTATTACCTACTCATTCCAGCCGCTTCGCTCTTCTTCTCTCCATTGCAGCCTCTTTCCACCCTCTTCTCAACCTTTCAACCCCACTTTTCCCTCCATCTCCACTTTTCTCTTTAGCTTCGGCCTCCTTCACGCCGGTTTTATGTTCAAGATCCTCAACGTTAAGTAATTCTGCAATTCTATAGGGTTGAATAAAAATTTCATTGATTTTTTTATATAATTGCTATGCTTAGTGTGTGACTCGTTGGGTTTTTTAAGACTAGGATTCAAAAAGACGGACCGGGCCCAAGTATGAACTAATCACTATAGCACTAATAACCAACTCATTGCTTCGCATTATCTGGATCCAAAGAACCAGTCAAGATATAATATATCGGCCATATCATTGTAGCAACTGAAATCTTTTTTTGCATAAAGACAAAAAACCAATCTGATTATGAGTTGTGAAGTTCTAAGCTGGGCAGCAAAATAGAAAAAAAGTATGCAGATAAGTGGAAGGAGGAGAGAAAGAGAGAACGAAAATATCAATGATATATGATTCCAATATGTAAGGTTCATGAGTCATCTCATAAAACGCAGTGTAATAAAGCATCACTAATGATTCATGCATAATTAAATGAATTTGCTCATAGAAAAAAAAATCAAGAGCCTCGAGCCAATAAATACTGAGAAATTTGACTTAATAAAAAATTTCATTAAGGGACTCCGTTGGAGAATTCAGACCTAACCATTAATCGAGAAGCAACGAGAACGATATAACCCCTGAATGCAGAAGATTCTATTGAAAATGAATCGTAATAATTCATTGGGTGGGATGGCGGAACAAACCAGGGACTTCCTCTTTTATTCTTTTATTTGAGAGGTCATGGACTAACCCCTACAACTGAAATAGATATTGAAAGAGTAAATATTCGCCCGCGAAAGTTTGATTTTATTAAATTGATAAATTTTTGTCAATCCCATATGATAAAAGGCAAAAGAAAATAAAGATTTTTATAATTTATAACGTTTTATAACGAGAACGTTATAAAAAAATGACATTGATATTATCCATAAATTAGAATACATGTTTAATTAGATATCTAAACACGATATAAGAATTTCAAATAAATTAATTAGATGAAATTTCAAAGAATCCTACGATTCAGTATATTAGTCATTAACTACACGTATATTTTGATAAAATCTTTTTTAGTCGTTTCATTCGCGAGGAGCTGGATGAGAAGAAACTCTCATGTCCAGTTCTGTAGTAGAGATGGAATTGAGAAAGAACCATCAACTATAACCCCAAAAGAACAAGATTCCGTAAACAACATAGAGGAAGAATGAAAGGAATATCTTATCGAGGTAATCATATTTGTTTCGGTAGATATGCTCTTCAAGCACTTGAACCCGCTTGGATTACATCTAGACAAATCGAAGCAGGGCGCCGAGCAATGACACGAAACGTACGCCGTGGCGGAAAATTATGGGTACGTATATTTCCAGACAAACCAGTTACAGTAAGACCCGCGGAAACCCGTATGGGTTCAGGAAAAGGATCCCCGGAATATTGGGTAGCTGTTGTTAAACCGGGTAGAATACTTTATGAAATGGGTGGAGTGGCCGAAAATATAGCTCGAAGGGCTATTTCAATAGCGGCGTCCAAAATGCCTATAAGAACTCAATTCATTATTTCTGGATAGAAATGTAGAACCAAAGGAAAGAAGTCTTGGGTATAAAAAAAACAATTGTAGGGTTTTCTTTCTTTTTTTTTTTTACTTCGTCCTTTGCTTTACTTTATATTAAAAAACAGATTCAAAAATGATATGATTCAACCCCAAACCCATTTGAATGTAGCAGACAATAGCGGGGCCCGCGAATTGATGTGTATTCGAATCATAGGAGCTAGTAATCGCCGATATGCTCATATTGGTGACGTTATTGTTGCTGTGATCAAGGAAGCAGTACCAAATACGTCTCTAGAAAGATCAGAAGTGATCAGAGCTGTAATTGTACGTACTTGTAAAGAACTCAAACGCGATAACGGTATGATAATACGATATGATGACAATGCTGCAGTTGTCATTGATCAAGAAGGAAATCCAAAAGGAACTCGAATTTTTGGCGCGATTGCCCGGGAGTTGAGGCAGTTAAATTTTACAAAAATAGTTTCATTAGCACCTGAGGTATTATAATATGAGACCACAATAGAGTGATAGTATTTAAATAAAATAGTAGATTATGTCTCATGCATATACTTTTAATAATTTTCTTTAATAATTTTTATAAAAAAAAGAGCATGTTGATTATATCAAAATTCGGAAACAACAATAATTTTAGTTTATCATGAGTAAAGACACTCTTGCTGACATAATAACTTCTATACGAAATGCTGACATGGATAGAAAAGGAACGGTTCGAATAGCATCTACTAACATGACCGAACACATTGTTAAAATCCTTTTACGAGAGGGTTTTCTCGAAAACGTAAGGAAACTTGTAGAAAATAACAAATCTTTTTTGGTTTTAACCCTACGACATAGAAGGAATAGGAAAGGGCCATATAGAACTCTTTTAAATTTAAAACGAATCAGTCGACCTGGTCTACGAATCTATTCTAACTATCAACGAATTCCTAGAATTTTAGATGGGATGGGGATTGTAATTCTCTCGACTTCTCGGGGTATAATGACAGACCGAGCAGCTCGACTAGAAGGAATCGGCGGAGAAATTTTGTGCTATATATGGTAATTTTTCTGCGATCTGCTATCCGAATTATATCCTTAACTTTCTATTTGTGAAAAAAAAAAAACAAAAAAAGCCAGGTTGTCTAATATCACTCCTTCCTACATTAGTTGATACTTCAAGGGGGGTTTGCCTAGAATAAAAGAAAAGAATAAAGAAGAAAAATAGATTCATGACGGTTTAATTACTGAATCACTTCACGCCGGACCATTTGGAGGCAGAGTAAAGGCATCGGTCACTGAGTTGACGAATCGCGGTGCAGAGTTCGTTGGTTGTTGTTCGATGAACTACACTAGTGGAGCCGCTCCGACGAGAGCATTCGTTTATTTCAAAGCGGTAAGTGGAAATGTGGAGATGCAAATAGTGGATGGAGATTTTTTACCTTCTGGCAGACAAAAACGGCATCAAGAGCATAAAAAGGCTAAGTATACACCTTCTAACACCAGATTCCTGCGTCGAAGCTCAAGCATACGCAGAAGGTTTATATCAGTGTCGAAGCTTTGTCTTGTATCATGGTTTTGATCAAGTGTTGGTGGCTGGTAATGCTATTCAAGGAATGTCATGAGATGAGTTTAGGTTGGTTCATATGTGTAAGTGACTGTCTTACTGATTTATTGGAAATTAGGGATACATTATGTTTATTACATTTAGTAAATAAATGATGTTTCTTTTGGAAACATGACACGACATATTTAATATTTACATGTTTGTGGAGGAACCCTATGGCAGTTAATCATTATAAGTGGAAAGTTTATATTTTACTACTTTGAAATTCAAGCATTGAGAGTGTCAGTGAAAAATCATGTCCATGCCACATAACTGTGTTGATTAAATCCAAAATTAGAATACCTGGAAGTAGTTATCTGTTTCTAGGTGTACTGTTGTAATCTTTATTTGACATGTCACTTGTATGATGTGGTTTTAAAACAATTTTTAGGTCTTGGTTACATGCAAATGCAAGCACTTGTAAGCTTATGCAGCTTAATGGGGCAAATCTCATAATTCCAGTTTTAATGTATCAATTAGGTTTAAAATGTAGTTTGGTCTGTCTAGCTGCTAAAGGGAGAGAGGGGACTTAGCTGAACATGCATGATGCTATAGAATAAGAAATTTTGTTTCTTCCACTTTATGAATCAAAATTTATAAAATTAGACAAAAGGAATGCCTCTTAATGTTGTGGTATTGATGGGGCTGTATTATTATTGTCATGCTTAAATCGATAAGATTGCATGTTGCCTATGGAACTAACTGTGAGTTTAATCATTACATTCTGTATTAATTTGATAAAATTCTGCTATGCAATGAGTACCCTATTTATATGTTTTTGGCCTTTTGATTGCTTCATGAAGGCTGGAGAAAAGTGGAAAGAAGAAGAGATGATAGAACTTGAGGGTCCATTGGACAAGAGTGATGCTGTGATCCGTGAACTGATTTCTTTGGAGAGAGTTATCTACACTTCGCAAGAATGGGACAACTTTTATTTTGGTTTGTGCTTATATGGTCTTGTGTTAAAAGACAAAGGCAGTGAGAATCTTGCTCGTACGGTTTTAGTGGGGTGTGTGAATAGCTACCCTTGGAATTGGAGTGCATGGTCGGAGCTGCAGTCCTTGTGCACTACGATTGACATCTTGAGTAGCGTTAATCTTAATAACCATCGGATGAAGGACTTCTTTCTTGCCCGTGCCTTATCAAGAACATAGGATCTGCAGTGAATCGATAAAAAAATATGAATATCTTTAAAGCACTTTCAGTTTCAGTAATTACATATAGATTCGAATTGCGAAAGTACAGTACAGTTTGAGAGAATTTGAACAAGTTGAAGTGATATTGAAGAGCTTTTAAGGAATGATCCCTAGCGCGTGGAGGACATGGATAGATATGTATTTCAATGCATCATATGCAAAGGAGTGTTTCTCTGTCCTAAGTTATCTTGCCCACACGGTGTTTATGACTGATAAATACAGTCCTGAATCTTGTTGCATCATTGGAAACTATTATAGTTTGAAGGGGCAGCATGAGAAGTCAGTAGTATATTTTAGGAGGATTTAGAGAGGATGAAGAAGCAACATTTACTACAAGAAAGATTTAGAGAGGATGGAAGCTGAAGAGAGGGAAGGACAAAATATGGTTGAAGCCTTGATGTTTCTTGCTACTCATTGCAGAGCCCATAACAGATTTGAAGAGGCAGAGGTGTATTGTACCTGTATAATGGATTATACTGGCCCAGTAAGTTTTATTTCATTTCTTGGATTTATGATTTTTATTGATATTAAAAACCCATTTTATGATAGTCAACACACATTGATTTTAATCAGAAAAGTTGTTTATTTGTCTCACTGTGATGTGCATAATTGCAGGAGAAAGAAACTGCAAAGAGTATGCTTCAAGGAATGAGAAGGGATCAATCTAGTTTTCCTCCAATGGATGTTGAGCACTTTCCTCCAATGCTTCCACTACTGCTCATAGAAGTTAAAAATCCTCTCAAGCAGCTTCTACAGATTCAGTTTCTGTGTTGCAGGTAATTTTCTGAGTCTCAGATTTGTAACAGGAACACGCCTGTGTCTGTTCTCCTTTGGTGTTTGTAACGCAGCAATAGGACTCAAAAGTGATGGTTAGAACTTAGAAGCCTATATAATCATTTCTGAAGTGGGACAAAAATAGGTGGCTAGATCATATACCTTATAAGGCATCCGAAAATAGTGTTTCTCTTGTCTGAATTTTTCAAGTTATTTTTATTGTTTTGTTCCATTCATATGATTCCCATTTCGTTCCATTTTAGATTTACAGCCCCATTAATAAACTTGTACCTTGGGAATATGATGAGTGGCATTATTAGCACCCCTCTAAAACTGTATTTACGCCCCTAATTTAATTTTTTTTTCATAAAATTCCAATATCACCCTTATATTATAAAACAAAGAATCATCAAATTTTGAAGTTATGAAGCCATGAAAATGCTACCTGGTTTGGTGGACACAGAAACGAGAAACTATATGTTTGCAAGAGCATTGGCATATATGTGTGTTTACATTGCAGACCAATGAGAAACCTTGGGGTGCTTTGTGCTATGGAGCATCTGCCTTCATCACCAGTAAGGCCATAATCGGATTCCTGATAATTCTTGCAATCAGGTATCGATAACGTGTTGAAACTCTTGATGGGAGAGGAGAGGCGAGTGTTTGGTAATGTAGGCCATCGCTGTAATATGAAACTGAACTGCATGAACTGAACTGTTTTAGGACTCTCATCAATGGAGTTAAATGTGGTGTCCGTAGAAGCAAACGGTCTTATACTATGGATAGAAACTGTATGATCAATCTAGTCTTGAAAGCAAACTCCAACTGCTTGAAACTAAGCTGCAACTGATTGAACTTAGAGTTCACCAGTTGAATGGGATTTTGTTGAACCATCACTCCCTGTTGCCTTGCTCCATGCTAAACCTTACACACCGCTACAAACCTTAGCTTTTAAGATGATGAATCCTTGATTTGAATCCTCTATACATACTTTATTTTAGTTTTTTATTAGATGTAGTTTAGTTAGTAACTAAACAATGAGTAAAAGAATAATAATATTTTGATTAAAATTGTATTAATAATTTAATATAAGGGTAATATTGGAATTTTATGAAAAAATTAAATTAGGGGTGTAAATAGAGTTTTAGAGGGCCTCAAATATGATTCTCTTAGGATGTTTTGTGAGGGGGATTCTTTAATGTTCTTACATCTTGAATGTGGGAAGTTCATTATATAGTAATTTTTCTTTAATTTTCTTACATCTTGAATAGTTAAGGGACAAGCCCTGGTCGACTTTGTTGCTCAATTCTCGGGGATAGAAGAAGAACCAACTAGCCAAGTGTCAACTTAGCCAGCTAAAGAGCTCCCTCTTTGGAAGTTGTATATGCATGGACATGATTCCAAAAATCGCTACTCGCAAGGTAACGGTTTGTAATTTATCGGTTACTCGATGAATAATCGGTGATTAATCGATGAGTACTATTTTGGAGAAAAAATTATTATTTTTGGAAATTTGAGGGCATAAACTGATATTTTTTTAAATATCAGTGACCAAAACTCAGATATTAGTATAATTTTATCAAACCTTAAGGGAGGTTTGAGTAATTTACCCTAATATATATATAAACACACAAACCCTAACATTTTCTCATCGTCACTCTCTTCTTCTTTTCTCTTATCTCTTTTTTCTTTTTCTTCTTCTTCCGATCACCACTCAAACCCATCCAATCTCAACCATGCTCCGCCTTTCGAACTCAATTGCAACCACCCATCCAAGCTTAACCGTAACCCATCTAAGCTCAAGCCTACCAAGACACGCCCATCAACTGGTCGAAGAAAGTTCTGACCCAACAAGAAGCTAACTCCAACCCATTCGAAGGTAAATTTTACCCAAACTCCCGATTTTCATTTGGATTTTGAGTTTTTTGGGTTTTTCTTGAATGATTTGTAGCGGGTTTTATGGTGGTTGGCGATTAGGACCCTCGATCTGGGGGTTATCAAACCGGCAGAGTGTTAGTCAATGATTTATCAGCGAAAAATCGTCGTTAATTAGTGATTTTTGAAACAATGTCCACGGATCATCTAACGAAGGAAAAGCAGGAGCAAAAGTGCTCTTGGGTAGCCTGAACGAATAAAAGATACACTATACACTCTAATTCAATTTCAAGGCATCAAACAAGGAGTCAGAGTGTAAAGCCTTGTTGGCAGGCCTAAGATTAGCTCGAGAGCTAGGAGTTGCAAACATTAAAATTTATAGTGATTCCTAATTGGTTGTACAAGTTAGGAAGGACTACTGAACTCATGAGACTAGAATGATTGTCTACTTATAGGAAGTGATGAAAATCCTTGAACAATTTGTTCAATATGATTGCCAGCAGGTTCCATGTGCTTAGAACTCTCATGCAGATGTTTTGGTAAAGTTAGACACGACAAAGGATGCCAATCTATTAGACATCATACTAGTGGACTACCTTCCTAAGGCTGGTATCAAAATTGAGGAGATGCAACTCATCAACCCATTAGTGGTGATAACCACCTCTCCAAACTCCTAGATGACCTCAATCATCGATTACTTGGTGAATGAAAAACTACCAGCAGACAAGAATGAAGCTTGAAGGTTGTGTCTGAAAGCTGCTCAATATGTCATTTATGGTGATATGCTTTTCAAAAGAGGATTCAGCATTCCCTTTTTGAGGTGTATTGATGGAAAAGCAACAACATTTTTGTTGTGAGATATACATGCAGGTCATTGTGGAAATCATGTTAAGGGGCTATCACTAGCCTAAAAAGCTCTTCAACAAGGATATTATTGGCTTACCATGAAGCAGGATGCTCTAAACTTGGTAAAAAGATGTGACGTGTCAGAAATTCACTATAACACCATGAGCTTCTACGTCTCTGTTATAGTCAATGATCAACACCTGACCCTTTGCAATTTGGGGCATTGACTTGATTTGACTGCTACCTAAAGATCATGGAAATTATGGACATGCTCTAGTTGTAGTTGATTATTTTACTAAGTGGGTTGAACCAGAAGCTCTAAGTCATATTGCAACTGAACAAATAGAGAAATTTGTCTGGAACAATATTATTTATTGTTTTGGTGTCCTATAGTAGATTGTCTTTTTCATACGATAGAGAGCAAAATAAGGAACTCTTGGGAAGGAACCTTGAGCTACTAGTTGAAAAGCGAGAAGCTGGACAATTAAGAATAGCTATCCACCAATATAAGGTAGCTCACTATTAAAACAGAAAGGTCAAAGAACAATAGTTCAAAAAAGGCTTTGGTCTTAAAGCAGATACTACCCCAATTAAGGGAACTTTGAGAATGAGTGCTCGGACCTAGCTAGGAGCAACCTTATATCATCGTTGAAGACCTTTAAAAGGGAGCATACCATTTGCTTGAACCTAATAGGACAAAGGTGCCATGAGCATGGAATGCTGAACACCTCAAAAAATATTATCATTAGATTTAAATATGAACTATTTTAATTATAAAATGCTTTAATAAGGTTCATTGTGTTTTCAGGAGCTAACAAAGTCTCTTGTTCAAATTAAATTGCATGTGAACTATAAACTTTGGGAATTCAAAAGGGTTAAGGTTAACTTTGATATGTTTAGCCTAGAACATGTTTGACTTACCGATGATCACTGAAAATAACCACCCTACAGTAGCTGAGACACAAGGCTATCCAACAATGAATATACACAACATGAGCCTATAAAAATTAGGAGGATAGTAGTTTGGTGGTTTAAGAAAGATATGACAACATCTTACCTCCACCAGTGTACCAAATATAAGACACAACGCCACAAGCGAGTTGCTCATTGGATTGCTCCATAAGCGGGCGATTCCAAAGTGTGGCTTCACAAGTGGGTCACACCTCTCTAGAATAACAAACTTGTGGGACATCGTGTGGATCAAGGAGGATATGATAGGACTCAGCCTCCACCACATCCTTACGGGGAAAGACTACATTCCTTTGAGAATTTTACCTAATATGAGTGTATATGGCAAAAGCTCTATAAAAATTCTGAGGATGTAATACCATAAATCCAACATGAATAGACATGGCACCAGTCCATAAAATTAGGAGGAATGTGGTAGTTGGTCTTCACACAAAGGGAAAGAAATTGCAAGGAGAATAAAATGATTTTGGTCCAATGTGCATTCAGGAATTGAGGTATTTAAATAAATAAAATTTGTTTGGTAAGATTTGAAATCCTAATTGAGATTAATTGATCTTAGGATGACTTGAGGAGGGGAGAAAGTTAGGAACCTAGTTTTAGTATTATTAATTTCATAAAAAAATTATTAATAGAATTTGGGATAGTTGGATTTTGGATGACTTTTCTTTGATTGCACGTTGTTGAGTTGGTAAGCCTTGTGACAGATAATCAAAATTTAAAACTTCAATTAAGGTTGTGTTTTGAGTCAAACTTATTCATCTAACGATTTATTTTTTCCCTTTTCTTTTTCATTTTGTTTTCAATACATATAAATGATTTCTCACAAATCTAACTGTTTATATCTTTAGTCATAAAAATGTTTAGAATACATTAGAAGCTTTATACTTTAATTGATTATTTGTAATAAATTTAAGATTTTTCATGAGGATTACTTAAAATTAATAGTTGAGAAAAACCTTGAAGGTTTTTTAGGTGATTTAAAGTGTTGAGTTGAGGATACAATAGATGATGTTACATTGCATTTTTATAGAACAAGAAGAAGTCAGTTCAAAGACAGATTATAATTTCAGAAACTATCCTTACATCTTCAAGGCTCTATTTTTAACAAGGTTCCAAAAATTGTTAATTGCTAATTGACCAGCGAAGCAACAGTTAACGATTTATCAGTTATTTCGATAATTAATCAGTGAGTACTTTTTTAGGGGAAAATTATTAGTTTTTGGATTCTGATGATGTAAATTGATATTATTTTAAATAACAGGGGTCAAAACTTAAATAATATTATAATTTTATTAATTTGAAGGGGTTTGTGTAATTGTCCATCATATATATATTTATATATGAATTTCCACTAACCTAATCGCATATCAGCCTCCTCTCTCTCTCTCTCTCTCTCTCTCACACACACATATCAGCCTCCTCTCTCTCTCTCTCACGATCGCCACACAACACCCTTCTCCACTCTCTCTCTTTCTACTCTCTCCCTCCTCCCCTGCCAACCTCCTCCGCTATGGCGCCCATCACCTCCTCCTCTATTTTCTCTCTTAGCCGACTACCGACCACCATTCTCCACTCTCTCTCTTTCTTCTCTCTCTCTCCTCCCTTGTTAGCCTCCTCGCTAGGACTGTTGCCACCTCATCCTCCACTTATTCTTCCTTTCTAACCTTCTGACGGTGCTCGTGATTTGTAATATTTTTTATGTTGATTTTGTTCTATTGATTTTTCATTTTTTGTTGTGTTGATTTTTCATTTTTTTTTCCAATCTTTGTGGGTATGATTGATGACTTTGAATGATGATGTTGGGAGATTCAGATTTGTCATTTTTTTTTTCATATCTTTTTTGGGGTTGATTTTTCAGGTTTGGTTGTAATCGATTCAGTCGATTTTGACCGATTTGGCCAAGTACTTGCGCGACTCGGACAATTATTTAGTCTACCGATTTTGGCCATCGATTTGGTCCTTATCGATCGGCAAGGTGCCAATTAGCATTTTATCGCCAGAAAATCGTCGAAAACCGGCGAGTTTTAGAACACTGATTTTTAAAGATAGTTTATGATGTTATGTTGCTATGTTAATGATCATGTTCAAAACTGTATTTTAAAGCCTACTTTACATCTTCCCCTGTTTCTCTCTTTTTAATTTTTTTTTTTTTTTTCATTTTTGTATTGTCCTTGTGCATCCACAATCTTTTTGTTTGAAGCAAAAGCATCCAAATATAACCAAAAGTATAACATAATAAAGTTTAAGCAATTATTATGATTTTGTTTTAGCCTTTCTTACAACCTAGAAAATGTTTTTAGCTACAATCATCATTCAGTTTATACTGCAAATACTAATTATATTATGAACCTCTGACCTTAAAAATAATACAAATTGTTGAGAGTTCAATTTTTAGTACATATAGAAATAACAATCATGCAAAACTAAATACAACACAACACAATTGAAGTTATCGCACAAAAAATTATTTAACTATAATTTAAAAACTACATTTGAGTAACCTAACAAATTTATCGACCACTAAAAGTTGTCATTGTTGCCTTATTAATGGAACACTCTCTTCTGATAAGAGATGACCTCGATTCATTCTTACCGATAGCAAATGTAGATTTCTTGGGAGAAGAAAGTATTGTTTCATTGCTTAACATGAAAACTATATTCGACATGCTTGGTCTATCTTCTACGTTATCTTGCACGCATAAGAGTCCGATATGGATGCACCTCAAAACTTCATTTGTTGGACATGAATCGGCTATGCATGAGTCAACTATCTCTAGGGCCATACCAACTCTCCATAATTCCCATGTCTTATTTCCGATATTACATGAGAATAAAAAAAAGAATGTAAGTAGCAAACCAATGTTTATAAGTTGCAAATGACAAAATTGGCAACAACTTACATATTGTATCAAATATGAGCATGAATCATGATGGAAAAAGCTCGTTCTCTTCTTGCCACTTACGATCTCTAATATTATGACTCCAAAACTGAAAATGTCTGATTTCGTGGAAAAGAGACCACCTAGTACATACTCAGGTGACATATAACCACTGCAAGCATATAAATTATTGATCTCTGTTACAATATATTCCTAGAGTAGTTTTCATTTCATTTTTAGGTTATATAAAAAAATGTTGGCAATTGAAAAAGTTCAATGATAAGTATGTTTTGTATCAACTTACTAAGTTCCAACAACTCTTTTGGTTTTTTCTTGGGTTTCATCCTCTCCACATATTCTTGCAGTACCAAAATCTGAGATTTTGGGTTTCATCTCTCTATCTAAAAGAATATTACTAGTTTTTAGATCCCTGTGAATAATTCTTAATCTCGAATCTTGATGAAGATAAAGAATCCCTCGAGCAATTCCTAAAATTATATCAAAGCGCATTTTCCAATCCAATAATAGCTTTCTTGATTGATCTGCTTCAAGTATATATCTTAGAAAGAATAGACATAGAAACTATATAGATATCAAGTGCATAATTAAGGAGTAGTCATACCAAAAATGAAGTAGTCCAAGCTTTTGTTAGGCATAAATTCATAGATTACTATCTTTTCATCTTTCTCCGTGCAATAACCTAAGAGCCTTACTAGATTTTTATGTTGAAGTTTTGCTACTAGTAAGGTCTCATTTTTGAATTCAGAGATTCCTTGTCCCGAATTTTTTGATAGTCTTTTGACAGCTATCTCTTGTCCATTAGACAATTGACCCTGTAATATAGACCGAAATATATTTATGTTAGTTTTGAAATTACCAACCATGCTTTAAACATGGTTAGAGGCCCAACATAGAAAATGCATATAGGAGCGAAAAACTCAAATCAAGGTAGAAGGGATTAAAAGGTTTGATGAACACCCAAGATGAAAGTTATAGTTCTAATTGCCAAAGAATATGGACGAACAAAATTTTACATTAAGAAATTGATTCAAAAGTTTTGCTCAAAAGAGAATTTTAATCACCAAAAGTACTGGAAGACAAATACAAGCCCTTATTAGTATATAACTGTTGTTATTATGGTAGAGAGAAAAAAAATACCTTGTAAACTAGGCCAAAACCTCCTCGTCCAAGCCTATTCGCCGAAGAAAAGTTATTTGTTGCAGATATCACAGTACGTAGTTCAAAAAAAGTCAATTCTATATTCTCACTTTCACTATTATCATTAGGAGAGTCCTTATGTTTAGATGAACTTCCCACCAAATCCAAATCCAACCTATGATGATCCTGTTGTTTCTTCTTTCCTGTATTCAGGTAATTAATTTATGCATACAGAGCAATTATTCAACATTCTTATGTATTCTCATGTTCTTGCTTTTTATATTTCCACATAAGTTACTTCTCAGGAATTAGGGGAAAACGATAATTATAGTCAAGGCATAAGTAAAGTCATTTCAGGTTCTATGTTTGTCCTAACTGTAACAAGGACCATACTATCTGACTGTTCACAAAATAATAGTGATGCAAACCTTAGTTTAGCATACTAGGATACGATGTATAATTATAGCTAATTTGAATTACCTTTAGCACGCCTTCTCCAGAAGCAATGAAAGCACACGGCTGCCAGAATGATTTCCATGATCACAGGAATAATAATAAATGCTAGTCTACTTTTTGTTGCTAGAATGTCTCTTGAAACTTTCCAGGCATCTGCAGTTGGAATTTCAAAATTTTTATTGAGATTAGTTAGACTCAAGTAATTTCAAATAGATGTTACTTTATAAAAACCTGAGGATCTAAGCCTAGAAAAAGATTAGGTGATTTACTAGCTTTTGTGTGGTTAAACTACTTAATCAGGTTTTGAGTGCCCATTACAATTTGACTAAACTTTGTCTGATCGAATTTTGAAACCAAATACTAAACAATATAGCTTATGCAACATAGAAACAGGCTACTAATATTGAATAAGAGATAAGCAAAAGAAATGATGAATAGATAAAGATTTATATACCTAGCTCCACAGCATCAACTCTTATGTAGAAATCTTGTCCATCTTTATACTCTCTCATATCCCTTAACTCACTATACCATGTTATGCACCATTGTCCGTTTTCATTGCCATCAACAACAGCATACCCTGTACAGTTGCAACTCTTCAAGCACTTTCTCTCACACTCCTGTAAGCTCATATTCCTATAAACGGTAGAATTTCTGGCGTCTGGTAACTTCACATGTTCCAGTCTCACAAAACCCTCTCCATCACCTTTGCCACAGCCATCCTGTTTCCTTGTTTCCACACATGGTAGGTACCAGCCTTGCGGATTCAAGGGTTCAAACCCAGGCAGACATGTACAACGTGCCAACGTATCCTCATAGCAAATCGCATTTGTACCGCATCGTGCATACTCATCACAGAAGCTCTCGGGGAAAACCCCCACTTTCATCCATCTCTGGTTCTCATGCCAGATTAGTCTCTTAATAGTTCCTATTGGCTCCAGAACAGCGATGTATAAAGGGGCTCCATTAGTTGGTGAGGATGTAATATACAATTCATTGTCATTGCTCACATATGTGATATTCATAGAATATATTAGGTTATAGTAGTAATCTTTGTGGCCTTGAATTTTAATATCAGGCAATCCATTCAGCATGCGACCATTCCAAGGGCCACAACGCCATATCGGATCCGAATTCTTGTACAAGAAAACCTGAGGCATACCGTGAGTGTCAAAGCTAATGGAATATTCCCCAGATGTTGGATCATCAATTGACTTCCAAGAAGTTATGATACGGTGAAGGCCACTATTCCGGTTCAATCCAATTTTCATACCAGGAAGAAACGTGTCTGTTGGATAATCAAAGCTTTGCCATATGATTTTGTCTTCAGCTACCAGAACCAGATTTCCTGAATCTAATAGCTTGGCAGTGGAGGTGCCTGTTGTCACAGACACATTGGTAGACCACAAAGAATTGTCCTCAATACCACTAAAAACAGCAAGATTTCCGTCTCCACCTATCTTGAAAACACCAGCGAAATTCTTAATTGGACTTCCTCTGTTAGCAACCCAAACAACCGTATGTTCAGAGATTTTGTTGAACCATATGCCAACATAACGAGCTTGAGATTTGCCGGGGCTGAAGAATCCGAGTTTGAAGTTTCCATTAGATGATACAAGGCTTCCGTTTTCGGCATCAGATATGAAGTGGGTTGGGGTGATTGTGTCGGATGAATGAGATGAGCAGAAGAGATTGAATATCACAACTAGTGCTGAGACACAGAGAGCTCTATTATTACAACCCATGAAGATAAGTGTTTGGACTGCTTTACAGGGACATACCAAGTTTGAATGGACAATATCAATACCTGTTAAAAAGAGAGAATAATACTAATAACACGCTTTCACCAAACTTCAAAAATAAAAAACAAAAAATAAAACACGCTTTCTACAAAGACAAAAATATGTCATTGTTACTATTAGTCAAGATGTTAGAGATCATAGTCTCCAATTGTAACAGTCGACCAATTCAGACACCCCCTGTCAACTGAAATTACTGTGTTCTTTGCCGTACATGGAATCACCCATTGTTAAATTAAATATGATCACTATTCATGAATAAAAATTTAATCTTGTTTAAGAATAAAAACAAAAACAAAAAGAAATAAAAAATGACAATCAATTAGCGTTTGGTATGTGCGATTAGGTAGTCCTAACGTGTGTCATTAAAGTTAGTATTCAATGCGGAGAAATTCTCTAGTTGGCTGATTTTTTTTTTTTTCAAATTAGTCAGATTCACAATGGTTCACAATTTTTTGGGTGCTTATATGGTTTTGAAGTTGAGAAATCTCTTTTCATTTGTGTTTGAGAAAATTTACGAACAACAAGAACAAAAGACAAGCCTCAAGTAGTTTAATTAAATACAAGAAAAAAAAAAAAGTTTGAATGTGAATTGATCGACATAATATCTACATATTTATTACTCTTAAATATTGATTTATTAATTTAACCTTATATTAGTTTTACTTTACTTAGTTATATTTTTTATCAAACATGAAAATTAAAAAATATTTATGTATTGAATAAAATAAAATTATAATATGAGTTGCAATATTTCCAACCCTCTGAAATACACCCCTTAAGTTTTACATTTTTAATATTCCAATTTACCCTTAAGTTAAATTATTAACATTTTCATTAAAAAAGGATACTGTTATTACTATAATTAAATTTGAATAATCCAACTTCAAATCCTAATAAGAAACTTGATTTATTTTAATAAAAGGTAGTAAAACATGAGAGCTTTTTGTTGTGTTTGGTGTTTTTAAATATTTTATAAATGATAAAAATAGAGGTCTAGATTTGAAGGGTTTTGGTTTTTTTTTGTTTTTTTTGTTTTTTTTTTTCTTTTAGGGAGGAGGTGGGGGGTGGGGGGTGTGTGCAGGTTAAAGCTTAGCTTGAGTGAAAATTGAAGTTTTTAGTTTTGTTTGATAGTTTTACATATAGGGCTTTGATGAAATACAAGAATTTTGAGTGAAAATGAGAGAAATCACAAGATAGAGAAACCATGAACATGAAAAAAAATAAAATAAAATAAAAACAAGCTTAAAAAAATGATTGACTTTTTTGTTATGTTTTAAAGTAATTAATTTAATTATCTTTATAATTATTTACTTATAATATTTAAAAGATAAATAAATAAATAAACATAATTGATAATACATAAGGTGTACTTACAGAATATGAATTTTTAAAAATCTTAATGGGATATAAATACAAAATGGAGTTTATATACTGTTTTTAAACGGTAGAAATATCCCCACTCTTATAATATTTATCAAGTTAAAATCCAATATGTCAAGATCCAAAACAAAACCTAGAGAAAGATCCAAGCCCAAGCCAAAACATAAAATAAATACAAGATAGTGCAGCTGTCAAAGCAAACATGGAGAATAAGAAAAATATAAAAGAGAGAAAAAAATATGAACATAGCTTTTGGCGTATAAAACCAAAAAGCGCATAGCTTCTGTAAGAAGGGAGGAGGAATTGGGTAATGAGGAAAGGAGAAAGCAATTGGAACTTGGTGTAAACAGCAGGCTGATTGAATGAGAATAGGGGCTGTTTTGGCTTGCACTCATATCAGGATTTGCTATTTGGAAAGTACTTACATAACTTTATGCTGAAAATGTGATACTAAGGTTCAAATGGAGCAAGCACAATTAGTTTTCTAAGAGTGATGGTATTTATACACCTCTAAAATTGTATTTACACCCCAAATTATAATTATTTGGTCCAATGTGCATTTAGGAGTTGAGATATTTAAATAGAGATTTGCAATCCTAATTGAGTTGTATTGATTTTAGGATGACTTCATCAGGAGGGGAGAAAATTCGAAACCTAGTTTTAGTATTATTTATTTTATAAAAAAATTATTAATAGAATTTGGGACGATTGGATTTTAGATGACTTTTCTCTAATTGTCATTGAGTTGGTAAGCCTAGAGACAGATAATTAAACTTTAAAACATCAATTAAGGTTTTGTTTTGAGTCATACTCATTCCTCTAATGATTTTTTCTTTTCTTTTTTTTTTTTAATACATATAAATGATTTCTTACAAATCAAATGCTTGCAGCTTTAGTCATAAAAATGTTTAGAATACATTCGAAGCACTATACTTTAGTTGATTATGTACTTAAAATTAACAATTGAGAAAAAAACCTTGAAGGACTTTTAGGTGATTTAGAATGTTGAGTGGAGGATACAATAAACGATGTAATATTGCATTTTTTTGGAATAAGAAGAAGTCAGTTTATAGACAATTTATGATTTCAAAAACTATTAGATTTATGTTAATGATCATGTTCGAGGCTCTATTTTAAAGCCTTCCTTACATCTTCCTCTATTTCTCTCTTTTTATTTATTTATTATTATTATTATTATTATTATTATTATTTGTATTGTGCTTGCACATCTAAAATCTTTTTGTTTGAAGCAAAATCATCCAAAATATAACCAAAAGTATAACATAATAGAGTTTAAGCAGTTATTACGATTATGTTTTAACATTCCTTACAATCTAGAAAATGTTTTTAGAATGCCCGATATGGTTGACTATCCATACCGGGCGCTCCGCCTGGTATGGATACTACCGGTATATTGGTGTTAATATCCATGCCGGGCACCAACCCGGTATAGATAAAAGTATCCATACCGGGCGTGTGCCCGGTATGGAAACTACTTGAATATTAAAAATATATATATATTTTACAAAAATATATGTAATTTAATATTAAAAGAAAATTTACAACATACATCAAATACCATTAATCAAATTTTATCATACATCTAAAATTCTTCAAAATCCATATAACACAAACTCAAAATTCCACAATTAGTTTCAAACAAAAATAAAACAGCCAAATGAAAAACAAAACATAAAAAATAATACTACAGAAAGAAATGAAGTATTAAAATAAATGCTAAAAAAATAAATCAAACCCAACAAAAATTCAAACAAAAATGCAAGAACCAAATCAAAAATAAAACCGTCATTCACATCTAAATAAAATCAAATAGATCAAGTGTTTTTTACAAAGTCCATATCTCATTAACAAAGAATACAACATAATAAGAGTAGATTGGCGAAGAGATGTCGTACCGCCCTCAGCTGCGAATGGCAATCGGAGGGAAAAAGAAGAAGAAGACAAGGAGAACAAGAAGAAGAGAATAAGAAGAAGAAAGAGAGACCAAAAGAGATGGTTGAATAGCCAGGGGGAAGAAGAAGAAGAATATAATGATGAAGAAGAAAAGGAGAAGAAGAAGAAGAAGAAGTAGAAGAAGGGGAGAGAAGAGATATCGGGCAAAGCGATCGGTGGCAAACGAAGTGGCGAACGGCGTGTTGGCCGGCCGGCGAAGGGGGGTGGCGGCTAGGGTTTGAGTGAGAGAGATAGTAACAGAAAAAGAAAGTAAAGAGAGAGAGAGAGAAAAAATATAAAATGGTAGGTGTGGTCGACCACACATCAAATTAAATTTTTTCTATGCGGGGCATGAAAATGTTTTTTTTTTTTTTTTTTTTTTTCGTTTTTAGAATCGTCCATTCATGGCCCGATATTGATAGTCAAAATATTTTAATAAAATAAATTAATTTCCATTATCCATACCGGGCTATTAATGGCCCGATATGGATACTTAAAAAAATTTTTAATTAAAAAATAAAGTTTAATTATCCATACTGGGCAATTAATGGCCCGGTATGGATAATTAAGTTTATTATTATTTTTTACATAAAAAATTGTTATCCATACCGGGCCATTAATGGCCCGGTATGGATACTTCAATTTAATTATTAAAAATAGTATCCATACCGGGCCCCAGTGTGGTTAGACTGTTTTGTTGTAGTGTAGCTACAATCATCGTTCTGTTTATGTAGCAAACACTAATTATCATGGACCTTTGACCTTAACTTCACAAGATAGTAGCTCACAAAAATCTACCAAAGGAAATCCCCACATGTGGGCAACCTGACCTGTGAGCAATTCCACAAGTAGACAACTGATAGGAACTTGCTAAAAGAACACTCCATAAGTGTGTGACCCAATTGGCAAGCAGCCAATGTTGTAGGCAAGTAATAAGGCATAAAGGCCAGAAAAGAGCAGAGCAGGCAAATACTGAAAATATTAAAACTGTTGAAAAAATTGTTCAAGTGTAAAGAAAATATGAGAAGTAACAATATGTGTCTTTTGGAAACAATACACTTTCTAGGAAAAAAACATTTCTGTTAAATAGACACATTTATTTAAAACCAAAAGTCTGTGTTTTTTGGAAACAATACGTCTTTTGGTAAAAGACATATTGAAAATGTGCCAATGTGTCTATAAAACTGAAAAAATGGATAGATCAAATAATCAATTTTTTCTTCTTGTTTCTTGCCTAAGTTGTTTCCAAAAATACTGTGTTCAAATTCCTTTGAGGATTTTCATTGTTGCTTTAGTGCAAATTCTCTCTAAGGCTTGTCATATCCTAGAAGCTATTTGCAAGATTAATTCCTTGTAAGCAACTCTACCAGAGAGTGGGCAAATATCGCTTTAAAGAAAGCGTATTTTATATATGTGTTTCCAGTCTCCATTCTTATAAAAATTTTATTTCAACAAGAACATCATGAGAGGCATGCAGAAGGATACTCAATGCAAAATCCAAATTATGTAAAAAAAAAAAAAATGTAAGTCTAAAGAGCTCGCTTTTTGTACAATCCCCCAGGAAAAGTTAAGCAGCTTATAGGTGAGCTTGCATCAAACCAAATGAAAAGTTCATAGATAAGAAAAGAACATAAAAAAAAAAAAAAAAAAGAAAAGTTAACAACTATTTTAAAATAAAGAGAAAGTTGTTGAAAAAACCAGATCAAGTCAGCTTTCGAAAAGCTTGATTCCATTTATGGAAGCAGAAGAAGTAGCATCGTTAAGCAGCAGCCCCTTAGAACGATCAAAACCACCCTTTGATTTGAATAAAGTGACAATTGCACATGTGGAAGAGCAGAATGAACTAATAAGTAGACCAAGGAGAGAAATCAAGAGACCTTCGAGATGCTTAGAATAAGTAGTAGTAGTGTGTTAGGTAAAAGACTTAGGTTTGCAACAGAATTTAGTTGGAAGTTGTAACTGAAAAAAACTGTAGCAAGTTTGTTGTAATAGAGAGAAATGAATAAAAAGCATTGTGAGCTAAGAAGGAAGGGATCTCAATCAGTCATCCAATTAGGTTGCCTTTTTTCTCATCCCTTTCCTTCTGAACTTTCCCATATCCATTCTTAAATTCTTTTTCTCATCTCCAGTTTTATTTTCTCTTTCTCTCTTCTCATCTCAGTTTTCTCTGACATTCACCAGCACCCACATTAATTGGTGCTTTCATCAAGGTCATGGTGATGACCACTCGAACTAAGACTGTGGAGGATCGGATGGACAAGCAGGATCAATCAATTCAAGAAGTTCGGAGGAGGTATAGGGAATGGTTTCTCAATTGTACGATGTTTCTTTCAAGTTTTTCGCCATGTTTGCTGATTGGTAGCAACAGAAACAAAAGATTTCATCATCTTCATCAACTCCAACTCACAATGATAATGGAGTTTCACAAATGCAAGTAGATGGCACTGCAATGAATTTGAAGCTATTAAAGATTGATGCACCGAGATTCGAAAATGGAGATCTTTAGGGTTGGATTTTCAAGATACAACAATATTTGATTTTCAAGATGCATCTGAAGAAATGAGGTTACAAATTACTCCATTGTATTTCGATGGGAAAACGTTGGCTTAGTATCAATGGTGTCAAAATAACAACAAGATTGTTTCTTGGAGTGATTTCTTGTAATCTCTTCAAGTGAGATTTGGTCCACTGGAGTTGGAGGACTATCAAAGGAAGTTATCTAAGTTGGTATAGACTGGGTTAGTACTGGAGTATCAAAAGGAATTCGAGAATCTATCCAACAAGGTGAAGGGGTTGTCGGAATCTTTCTTGCTCAGCTGCTTTGTCTCTATTTTAAAAATTGCCATTCAATAAGAGGTAGCATCTTTCTAACCTACAAACTTGTCTAAGGCAATGGCATTAGCAAAAATTGAGGGACTCAAACTTCAACAAAGAAATACAACACCTAAACCGTTCTCCCCTTATCCATTGATATTGCCAAGCCTACAACAAAAACCTTTTAATTCTTCAACAACCTTTACCAAACAAATACATGCAAACACTTTCAAACCTTTACCAAATACTAGCCAGAATTCAACCTACAATAGCACTAATAATCAGCCCAAAAACAATGTCCATAAGTTGTCCCAAACCTAAATTCAAGCCAGATTCGAGAAAGGTTTATGCTTCTACTGTGATGAGAAGTATACTTTTGGCTACAATTGCAAAGCTTCAACATCATATTGATTGTTCCTGATTTTGACGAAATTCATTTTAAAGAATTCGAAGAGACGAGCATTGCGAAGAAGAGTGACGAAGCCATAGATGTTATCAATGGCACACCCTAGATCAATTTACATGCTATGTTAGGGATCTTGATGCCTCAAACGTTGAAATTTATAGGCTCAATTGGAAAAATAGTGATAGGCCCTTTTTTTAGGTAGCCTGCCGACAACCTCACGGTAGCTTTCCAGAGGATATCTGATCTGGCTAGAAGGTTCCCATGAAGTTAAGTCGTTTATCCTTTCAGAAACCTCCTTTCCTAACGAAAACGTGTGGAAAATTTTTCTTCCTATTTTACACATTTACAAATAGATTTATAAAAATTTGGGTAGCATAATGGTTGTTTTTCTGACTATGCCATCCTGCAAAGTTTATAGAAAAATATACATTTTTAAAATCAAACATTTTCTCAAACTTCTGGACCTCAAACCCTTTTCTTTATCTCAAGGCACAAGCAACCCCAAACATATATTTGAATTCAAACGCAATTTAAAAACAAATTATATGTCATGCATGTAAACACATTTATACATTCTCAAAAATATATAAAAATGAATGAATATATGAAATTATATGTATTCAATTTTCTATTTCTTTTTAAAATGTCTATAGTATTAATATATAAATGTACAACATGCACGATTTAGCCATCTAATCCTGTGTTGAAGTCCCTGCTACAGTTGCACCAGCCCCTGTACCTGCCCCTGGAGAGATTTTGTTTATAAAAATGTAAAATATCGAGTAAGCTAAACGAGCCCAGTGAGTGATATAAAACTCTATAGTAATTTCTCTTTATAAAATAACCTTCCTTAAAATTCTTTTAAAAATATTTATGGACTTTTTCATGCTATGAAAATAAATTCGATTTTCCTGATGTTCAATCCTTTGAGTTTAAATGCTTTATTAAACTCTCATTCTAATTATAAATTAAACTTTATAAATCTAATTTCGAAAAACCATTCTAAAATACTTTTAAATTCCTTACTACGAAAAAGTAAACAGTGGCCATAATAGCATTTTAGGAAAATCTTTGTATAAAAATAGACCAACGATTGTTATATGTATCCTATGGTACCCTAGGTACGAGCATAATGTATCATCGCTCAGGCCTCCACGAAATCTACCCTCGCTTGGCCTCCTGTCCGGTAAGTCGCTAGCTATAATATAACCTAATTCGTGTATGAATGACATACTAATCAGACTAACTAACTCAATCCCTCCCATTGTTAGTGACAGTCTCCCCTTGACACTGTGATGCACGGATTCAGGTACTCTAACTGGAAATCTCTGTAAATTTCTGGGCGGGACAACCTTTTTATGTAACAGGTCGATCCATTCCCATCTTGGGCCCTTGGCCTGGAACCTTCAGGATTCAAATGCAATCGCCTAACCACCCCCATCTTGGGCCTTTCAATGGGCCCGACCTTCAAGATACGAGTAGCAGGTACTGTCCTCTGATCTATCTTTAACTTTATCATATTCTGGAATACTTATCAGGTGTACCATGGTTTTATAAAAACATTTCTATTTCGATTACTTTCATATTTCACATTTCACATTCCTTTAAAGCTTTAATAAATCATTTAGGAGGTTTCAAGGACTTTATTTTCTTTAGCAAAAATTATTTCCAAACATTTCAATGAATAATTTTAAACATAAACATAAAATTTAAAATAAATGGAAATATAATGATTCCAAATCGTTTCGGAAGGGACACTCACTATTTTTTAGCTCATATTCATGCACTATTTCGGATCCTTCGTTTCCACTTTACCTACACATTTCATATTCTAATGTTTAACTACTTCTAAACCAACTAACTCAACATACTTTTACATAAAACTCATTCATAATATCCAATACATAACACATTTCAATGGTGCTAACATCACACTAACTTATATTCAATTTCATATATATTACACCACCATTTCAAGTTAAATTTATAAGATAAGATACTTGAATTCCTTACTAACTCAGGCCATGGATTACATCCTTTATATTCAATCCATTTCTTTCAAATTCATGCCAAAATCATCACCAAAACAGCCCACCTTTCATGTTAAAACAACTCAAAACTATCATCCATCACCATGCACATCACCTTAGCCAAATGCACACCATTTACATCCAATTGTTTCTATTTTCATTTAACATCAATTCCTCCCTTAACATAACTCATTTAAGCATCCAAAAACACATTAATTCATTCAAAAACAATGGCTTTGCACAACCCTCAACTAAGCCGAATACAATCATCCATATGCATTTCAAATTGCTTTTCATTTCAACATGATCTCATAACATTTCATGACCTTTTCATGCATCGAAGCCACTCAAACACATTAAACTTCAATTGGACTATCAAACCCTAAGCATGGCCATGCATCAAACATGTGCATTCACATCAACTTCCTTCAAGTTTCACACTCCAATTCACACCATAATCACATCAATTTTCATGGAAATCAAACTAACATCCTAACCATTTCTATTTACACTTTGAATCAAAGTTCACTTGCATTAGAACACTTACCAATTTGTCTTCAACCTCTAGCCTTGCTCCCCAACAACATTGAGCTCCAATAATTCTAAAATCAAGCATAGAAATCTCATCAACAACCAAGCCAGCACACTATACTGCATCCAACAGCTTTTTCACATAAACACCTTATGAAAACTCAATCCTTACCTCTCCAAATCACTTGATTCTTGTTGGATAACCTCCCTAGACTTGTTTACAACCCTTTGGGGGCTTGAAATCTACTGAAAAATGGCTTGAGAGGGTTGGAGAACAGCTGCTGGTATGCCTCTTCCCCTGCTGGCGAAAAACTGCTCTGTTTTGTTTCTGCTTCTGCCGAATTTGGTTTCTGGTCTCTGCTGGTGTGTTCTGCATGTTTCCAGTAGGTTCTCCACTTTATATACTCTCATTTCAGTTAACTAATTGCCTCTCAAGTTTGACATATAATTACAATGCATGCCATTAGTTGATTTGGACCATTTTGCCCTCCATTTCACTACAATTCAACACTTAACAATTTCAACTTCACATAGAACTTTATTTTCTCTCTAGTTAATCCATTTTATCATGCTCATTCATGAAATTTCCTTGATCGCTAAGGTTTATCATATACTTTAATAACTCATTACACTATTTTTTTTGGATTTCGAATTTAATTCTTGTCCATTCGGAAACTTTTACTAGAATTCGATTATATCCGCAAAAGTTCAATCAATTTTGTTATTCCATGAATGAGGGTAAGTTTGTATAATATCTCCAACCAATTGAGTTACTAATGCCATTTCCTTGAAATTTCATCAACGCCATTTGTATTTTATATTTTAATCGACCATCATACCATTTTTCGAATCCGAAATCATTTCCATAACTCAATTTAACATGTAACCTTATATAACCTCTAGTTAATTCATTTAATCATACTCTTTCATGAATATTCTTTGATCACTAATTTTCATTCTATACTTTAACAAATCATGATATCTTTGTTCGGATTTGAATGTATTTCTGATCCATTCGGAATTTCCACTAGAATGTGATTTACATATCCGAAAAATTTAATAGATTTCATTATTCCATACATGAGGGTATTGTAGTACCATACCTTTGCAATGGTCATACATTTTCCTTTACAATACTAGTTAACGGCAAAATGGTATTACAAATAGAGGTACAAATTTTAGTTGATGGGGGAAGCGCCCACAATTTTCTACAATCAAAGGTGGTTTCGACGCTCAATTTGCCAATCACTAGTGATAGACAATTTGAGGTTATGGTGGGCAATGGTGAAATGATAAAATGTGAGGAATTGTGCATGGTAGTACCTGTGTAAATTCAAAAGCATGTTTTCTTGGTTGATTTTTATATTTTGCCAATTCAAGGAGCTAAAATGGTTTAAAGGCCAATGGTTACAACTCTTAGGGCCCCATTTTAATTGATTATCAGAAGCTAATCATGGAATTCTCATGTGATAATAAGATAATTCATTAGCAAGGTGACAAACAATGTTTTCAGCAACAGATGTCAATGAATCAATTACGAAAGATGCAGAATAAAGGTGTTACAAGCGAAAGAGGATTCGAAGGAAGTTGAATTGAATGCCGATGTACAATAGTTACTATAGGAGTTTGAAGATGTATTTGATTAGCCCAAAACATTACTACTGCATCAAGAAATGGATCATGAGATTCACCTACTGCCAAAGTTGATGCCAATAAATGTCAAACCTTATCTCTATCCACACTTTCAAAAATGAGAAATAGAGAAACAAGTGTATGAGATGTTACAATTAGATATCCTTCGACTGAGTACATCACTATTTTCTTCTCCTGTTTTGCTAGTTTTTTTTTTTTTTAAAAAAAAAAGATGTAACTTGGAGATTTTGTATTGACAATAGGGCTCTAAATAACATCATGGTGCGAGATTCCAACTGCTGATGAATTAATGGATGAATTAGGTGGTTCAACAATTTTTTCTAAGTTGGATTTGAGAGTGAGATACCACCAAATAAGTGTGAAACCAGTTGATGTTCACAAGATGGCTTTTAGGACACACCAAGGGCATTATGAGTTTTTAGTAATGTTGTTCGGTTTAACCAATGCACCCTTTGCATTTCAAGCAACAATGAATATGATTTTAAAGCCATTTTTGAGGAGATTTGTAGCGGGTTTTTTTTTTTTTATGACATATTGGTGTATAGTCCTAGTTTGGAAGAGCATTTGATTCATTTGCGAATGATTTTGCAAAAGTTGAGTGACAATCAGTTTTTGGTAAAAAAGAGTAAATGTGCTTTCAAGCAAAGTTCAGTAAAATACTTGAGCTACATATTGTGTTTGGTATGGGAGTCAGCATGGATAGAAACAAAGTGCAAGCTATATTAGATTGGCCTTTACCAAAGAATCTTTAGGAGCTAAGAAGATTCTTAGGTTTAACGGGTTATTATAGAAGATTTGTTCAGTCTTATGCTACCATTGCAGCACCACTTGCTGATTTGCTTAAAAAAGATGCATTTCAGTGAATCCCTTTTGCGCAAGAAGGTTTTGATAAACTGAAGTTGACTATGAGCTCAGCACTGGTGTTTAGTTTTGCCTAATTTTAAGGAGGATTTTGTAGTTGAAATGGATGTTTCTAACTTCGGAATTAGAGCAGTGTGAATGCAGCAAGAACACCCAATTTCCTACTTCTGTAAAGAGCTTTAACTTCGAATGTAGCAAGCTTCTACATATGTAAGGGAGTTATATACGATCATAAAGGCAATTAAGAAGTGGCGTCAGTAACTTCTTGGTAGACATTTCATCATCAGAACGGATAAAAAAAGTTTGTGTGCTCTATTAGATCAAGTAATTCAAACACCGAAGCAACAACAATACTTGGCCAAGTTAATTGGTTATAATATACCATTGTTTACAAGCTGGGCAAGGAGAATAGGGCAGTAAATGCTCTATCGCGACAGCTTGATGATGTGGGAATGCAGTTTTTAGTAATGTCTCAAGTGCGTTTCGAACTTTTAGAATTGCTTAGACAAGAGAATATGACTTTAGAGTTCTTTCAAAATTTATACAAGAATATGGCTGCAAATTCAGATGAATCAGATGAATATGAGTCAGGAGATAGGTTCTTGTTGTACAAAGGGAAGCTATTGTTAGATCCAAATTCACCTTTGGTACAATAAGTATTACATGAGTGTCATACAATATTGATGGGAGGCCATAGGGGAATTCAAAAAACAACAGCAAAGGTATGTGCTGCTTTCACAAGGAAGGGACTTAAAAAGGATGTTCAAAAGTATGTCAAGGCATGTTCAGTTTGTTAGAAAATAAAATATCAGAATTGTGCACCTGCGAGGTTGATGCAGTTGTTACCGATTCCAGAGAGGATTTGGGAAGACTTGTCTATGGACTTTATAATGGTTCTTCCTAATTCACATGGTTATGCAACTATTCTGGAGGTGGTCAATAGGCTCTCAAAGAAAGCTCATTTTTTAGCAGTAACCAAGACCTATTCAGCTCATAAAGTTGCCGAGTTGTTCACCCAAATGGTTTGTAAGTTACATGGCTTACCACGCTCTATTGTTTTTGATAAAGATGCTGTGTCTTTGAGCAGATTTTGGTGTGAGTTATTTGCTTTAAGTGGTATTGTTCTTAAGAGGAGTACGACTCATCACCCGCAATCCAATGGTCAGTCTGAAGTGGTTAACAAAGTGTTGGAGCAATATTTGAGATGTTTTGTGGCAGAGCATCCGAGAAGATAGGTCAAGATACTTCATTAGGCTGAATATTGCTATAATGTACATCCCATTCTTCAACAGGTTTGACTCCATTTAAAGTAGTTTATGGTCGTGAACCTCCTTCACTAGTTGATTATGTTCCAATGACAGCTTCAACAGAATTGGTAGATAGGATGCTGATAGATATACAGGAGGTGCTACAACAACTCAAGGACAATTTGTAGAGAGCTCAAGCTGTAATGAAGAGAACTGTTGATGCTCATAGCAATGATGTGCAGTTCAAACCTAGAGATATGGTATATATAATACTTGTGTAATAATAAAAAATAAAAAAAATAAAAAAAGGAATATGATCATTATTTTTGTTTTTAGTTTCACATTTTAACATTGTAATGGTGTGGTCCAATTAATTGTCTAAAACAATTTAGCTTGTTTTGGGTCCAACAATATCAAGTGAAATAAGCCCATTTGTTTTAAAGAAACTGATATTAATACAAGTTTTCCATTGAACTCATTGACTGGTGACGTACGATACCCATTGCATGCGAGACGAGGACTGTGGGTGTAGACCTGCAGGTCCAAGCATAGGAGCTATTGGCAAAAATTACACAAGAAGAAATCATGACATGCAATTAACAATACCACCATCTAATGAATATTATATACTGGTCAATTTTGAATCCATGAATTTAGGGACTAATGATGATGACTATAGAGGTTTTTGGGCGTGCAATTATTATTCTACACAATTTCTAATGTATGGATAGATTGTAAAAACAAATCAAGAAGCTTACGTTTGTTATATTCATGAATATATTAAAAACTATTCAAATTTTATGTCACAATATCAATAGTGGATAACTTTATTGAATTACCTAAATTTTCATTTTGTTATGAAAATTTCCAATGTTTGTAAAATCCTAACTATTAGATAATGAAGTTTTAATTAAAGATTTTTTTTTTTATTGTATACAGTTCATATGTGCATTATATTTATATTTATACCATACAGTTAATATTATATTTTATAAAGAAGGTGTTTTTTAATATGTTAGCTTTATGATTAATTTAACTTTTTTTCTAGTTTCATTAAAAACTTTTATGTTTTTAGCCGAATTTCCATACTTTCATAAATTTTACATCAATTTTTATCAATATCAATATTTCCATCAAATCGTAGTATTGATATTTTCATTGATATTGATATTCTCATCATGGATAAGAAGTCGGATGAAATGCCAATGAGCTTGAAGGTTTCAATTTTGATTTCTCATCATTGATTAGAAGTCGGATGCAAATGCCAACGAGCTTGGAGGTTTCAATTTTGATTTCTAAATTAAATTTATTTTTCTTGGTTTGGTTATGTTCTTTAAGTTGTCTTATAAACTGTTAAAACTTTGCTTTCGTGATTTACAATTTGTGCAAATAATGGATTGGGTGATGAATTGTGATTGATCACTTTCTTGTTAAATATCAGAGAAAATTAAAAATTTTGATTGTTTTTTGATTGGTTTTTCTCCTTATAGATGTCTTTTTAGAGACAAATTTAATTTTTGTCTCTATAGACATCTTTTGGAAATGAATGTGGTTTTGTTCCTCCCTGGAGATGTCCTTTTTATGGACAAATTTTAATTTTTGTCCTTCTAAACGTTTTTTAAGTACGAATGTGGTTTTGTATCTTAGTTTATAATTTTATGTGTATATTTAATTATTATTCTTTTAGACGCAAATTTTCAATTTTGTCCCTTAGATTTTTTTTAGTTAGGGACTAATGTAGTGTCATCCCTATAGCATATTATTTTATATTTATATTCAATTATTATTCTTTTAGGCAAGAATGCGGTTTCAACTTATATATATATATATATATATATATATAATCATTGTTATTTATTTAGGGTTGAATTTCTAATTACATCCCAATAGGTGTCTTTTCAAAGACAATTTCTAATTTTTGTCCATATAGATATCTTTTAACAACGAATGTAATTTCATATATTATTTTAAATTTGTATTTAATTATTTATCTTTTTAAGGATGAATTCTTAATTTTGTCCCCATGAAGGTCCTTTTAGGGATGGAAACGAGAATACATTACTTTAGATGTTCTTTTATGGACGAATTTTATTTCATCCCAATAGAGTCTTTTCAGGGACAAATTATTTTCGTCCCTAAACATTTGTTCCGATTGCCATTTTCTCTTGCAGTGGTTTTTGCATTTCCTCAACTGTAGTTTCCTTTAGTTGTGTTCTCAGTGTCTGAGCAGCCTTATGACGATCATAGAACCATATTTGAAGCATACTCCTCATGAATTCAGCCAACGTCATCACGGGGTACTTGACAAGCAAATTTTAAGCAAGATATTGTATCTTGTTTGTGGACAGTGAACTCGAGACCACTTTTGTGCACCAGCTCGCATCAAATCAGAATGACATGGAGGATGGATTGTCCACAATTCCTTCATGTTTTGATAGTATTGGACTTTAGAGTAACCTCGTTTAATGGCAATTGCTGGTATGAATTTGAAGGGAAAAATTGATTTTACATTAATGCAGAAAATGTGGATTTTAAAAATTGAGCAGGTTCCTCATACTCATTTAATGGTATTTCGTTTACATTTTTAACACCTATATACGGCTCAACTAGAGGTTGAATCACCCTCTCAAAACATGGGACTTCATCGTACTATATAAAGGACTTGAGTGATTCAATATTGATCGCTGATGATAAGGCCTTGATTATAACTAGTGATCACATGTTGGTTTACCGGTGAGGGTGTACCCAGATGATTACTACCATTAGCTGATAGAAATTGTTACATCACTATACTCCCATTGTTTTCACCATTACGAAGTAAATTCATCTCAAACTCACTCGAGCTCGTTCATATGCATTATTGCCTCTTCTTTCCACAAGGGATATGCACATTTGTGGCAAGTTCACACCTTCACGAAGCATAAATCTAACATCATTATCATTACATAACAAGTTTCAACTACATCTTGATCTTGCCCAACACTTAGGTAACTAAGATCCAAATCATATCAACTTGAATCATAGGACACAAGTGATTGCACATTCATCAACAATTCCTCGTACCTCAAATTCCTAGGAACCAATATATATATATTCTACTAATTTTACCATCGGTGCCTTCTAACTTTAAAAAATTAAGATGAATCAATCAAATTCATCCATTGCATTTGAATTAAATAAGAGAAAGAATTTATTTTAGGAGAGAGAATGCAATGAATGAATTTCATTGATTCGTCTTACCTTTTTAAAGTTAAGAAGTACTGATAATAGAATCACTATATATATATATATATATATCCCTTTTTTGTTGTCTCTCCTCCCATCTACCATCTATCGTTGTAAGACACTAAAGTCTCACAAACTCCAAGTAACATTATTAATTACTGCATAAACATATTATTTTTTGCAAAACATCAGTTATAAGCAAATAAATATTTACATGAAAAAATTGTTACAATAAGTAGTTTTTAGATCATATCCCAAAGTTAGGTGGAAGTCCCAAAGACAACCCAAATTAAGGATGTAGTCCTGAAGTTAGGATGAGGTCTCGAAGTCTAGGATGATGTCCCGATGTTGGTTTGACATCCTGAATTAAGGATTTAACTAGTCCCCAAGTTGGGTTGATGTTCCGACTTGGCCCGGTAGGAACACATCCAGTACACATCATACACACAATGAACATGTCCAACCATTACGAGATCTAAACCTGACATTAGCTTTCAAGCCAACTTTTCAAATTCAGGGCAACCAAATCACTCAAAACACACTCAAATCCTAGCATAATAACCTAATACTAACATAATTCTCACACATTATCTATATAACTGTATCAATCATTGAACATATACATCAAACATTTAAAAAAATCAGCATTTTTAAAAAAAAAAAAAAAAGAAAAGAAAAGAAACTTAAAAACATAGATAACAGTACCTTAAAGTGATGGAGATGCTTTAACCACCCTACAAGAGAGTGATTTTTTTTTTTTTGTTTTTTTGTTTTTGTGTGTGTGTGTGACAAAAAGTGAGTTTCTCACTAAATGTTGAGTTTCTAAAAGTTTATTTTTCCTCTTCGAATGAGAGTTTACACATTTCAAAGGTAGTGGGAGGAAGAAGGAGAAGAAGAGTGATGAGTTTTATCCCATTTATTAAGGGGTCGTTTATTTTTTTGTTTAAAGACTAAACAGTACTGCTGAAGGCTGAAGACTAAATAGTGATTGAAACATAAAATCTGAATAACATATATATATATATATATATATTTTCTTACCTCTAATATACTATAAACTAGCTTGTTTTTTAAAGTTAAAATTGTCTTAAAACTAGTAATTTGACATTTACACCATTTTAACTATTTGTTGCTATGTAATTTTAATTAATTTAATACAAACATCTTAAAATAAACAATTTAACAAATTCTCAAACATTTTTTATGTACGCATTAATAATATTTTATTCATAATTAGAATATGATTAAAAAATATAGTAGCATTGTCCATATTTATATATTTAAATATATTAATATATTAAAGAAAACAACTAGAAATGAATATTTAAATAGTAAATTAAAATATATTAGTTTAATTCCAAGATAATTTGAGATGAAATATATTTAGACTTTTCTTTTCAAATATATTTTTGTAAGTATCAAGGAAAAAAAGAAAAGAAAATTTGAGTAATATAAAATTAGGGTAAATTTGAAATTATGTTATTTTGGGAGGATAGATTTGGAATAAAAACTTTTAAATGTCATTAAGTGATTTACAATTAAGTGAAAAGCTAAAAATTCTTACTTAATTTTTTCAATTGTTTTTAGGTAGTTTTAAGTGGTTTGATCACTTAAAAAACCAAACGAAAACAACTTAATAAGTACAATTCAATACTATTAAGTTTTAAGTAGAAAAAACAAACGATCCCTAAAGGTAAAATAGGTACTTTACTCTTTTAGGTGTTAATCACGCTAAAATATACAGTGATTTTATATTTATTTACCTAGCATTGTGATGAAAACTCGAGTAATTGTGGACGTTTTTAATATTTATTTAGTAAATATTTGAAAGTGAGACATGGGAGGTGTTAATGAGCAAAAGGGTAATTTTTCAATGCAATTATGAAAAGATATGGAAGCTTAGGATTAAGTTGGTAAATTACCAATTGAAGTGAATGTTTTTGGCAGCAATTCAAAAGCAAGTAAGGAATTAATTCAAAATTGGAAACGAATCTGGAATCAAATAATGATTTCTTTGAGAGCAAGTAAAGAATCAATTTAGTTTTGAAAATAAATCAAGAGGAAGTTAGGAAGAAATCAGATTTGGAAGTGGATCTAGTAGCCAATCGGGAAGAAAATCATTGGGAATTAATGCCGGTTAATGAAGGATCGTGAATAGGAATAGAATCGGCTCAAATTGGAAATAAATCTTTCATAATTTGATGTAGGTCGTGAGGAAGAGTCGCAAGCTGTAGCAGAAAAGTAGTCGGAGCGACAACAAGGAAATAGGTCGCCATTGATACTCGCGATGTAGTTGCAAGCAAGTTGAGAGCTGTTGTCACAAAGAAGAAGCTAGCGACCGCTATTGCCCATGGCAGTCGCGAGCTGTGATCATGAAGAAGGAACCAACAACCAAAGCTACCCAGGCCTATTGCGAGGATGAACCCACGACTCAAGGTCACGACTAACTTGGCTACGGTTGAGAAGTGGTCCGTGATCGGCAAGCAAATCCCATGACTTGAAGAAGAATTCGTGGTCGACACTTGATTTGGAAATTCCAATATAAAAGCTTTCCAACATTGATTTGGAAATATTTTCTTTGCCGACCTTAACACTATATAAAGAGATTTGCTATGAACACGAAAGATCATCCAACACAGAAAAGAGCAGGCAGCTCACATGCAGCTTTGAGAGAGAGTTTCCACATCAGTTTGAGGGCTTGTTTGGGTGTATATTAGAGATCTCCTTTGACAACCCTCAACCACAAATCTCATCAGCTATTTGGAGAAGAAGAGTAGCCACGCCACACTATCATCAACATTTGAAGGTACGAGAGTCACAACATATTAAGAGTCAAATTGGACAGATAAATCCGGCCTTGGGAACAAGGGGGATCACGCCATATTCAATGAGATTTTCTTTTCTCTTATTTTTATTCAATTAAATATATTGTTTGATTCTTACTTTGATGATTTAACTTGTAAATTGATGATGAACTAGATCTAAGATCTAAGATTACAATATAATCATAAAACCATGAACTCAATTATAGAATATTGTTTCTAGAATGAATTATAATTTAGTTATTCAATAGGAAAGTAATTGCAGGTGAAGCAAACTTTTTAGTTTTATTACAAATTACTCACCCGCTGTTAGCCCATGTTCATTCGATTTGACGGTGAACAATGTAAATTTGAATAAAAGACTGAAATACTCTCACATTTTTATTAAAAATCAAAAAAATAAAAATAAATTTAAAAATAATTGAAAATGGAAAAAATAAAAGATAGTATTATTAAAGAAGAAAAAAAAAAAAAAAAGGATCTCCACCTATTTAGAATTTCAAAAAATTGAAAAAACAAATATGGAGATTTGGATCTCTACCGTCCATCTTTAAAGATGGACAGTGGAGATCTAATCTGGAGATTAAATATTCATATAAAAAAAAATGAATGGAAAATCATCATCTTCAATTTCCCTTGGAAATCACTTTCAAGCTCTCCCTCCTCCCATCTTTAATCAAAATCATCGTCAAACCAGCAAAATCATCAACATCAATCAACTAAATCTAGTGTTTTGATCACCAAAAATACCCTAAAAACACACAAATTATAAAAAACAAAAAAAAAAAACAAAACAAAAATCAAAAAACAAAACAAAAACCCCCAAAAAAAATTCTCTAGAAAATCATCATCTTTAACCCCTCGTCTCTCTCATCTTCAACCAGTGTTTCAATCACCAAATGAACTTAGATGAACCATCATTAGGATTTGAACCCAAATGAACCTAGATGAAGTGTTCATCTAGGTTGTCTCTATTTTCCCTTTCATTTAGTTTATAGCACTAAATCTAGTTCAGCTTCTGCAGATTCAGTTTCTGTGTTGCAGGTAATTTTCTAAGTCTCAGATTTGTAACAGGAATACACCTGTGTCTGTTCTCCTTTCGTGTTTGTAACGTAGCAATAGGACTCAAAAGTGATGGTTAGAACTTAGAAGCCTATATAATCATTTCTGAAGTGGGACAAAAATAGGTGGCTAGATCATACACCTTATAAGGCATCCGAAAACAGTGTTTCTCTTGTCTGAATTTTTCAAGTTATTTTGATTGTTTTGTTCCATTCACATAATTCCCATTTCGTTCCATTTTAGATTTACGGCCCCATTAATAAACTTGTACCTTGGGAATATGATGAGTGGCAATATTAGCACCCCTCTAAAACTGTATTTACACCCCTAATTTAATTTTTCTTTTCATAAAATTCCAAAATCACCCTTATATTATAAAACAAAGAATCATCAAATTTTGAAGTTATAAAGCCATGAAAATGCTACCTGGTTTGGTGGTCACAGAAACGAGAAACTATATGTTTGCAAGAGCATTGGTGTATATGTGTGTTTACATTGCAGACCAATGAGAAACCTTGGGGTGCTTTGTGCTATGGAGAATCTGCCTTCATCACCAGTAAGGCCCTAATTGGATTCTTGATAATTCTTGCAATCGGGTATCGATAACGTGCTGAAACTCTTGATGGGAAAGGAGAGGAGAGTGTTTGGTAACGTGGGCCATCGCTGTTATATGAAACTGAACTGCATGAACTGAGCTGTTTTGGGACTCTCATCAATGGAGTTAAATGTGGTGTCCGGAGAAGCAAACAGGCTTATACTATGGATAGAAACTGTATGATCAATCTAGTCTTGAAAGCAGAACCCAACTGCTTGAAACTAAGCTGCAACTTATTGAACTTAGAGTTCACCAATTGAATGGGATTTTGTTGAACCATCACTCCCTGTTGCCTTGCTCCATGCTAAATCCTACACACCGCTGCAAACCTCAGCTTTTAAGATGATGAATCCTGGATTTGGATCCTTTATACATACTTTATTTTAGTTTTTAATTAGATGTAGTTTAGTTAGTAACTAAACAATGAGTAAAAGAATAATAATATTTTGATTAAAATTATATTAATAATTTAATATGAGGGTAATATTGAAATTTTATGAAAAATTAAATTAGGGGTGTAAATGGAGTTTTAGAGGGGTGCTAATATCGCCACTCAAATATGATTCTCTTAGGATGTTTTGTCAGGGGGATTCTTTAATGTTCTTACATCTTGAATGTGGGAAGTTCATTATAATAATTTTTCTTTAATTTTCTTACATCTTGAACAGTTATAAAGGGACAAGCCTTGGTCAACTTTGTTGCTCAATTCTTGGGGATAGAAGAAGAACCAACTAGCCAAGTGTCAGCTTAGCCAGCTAAAGAGCTCCCTCTTTGAGAGTTGTATATGCATGGACATGATTCCAAAAATTGCTACTTGCAAGGTAACGGTTAGTAATTTATCGGTTACTCGACGAGTAATCGGTGATTAATCGATAAGTATTGTTTTGGAGAAAAATTATTATTTTTTGAAATTTGAGGGCATATACTGATATTTTTTTAAATATCAGTGACCAAAAACTTAGATATTGGTGTAATTTTATCAAACCCTAAAGGAGGTTTGTGTAATTTACCCTAATATATATATATATATAAACACACAAACCCTAACACTTTCTCATCATCGCTCTCTTCTTCTTTTCTCTCATCTCTTTTTTCTTTTTCTTCTTCTTTTTCTTCCGATCACCACTCAAACCCGTCCAAGGTCAACCATGCTCTGCCCCCCGAACTCAATTGCAACTACTCATCCAAGCTTAACCGTAACCTATCTAAGCTCAAGCAGACCAAGACACGCCCACCAACTGGTCGAAGAAAGTTCTGACCCAACAACAAGCTAACTCCAACCCATTCGAAGGTAAATTTCTCCCAAACTCCCCATTTTCATTTGGATTTTGAGTTTTTTGGGTTTTTCTTGAATGATTTGTAGTGGGTTTTATAGTGGTTGGCAAGCAGGACCCTCGATCTGCGGGTTATCAGACCGGTAGAGTGTTGGTCAACGATTTATCAGCGAAAAATCGTCATTGATCAGTGATTTTTGAAACAATGTCCACAGATCATCTAACGAAGGAAAGACAGGCAAGAGTGCTCTTGGGTAGCCTAAAAGAATAAAAGATACACTATACACTCCGATTCAATTTCAAGGCATCAAATAATGAGGCAGAGTGTAAGGCCTTGTTGGCAGGCCTAAGATTAACTCAAGAGCTTGGAGTTACAAACATTAAAATTTATGGTGATTCCAAATTAATTGTACAACAAGTTAGGAAGGACTACCGAACTCGCGAGACTAGAATGATTGTCTACTTACAGGAAGTAATGAAAATCCTTGAACAGTTTGTTCAATATGATATCCGGCAGGTTCCATGTGCTTAGAACTCTCTTGCGAATGTTTGGCAAAGTTAGACATGACAAAAGACGCCGATCTATTAGACATCATACTAGTGGACTACCTTCCTAAGCCTAGTATCAAAATTGAGGAGATGCAACTCATTGAGCCATTAGTGGTGATAACCACCTCTCCAAACTCCTAGATGACCCCAATCATCGATTACTTGGTGAATGAAAAACTACCAGCAGACAAGAATGAAGCTCGAAGGTTGTGTCTAAGAGCTGCTCAATATGTCATTTATGGTGTTATGCTCTTCAAAAGAGGATTCAACATTCCCTTTTTGAGGTGTATCGATGGAGAAGCAACAACGTTTGTGTTGTGAGATATACATGCAGGTCATTGCAGAAATCATGTTAGGGGGCTATCACTAGCCCAAAAAGCTCTTCAACAAGGATATTATTGGCTTACCATGAAGCAGGATGCTCTAAACTTGGTAAAAAGATGTGACATGTCAGAAATTCACTATAATACCATGAACTCTTATGTCTCGGTTATAGTCAATGATCAACGCTTGACCCTTTGCAATTTGGGGCATTGACTTGATTTGACTGCTACCTAAAGCTAATGGAAATTATAGGCATGCTCTAGTTGTAGTTGATTATTTTACTAAGTGCGTTGAAACAGAAGCTCTAAGTCTTATTGCAACTGAACGAATAGAGAAATTCATCTGGAACAATATTATTTGTTGTTTTGGTGTCCTATAGTAGATTGTCTTTTTCATATGATAGAGAGGAAAATAAGGAACTCTTGGGAAGGGACCTCGAGCTACTAGTTGAAAAGAGAGAAGCTGGACAATTGAGAATAGTTGTCCACCAATATAAGGTAGCTCACTATTAAAACATGAAGGTCAAAGAACAACAGTTCAAAAAAGGCTTTGGTCTTAAAGCAGATACTACCTTGATCAAGGGACCTCTAAGAAGGAGTGCTTGGACCTAGCTGGGAGGAAGCTTATATCATCGTTGAAGACCTTCAAAATGAAGCATACCATCTGCTTGAACCTAACGGGACAAAGGTGCCATGAGCATGGAACGTCGAGCACTTAAAAAAATATTATCCTTAGATTTAAATATGAACTATTTTAATTATAAAATGCTTTAATAAGGTTCATTGTGTTTTCAGCAGTTAACAAAGTTTCTTGTTCAAATTAAATTGCATGTGAACTATAAACTTTGGGAATTCAAATGGGTTAAGGTTAACTTGGATTGCTTGAGAGGATTTTTAACTTCTATGAGCAGTAGTGGAAGTCATGGAGGAAAGTGCTCAACATCCATTGGAGGAAAACTAGATTGATCCCTTCTCATTCCTCGAAGCATACTCTTTGCAGTTTCTTTCTCCTGCAATTATGTACATCACAGTGAGACAAATAAACAACTTTTCTGATTAAAATGATTGTGTGCTGACGATCATAAAATGGGTTTTAATATCAATAAAAATCATAAATCCAAGAAATGAAACAAAACTTACTGGGCTAGTATAATCCATTATACAGGTACAAAACACCTCTGCCTCTTCAAATCTGTTATGGGCTCTGCAATGAGTAGCAAGAAACATCAAGGCTTCAACCATATTTGGTACTTCCCTCTCTTCAGTTTCCATCTCTAAGTCTTTCTCGTAGCAAATGTTGCTTCTTCATCCTCTCTAAATCCTCCTAAAGTATACTACTGACTTCTCATGCTGCCCCTTCAAACTATAATAGTTTCCAATGATGCAACAAGATTCAGGACTGTATTTATCAGTCAAACACCCTGTGGGCAAGATAACTTAGGACAAAGAAACACTACTTTGCATATAATACATTGGAATACATATCTATCCATGTCCTCCATGCGCTAGGGATCATTCCTTAAAAGCTCTTCAATATCACTTCAACTTGTTCAAATTCTCTCAAACTGTACTGCGCTTTCGCAATTCGATTCTGTATGTAATTACTGAAACTGAAAGTGCTTTAAAGATATTCATATTTTTTTTATCAAATCACTGCAGATTCTAAGTTCTTGATAAGGCACGGGCAAGAAAGAAGTTCTACATCCGATGGTTAGTGAGATTAAGGCTACTCAAGATGTCAATCGTAGTGCACAAGGACTGCAGCTCCAACCAGGCACTCCAATTCCAAGGGTAGCTATTCATAGACTCCACTAAAACCGTACAAGCAAGATTCTCACTGCCTTTGTCTTTTAACACAAGACCATATAAGCACAAACCAAAAGGATCAGTTGTCCCATTCTTGTGAAGTGTAGATAACCCCCTCTCCAAAGAAACCAGTTCACGGTTCACAGCATCACTCTTGCCCAATGGACCCTCAAGTTCTATCATCTCTTCTTCTTTCCGCTTTTCTTCAGCCTTCATGAAGCAATCAAAAGGCCAAAAACATATAAATAGGGTACTCATTGCATAGCAGAATTTTATCAAATCAATATAGAATGTAAAGATTAAACTCACAGTTAGTTCCACGGGCAACATGTAATCTTATCAATTTAAGCATGACAATAATAATACAGCCCCATCAATACCACAACATTAAGAGGCATTCCTTTTGTCTAATTTTATAAATTTTGATTCATAAAGTGGAAGAAACAAAATTTCTTATTCTATAGCATCATGCATGTTCAACTAAGTCCCCTCTCTCCCTTTAGCAGCTAGACAGACCAAACTACATTTTAAACCTAATTGATACATTAAAACTGAAAATATGAGGTTTGCCCCATTAAGCTGCATAAGCTTACAAGTGCTTGTATTTGCATGTAACCGAGACCTAAAAATAGTTTTAAAACCATATTATACTGACACTCTCAATGCTTGAATTTCAAAGTGGTAAAATATAAACTTTCCAATTATATTGTTTAACCGCCATAGGGTTCCTCCACGAATATGTAACTATTAAATATGTCGTGTCATGTTTCCAAAACAAACATCATTTATTTACTAAATGTAATAAACATAATGTATCCCCAATTTCCAATAAATCAGCAAGATAGTCACTTACACATATGAACCAACCTAAACTCATCTCATGACATTCCTTGAATAGCATTACTAGCCACCAACACTTGATCAAAACCATGATACAAGACAAAGCTTCGACGTTGATATAAACCTTCTGAGTATGCTTGAGCTTCGATGCAGGAATCTGGTGTTAGATGGTGTATACTTTGCCTTTTTATGCTCTTGACGCCGTTTTTGTCTGCCAAAAGGTAAAAAATCTCCATCCACTATTTGCATCTCCACATTTCCACTTACCAGTTTGAAATAAACGAATGCTCTCGTCGGAGCGGCTCCACTAGTGTAGTTCATCAAACAACAACCAACGCACGATGAGTTCGAAAGAGAGTTGCGGAATCGAACTCCGAACCGCGATTCCTCAACTCAGTGACCGATGCCTTTACTCTGCCTCTAAATGGTACTACTACAACCGGCGTGAAGGAGGTCGGAGCTGAAGAGAAAAGTGGGGTTGAACGCCGGAGAAGGGGGTGGAAAGAGGCTGCAATGGAGAGAAGAAGAGCGAAGCGGCTGGAATGAGAAAAGAGAAATGGTTGGGCTGTTCTATATATCTGTCGGGTCAGGTCGGGCTTCTTAGGTTATCGATCAAATCCGACCCAACCGAGATCCGGATCGGGTTGTACAAATAAACTCGATCCCACACTTTTTTGCTATCCAACCTGGATATTGGGTCGGGTCTATCGTATTGGATTGAAAATGGCCACCCTTAGTAGTGAGAGTGGCAGTACTGCTTACTTGTTTCTCGGTAAGCGCTCAATTTTATTTTTTTTTGGGGCGAATTCATTTTAGTATTCAAAGTTTAAAAAAAAATCAAAATTTTAAAGTTATTTTAAAAACAACACTTTTATATATAACCTTTTTAAAACTTTTCAAAAAAATCTAAACCGTTAGTCAACTGACGGTCAATAATGACTTTAGACTAGTTTTAACAACTTAAATTCAGAGTTAATTTTAGATAATTTAACTTGTAAATTCGTTATTTTATTAGGATAATCAAGTAATTTAAGTTAAACTAACAACTATTAAGGGTAAAAATGTTTTTTTTCACACATTCTATTAATATTGGCCTTTAGTTAACTGACGATTTGGACCTTTGTAAAGAGTTTTGAAAAAGTTAGAGGTGAAAATAACTGTTTTCAAAAGAGCTTTAAAACCTAATATTTTTTGAAACCTCAAAGACTTTAATGAAGTTTTTTCATTTTTCATTTTTACTTTGGTGGACCAGACCGGGGCTATGACGATGGGCAGGTGATAACAATAAAACGGTGTTGTTTTGTTTTTTTATTTTTTTTTAATTTTTTCCTTAGTCAGATCTCTTATGTTAATTCGATATGATTTGTAAGAAGTTGATAATATTATGAGTCTATGACGATTAAATTAATTAACAAAAAAAAAAATAACTCTCTCGAATCATGATTAACAAAAATATGAAGTTAGATTTAAGGTTTAATTATTTTACTGGTTGGGTAAAGTTATCCATCAATAACAACCCTTATATTGGTTGTAAGGGTAATTATTTAAGAATATCTAAGAATGGTGATTAACTACTTTAATAATTGTTGCATAAATAACACACAAACATATCAAATTGTTAACTCCTTCAATAATTGTTGAATTTCTCTTTTAGAAACTCAATAATTGTTCTTATAGTCATGACTTTCATTAACTACTGTAACACTCATAAGTCCAATGAGTTATCCTTCAACCTCATGCCCCAAGCCTATAAAATCCACACTTCCTAAATTTCTAACCAACAACTTCCACACCTCCTAAATTTCTACCAACCTTAACTTCTTGTTGCAAACTCTGCATTACAGAGATTATTAAGCCACAAAACAAGGAAAAAGAAAAAGAAAAAATACTTTATGAATACATGATGAACAAATATTGGATGATTTTGCAAACTAGGACTTCTGTTTTCTTCTCTATTGATCGTCGTCATCTTCTTCTACTCCTCCCATATCTCGAAAGAAAACTCCACACATATATCAGTAAATGGGCATAATGAGACTCGAACTCCAGTCATATATAGAAAGGTTATGTGTACTTGAACTATAAATAAATGTGCTTATGAATTTTTTTTTTTTTTTTGAATTCAATAATAATTAATGAAGACTTCAACTATGAATAAAATATAATTTTAAGATAAACTAAAAATGACTCTAATATGGTAATTAATTAATCTTAATCTTTTGATTAGACAACATCCTTAATCGTTAATGTTTTCTCTACAACAGCATCCTTAATAATTCGGAGAGATTCTTCAATGTCCTCACAGAGTTGGTGAGGATCAGAAATCACATTTGGATTTACTGCTAGAACAATGGTCATTTTGTTCACGTAGCTTTGGAAATGTATTGTCAATGCCTGCAAAAAGAATAGAAAAAGGAAACTTCTAATGAATGTCTAGTTATGATTTGTTTATTTCAAAAATTAATTAAAAAACTAGTTGTGAAATTATTTGTTTATATGTTCCAAAAAAATTATTTTTAAACGATTAAAAATTAAAAAAAAGAAAAGTTGTTTTTTAATAAAATATAAATTGTTTTTAAATATGGAAAATAATTTTTAATATTATAAATAAAAAGTTGGAAGAATATTATTGTTTTCTACAATTTTAAAAAGAAACCATTTATGTTTCCTTCAGAATAATTGTCTTACACATCATTCTTAAAAAAAAAAAAAAAAAAAAAAGAGAGAAAAAAAATCCTATTACTTTTATCTTCGAAAATATTTCTTACTAAACACAACAAAGGATGTCTTCATTTTTGAAAACAACATTTTCAATTTATTTTGAACTTTTAATTATATATTGTACTACAAAATCTTCCATCTCAAATGAATAATGTTGACTCCAAATTATATTACTAGTGGCTATGCTATTGACTATGCTTAGATTCAACTCCCATATACATACATATATATATATAATCCTATTTTAAAAAATAAAAAATGCATAGCTTAATAATTCAAAAACTTAGTAAATTATTAATATTTATTGATTCAATATACTAATACACATTTTATATATTTTATAGAAAAAACAATAATTTTTCTTTTTTTTAATTTTTAATGTGCTCTATTCCAACGAGCTATTATAATATAATGCTTTAAATAAAATCTTTGTTTAAGTAGATGGAATTCCTAACCTGTGGATGCCCATAAACAGTGGGAGCAAGGAAGGCAATGGGATAGCCAAAAAAGCTAATATCTTCCAAAGGACCAACCACTTTTGAAAAAGCGATTGTAATTTTTGAAAGAACTCTTTTTGCTATAGAACCAGCTGCCTGTCGACCATGCGTATATATTATACAATTAGTTTGAGTCTCTTCTGTGTCTCTTTTCTTTTTTTTTTCTTTTTTTTAATTTCACATGACAATAAGTGAAGTGAAAATAGATATTAACCGAAAAATATAATGAACATCCACTTATAGTTCAAGTGGTTAGTACACTTATCTTTCAAATTTGTAATAAGAGTTCGAGTCTCACTATATAATAATTTACAACTCCTTTTATATCACAGTAGATATCTCCTAGTATTATGAGAGTATATATTAGTTTATGTAAGTTCTCATAATCAGAGTAAATATCTTTTAATATTAACGAGTATATTAATTGGTTGAAGTTCAAATTTTTAACTCTTAAATCAAAATCAATACATTCTTACCATTCTTTTCGTTATAATGTAACTAAAGAACACATTAACTAATCTTATTATTATTATGGTTAAGGATGAAATTTTGGATCTTGGCAATTTACAAAGATATTAAGGTAACAAAATTGTAACTTGATAAAGTAAAAGTGATAAATAGTCATATCCATAACAAAACAATTTACTCCAAAAGAAACGATTAATCTCTCCAAGAATATTCATCAAAATACACAAAGGAAGAAACATTTTTGACCCTAAAAGTCAAAATTCGTTATATAATTTTAAATTTATGTTTAATCTTTTTTTTTTTTTTTAAGGATGAATTTTGAATTTCATCCCTATAGATGTCATTTTAAAAACAAATTCTCAATTATATCCATATAAATGTTCTTTTAGGGATGAATTTTATTTTGTCCCAAAAGAAACATTCATTCCTAAAAGTATATTAAGTTTTATATTCTTATATTCTTGAATATTATTCGTATTTTTATGTGGAAAGTTGTATATTAAGTTTTTTCTCTTTTTTAAAGATGGTATTAGTCCTCAATTTGACATTCTAGTTTAGGAAGTTTTTATCAATAGGCGAGTTGTTATATATACTTACATGTTAGGATTTTTTTTGTTATAACACTAAAATTAGCTTGAGTTTTGAAACTAGCATCAAACTATTAAATCGAGTATTTTTAGAATCAATAATGTTTGTGAACTAGTTAATGAACAAAAAACCACAAAGGATCATAGTTTGTGTCCTGTATTCTGAACTATTGCTTTTCTTTGTGAACTATTGGCTTTGTTCACCAACTGTATTTTATGAATACTTATAGTGCTAAAAACCTTATTTCAATAATTTGACAGGTTTCAAAACTTACATAATTTTAGTGCTACTTTTGAAATTTTTGCCATGTGTTATAGGTTTGAAAATGAGTTTTTTTTTTTTTTTTTTTTTATTAGCACTTTTAATTGGATGACTTTTGTCATTGTCACTAAACTAGTAGTTTGATTTTTTGTTGCACCTATTTAGGTTTCGGGACAAAATTGCCCCTATATAAGTGAAAAATCCGTAGTGGGTCATTCAGCCCAAGCAAACAGACAAAACCACAGAGAGAGAAAAGGTGTGAGTTTGACATGCCCAATTCAACAATAGCTATGATGAGAGGGAAAAGCGACATTGACAGCAAGTTTGACGAATTATAGCGTTGAGTTATCTAGAGTTGAGATGGAAAATGGATAGATTGATGTTAGATGGTGTAGATGATAAATTTGATTGTAAAAGATGGTTGATGAAGCCATTAATGAGGAGTTGCCTCTATTTTTCATATTTGAAAATTGACAAAGTGTGTTTAATTAGTTTGTGAAGTTAAGAAATGTTTTCTATACATATGGTTCCTTGTTCGGTACATGTGTTCTTAATTCTAATATTCTTTGAAGAACCTCAGAAAAAACGAGAGAGAGGGGGAGAGATAGAGTAGAGGGAAGACGAGTTTGCGTTTGTCACTATTCATGAAAGGTAAATTGGAAAATTTTTCTTTTTAGGTGTCGGTAAAACTCAAATTATAAATTCAATGACAATGACAAAAGAGGTGGACAAATGAGTGCCAAACCTTTTTATTTTCACTTTGAGAATTTAGCCCTTATTTTATCTAAAATAATTTAATTTGTTTCTTGAATAGTCATTTTATATTACTTTGTTATACTTTTTGTCTTAGATTTACGTTTGTGATATTATATAGACGCATATCCTACTCCTATCCATGGTAGAGCCACTCTTGGCCTTGGGTAGGCAGTTTCTTGAAAAATAAATAAATAAGAAATAGTATTAGCTTTTTCCTTTTTTTTTTTCGGTCTTAAAAGAATAATAATTGCATTCTAGTATTAACCATTTAAGAAATAAAGCACTGAAATCTATAAATAAAATTAAAAATTCCAAACTAAAAGTATATATATATACAAAAGGCTAAAGAAAATGGAGATAGTGGTACCTTAAATCCAAATATGTTGATTATGAAATTTGCAATTGAATATGTGCAAAGAGCTTCGAGGGAGAGCTTTTTTCTATCAATTGTAGCTTTTGCACCTTTAACATAATCTAATGGATCCTTTTGTAGTGCATATAAGGGTGGTATTGGAATTTTATGAAAATAATAATAATAATAAATTAGGGGTGTTAACACAGTTTTAGAGGGTGCTAATATTGCCACTCATCATATTTCCAAGGTACAGGTTTATTAATGGGGCTGTAAATCTAAAATGGAACGAAATGGGAATCATGTGAATGGAACAAAACAATCAAAATAGCTCAAAAATTTCAGACAAGAGAAACAATGTTTCGGATGCCTGATAAGGCATATGATCTAGCTGCTTATTTGTCCTGCTTCAGAAATGATTATATAGGCTTCTAACCATCACTTTTTGAGTCCTGGTGCTACATTACAAACACCAAAGGAGAACAAACACAGGTGTTTTCCTGTTACAAATTAGAGACCTAGAAAATTACCTGCAACACAGAAAACTGAATCTGTTGTAGCTGCTTCAGGGGATTTTTTAACTTCTATGAGCAATAGGGGAAGTCATGGAGGAAAGTGCTCAACATCCATTGGAGGAAAACTAGATTGATCCCTTCTCATTCCTGGAAGCATACTCTTTGCAGTTTCTTTCTCCTGCAATTATGCACATGGCAGTGAACTAAATAAACAACGTTTCTGATTAAATTCAATGTGTTGAAAATCATAAAATGGGTTTTTAGTCTCAATCAAAACCATAAATACAAGAAACGAAATAAAACTTACTGGGTTAGTGTAATCCATTAGACGGGTACAATACACCTCTGCCTCTTCAAATCTGTTATGGGCTCTGCAATGAGTAGCAAGAAACGTCAATATGCATCAACAACAGTCGTGTAGTGTCCATGCCGACAAATAATTTTTATTCAGTTTGTTTGCCCTCCTAAAATACACTACTGACTTCTCATGCTGCCCCTTTAAGCTATAATAATTCCCAATAATGCAACAAGATCCAGGCCTGTATTTATCAGTCATAAACACCCGGTGTGCAAGATAACTTAGGGCAGCGAAACACTCCTTTGCATTTGATATGTTGGAATATATATCCACGTCTTCCACGCGAGAGGGATCATTCCTTCAAAGCTCTTCGATATCACTTCAACTTGTTCAAATTCTCTCAAACTGTACTGTACTTTTACAATTCAAGTCTGTATGTAATTGCCGAAACTAAAAGTGCTTTAAAGAAATTCACATTTTTTTATCGATTCACTGTGGATCAGACCAGTGAAACTGAAAGCTCTTGATAAGGCACGAGCAAGAAAGAAGTCCTTCATCTGATGGTTAGTGAGATTAAGGCTACTCAAGATGCCAATCGTAGTGCACAAGGACTGCAGCTCCGACCAGGCACTCCAATTCCAAAGGTAGCTATTCACAAACTCCACTAAAACTGTACGAGCAAGATTCTCACTGCCTTTGTCTTTTAACACAAGACCATCTGAGTACAAACCAAAAGGATCAATTGTCCCATTCTCGTGAAGTGTAGATAACTCTCTCTCCAGAGAAACTAGTTCACGGTTCACAGCATCACTCTTGCCCAACGAACCCTCAAGTTCTATCATCTCTTCTTCTTTCCGCTTTTCTCCAGCCTTCATGAAGCAATCAAAAGGCCAAAAACATATAAATAGGGTACTCATTGCATAGAGCAAAATTTTATCAAATTAATACAGAATACAAAGATTAATCTCACGGTTATCACTGTACGCAACATGCAATCTTATCGATTTAAGCATGAGAATAATAATACAGCCCATCAATAGGACAACATTAAGAGACATTCATTTTGTCTAATTTCATTCATAAAGTGGAAGAAACAAATTTCTTATTCTATAACATGTTCAGCAAAGTCTCATTTCTCCCTTTAGCAGCTAGGCAAATCAAACCACATTTTAAACCTAATTGAATACATTAAAACTGGAATTACGAGGTTTGCTCCATTAAGCTGCATAAGCTTAAAAGTGCTTGAGTTTGCATGTGGGACCAAGACCTAAAAATAGTTTTAAAACCATATTAAGCATGTCAAATAAAGATTAAAACAAAACTGCAAGAAACAGATAACTACTTTCAGGTATTCTAATTTTGATTTTAATCCATGGACATGATTTTTCACAGAGACTATCAATGCTTGAATTACAAAGTACTGTAATCCAAACTTTCCACTTATAATGAATAATCGCCATAGGGTTCCTCCACAAACATGTAAATATTAAATATGTTGTGTCATGCTTACAAAGAAACATCATTTGTTCGCTAAACAAATGATGCTTACAAAGAAACATCATTTGTTTGCTAAAGAAACATGCAAACCCGGATCAACCCGGATCGGGATCGGGCTGTGAGAAATCAACTTGATTTCATACATTTTTACCTTGAACCCGACCCAATCTGGCTATTGGGTCGGGTTATTGGGTTGAATTGAAAATGGCCACCACTAGTGGTGGGAGTGGTGGTGTTGCTCACTTGTTTCTCGGTCCGTGCTCAGTTTTTTTTTTCACCTTGGTGGACCGGATCGCGGTCACGCCGATGGTCAAGTAATAACAATAAAGCCGTGTTATTTTGTCTTTTATTTTTTTATTTTTTTCTTAATCAGATCTTTGCTGTTAATCCAATATGATTTGTAAGAAACTGACAATATTATGAGTTTATGACGGTTAAATTAACAAATCAAAAAAAAAGGAAAAAAAAAATTAACTCTTTTTAAGGTTTAGTTACTGTACTGGTTAGATAAAGTTATCCATAAATAATAACCCTTAGATTTATTATTGCATAAACAACACACAAACATATCAAATTGTTAACTACTTTAAAAATTGTTGAAAGAGTTATTATCATTTTTTCCTTCGACGATTGATGAATCATCATTTTCCCCATTAATGATTTTAAAATGGTCAAAAAACCTTCTAAAATAGTATTAATTTAAGTCAGAAAAAGAGGTATAATGGTGTTTTTAAATCAATAGTGGGAAAAATGATGATTTTTTAATCATTATGGGGAAAAATGATAATAACTCTTGTTAAAATTATATTAAAATAATAATATTTGTTGAATTTCTCTTTTAGAATCTCAATAATTGTTCTTGTAGTCATGACTTTCATTAACTACTGTAATACCCATAAGTCTAACGAGTTATCCTTCAAACTCAAACAAGCCTATAAAATCCACACATCCTAAATTTCTAACCAACAACTTCCACACCTCCTAAAATTCTGCCAACCTCAACTTCATGTTGCAAACTCTGCATTTTCAGAATTGGTGAAGATGGAAATCTTGCAGTCTTTTGTGGTAATGAGAGAAGTCCTGTTTTGTCTACTAATGCTTCTGTGTCAACAGGCACCTCCTCTGCCAAGCTCTTAGATTCAGAAAATTTGATTCTTGTAGCACAAGAAACTATTATATGACAAAGCTTTGATTATCCGACATTCATCTGCTATAGGAACACAGTGTTCTGTTAATGAGGTAACAACTAGTACATTTAATGTTTGATGAATTTATTAGGTTTCTTAGATATATTAAAATAAATTGTACTTTAAACACTTTTGATATTAGGAATTAAACTGATATGCCATGTTAAATAGTAATTTTAACATTATTTATATTTAGTTTAGAAAACGAGAATCATAATAATTTGTAGTTATTCAAAGGTCAAAGGTCATGTAATAAGCGTTGCTTAAATATAAAATAATTAAAATAATAATAATAATAATAATGATTGTGGCTAATTTTTTTTAAAAAAATAAGCGTTGCTTTAATTTGCTAACTCAAACAGACAAATGGGAATATTGTGATTAGATTTCTGTTGCAGCAGAAATAGGAAACAGAAAAGAAGGCAAATAACTGACAAGGGACAGATATCTTAACGTGGGCCTTTAAAAGAGCCTCATATTAACTCCCAACAATGACAGAAAAGAACAAACAGTGATATCCTTTTTTTTTTTTCACGCTTGGTTACAAGTCAGAATTATCGAACCCACAAGTCCTCTGATCTCTAACATCTTGACTAATAGTAACAATGGCATATTTTTGTCTTTGGAGAAAGCGTGTTCTTATTATAAAATATTATTTTCTCTTTTCCGAGTATTGATATTATCCATTCGTAGTCAATTTGGGTGGCTGACGATGAACTGATTTTCTTGCATCCTTAAAGACACATCTTTATCAACTGATTTCAAAGTCTGTTTTGTTGACTCTTACTTTTCTCTCTCTCATATAGGGGAAAAACTTGGTGTATCCCTGTAAAGCAGTCCAAACACTTATCTTCATGGGCTGTAATAATAGAGCTCTCTGTGTCTCAGCACTGTTTGTAATATTCAATCTCTTCTGCTCATCTTATTCATTCGACACAATTACCCGAACCCACTTCATATCTGATGCTGAAAACGGAAGCCTTGTATCATCTCATGGAAACTTCAAACTCGGATTCTTCAGCCCCGGCAAATCTCAAGCTCGTTATGTTGGCATATGGTTCAACAAAATCTCTGCACACACGGTTGTTTGGGTTGCTAACAGGGCAACTCCAATCAAGAATTCTGCTGGTGTTTTCAAGATAGATGGAGACGGAAATCTTGCTGTTTTTCGTGGTGTTGAGGATAATCCCTTATGGTCTACCAATGTTTCTGTGACAATAGGCACCTCCACTGCCAAGCTATTAGATTCAGGAAATCTGGTTCTGGTAGCTGAAAACAAAATCATATGGCAAAGCTTTGATTATCCAACAGACACGTATCTTCCTGGTATGAAATTTGGATTGAACCGGAATAGTGGCCTCAACCGTATCATAACTTCTTGGAAGTCAATTGATGATCCGACACCCGGGGAATATTCCAATAGGTTTGACACTCGAGGTATGCCTCAGCTCTTCTTGTACAAGAATTCGGTTCCAATATGGCGTAGTGGCCCTTGGAATGGTCGCATGCTGAATGGCTTGCCTGATGTTAAAGTTAAAGGCGACAAAGATTACAACTCTCAGCTAGTGGATTTTATGAATTACACATATGTGAGCAATGACAATGAATTGTATATTACATCCTCACCAAAAATGGAGCCCCTTTACTCATAGTTGTTCTGGAGCCAACAGGAACTATTAACAGAATGATTTGGCATGAGAGCCAGCGATGGATAAAGTTCAGGGTTGTGCCACAGGACTTGTGTGATGAGTATGCACGATGTGGTGCAAATGCGATTTGTAATGAGGATGCGTTGGCACGTTGTACGTGTCTGCCCGGGTTCGAACCCTTGAATCTGCAAGGCTGGTACCTACCGTGTGTGGAAACAAGGAAACAGGATGGCTGTGGCAAAGGTGATGGAGAGGGTTTTGTGAGACTAGAACATGTGAAGTTACCAGACGCCAGAAATTCTACCGTTTATAGTAATTTGAGCTTACAGGAGTGTCAGAATAAGTGCCTAAAGAGTTGCAACTGTACAGGGTATGCTGTTGTTGATGGCAATGAAAGCGGACAATGGTGCATAACATGGTATAGTGAGTTAAGGGATATGAGAGACTATAAAGATGGACAAGATTTCTACATAAGAGTTGATGCTGTGGAGCTAGGTATATAAATTTTTATCTCTTATTCAATATTAGTAACCTATTTCTATGTTGCATAAGCTACATTGTTTAGTATTTGGTTTCAAAAGTGGATCAGATACAGTTTAGTCAAATTGTAATGGGCACTCAAAACCTGATTAGTAGTTTAACCACACAAAAGCTGGTAAATCACCTAATCTTTATCTAGGCTCAGATCCTCAGGTTTTTATAAAGTAACATCTATTTGAAATTACTTGAGTCTAATTAATCTGAATAAAAATTTTGAAATTCCAACTGCAGATGCTTGGAAAGTTTCAAGACACATTCTAGCAACAAAAAGTAGACTAGCATTTATTATTATTCCTGTGATCGTGGAAATCATTCTGGCAGCCGTGTGCTTTCATTACTTCTGGAGAAGGCGTGCTAAAGGTAATTCAAATTAGCTATAATTATACATCTTATCCTAGTATGCTAAACTAAGGTTTGCATCACTATTATTTTGTGAACAGTCAGATAGCATGGTCCTTGTTACAGTTCGGACAAACATAGAACCTGAAATGACTTTACTTATGCCTTGACTATAACTATCGTTTTCCCATGACTCCTGAGAAGTAATTTATGTGGAAATATAAAAAGCAAGAACATGAGAATATATAAGAATGCTGAATAATTGCTCTGTATGCATAAATTAATTACCTGAATACAGGAAAAAAGAAACAAAAGCATCATCATAGGTTGGATTTGGATTTGGCGGGAAGTTCATCTAAACATAAGGACTCTCTTAATGATAATAGTGAAAGTGAGAATATAGAATTGACTTTGTTTGAACTACGTACGGTGATATTTGCAACAAATAACTTTTCTTCGGCGAATAGGCTTGGACGAGGAGGTTTTGGCCCAATTTACAAGGTATTTTTTTTCTCTCTACCATAATAACAATAGTTATATACTAATAAGGGCTTGTATTTGTCTTTCCATACTTTTGGTGATTAAAATTCTCTTTTGAGCGAAACTTTTGAATCAATTTCTTAATGTAAAATTTTGTTCGTCCATATTCTTTGGCAATTAGAACTATAACTTTCATCTTGGGTGTTCATTGAACCTTTTAATCCCTTCTACCTTGATTTGAGTTTGTCACTCCTATATGCATTTTCTATGTTGGGCCTCTAACCATGTTTAAAGCATGGTTGGTAATTTCAAAACTAACATAAATATATTTTGGTCCATATTACAGGGTCAATTGTTTAATAGACAAGAGATAGTTGTCAAAAGACTATCAAAAAATTCAGGACAAGGAATCTCTGAATTCAAAAACGAGGTCTTACTGGTAGCAACACTTCAACATAAAAATCTAGTAAGGCTCTTAGGTTATTGCACGGAGAAAGATGAAAAGATACTAATCTATGAATTTATGCCTAACAAAAGCTTGGACTACTTCATTTTTGGTATGACTACTCCTTAATTATGCACTTGATATCTATATAGTTTTTATGTCTATTCTTTCTAAGATATATACTTGAAGCAGATCAATCAAGAAAGCTATTATTGGATTGGAAAATGCGCTTTGATATAATTTTAGGAATTGCTCGAGGGATTCTTTACCTTCATCAAGATTCGAGATTAAGAATTATTCACAGGGATCTAAAAACTAGTAATATTCTTTTAGATAGAGAGATGAAACCCAAAATCTCAGATTTTGGTACTGCAAGAATATGTGGAGAGGATGAAACCCAAGAAAAAACTAAAAGAGTTGTTGGAACTTAGTAAGTTGATACAAAACATACTTATCATTGAACTTTTTCAATTGCCAACATTTTTTTATATAACCTAAAAACGAAATGAAAACTACTTTAGGAATATATTGTAACAGAGATCAATAATTTATATGCTTGCAGTGGTTATATGTCACCTGAGTATGTACTAGGTGGTCTCTTTTCCACGAAATCAGACGTTTTCAGTTTTGGAGTCATAATATTAGAGATCGTAAGTGGCAAGAAGAGAACGAGCTTTTTCCATGATGATTCATGCTCATATTTGATACAATATGTAAGTTGTTGCCAATTTTGTCATTTGCAACTTATAAACATTGGTTTGCTACTTACATTTTTTTTTTTTTTATTCTCATGTAATATTGGAAATAAGACATGGGAATTATGGAGAGTTGGTAAGGCCCTAGAGATAGTTGACTCATGCATAGCCGATTCATGTCCAACAAATGAAGTTTTGAGGTGCATCCATGTCGGACTCTTATGCATGCAAGATAACGTAGAAGACAGACCAAGCATGTCGAATATAATTTTCATGTTAAGCAATGAAACAATACTTTCTTCTCCTAGGAAATCTACATTTGCTATCGGTAAGAATGAATCGAGGTCATCTCTTATCAGAAGAGAGTGTTCCATTAATAAGGTAACAATGACAACTTTTAGTGGTCGATAAATTTGTTAGGTTACTCAAATATAGTTTTTAAATTATAGTTAAATAATTTTTTATACAATAACTTCAATTGTGTTGTGTTGCATTTAGTTTTGCATGATTATTATTTCTATATGTACTAAAAATTGAACTCTTAACAATTTGTATTATTCTTAAGGTCAGAGGTTCATATATAATTAGTATTTAAAGTATAAACTGAATGATGATTGCAGCTAAAAACATTTTCTAGGTTGTAAGAAAGGCTAAAACAAAATCATAATAATTGCTTAAACTTTATTATGTTATACTTTTGGTTATATTTGGATGCTTTTGCTTCAAACAAAAAGATTGTGGATGCACAAGGACAATACAAAAATGAAAAAAAATAAATAAAAAGAGAGAAACAGGGGAAGATGTAAAGTAGGCTTTAAAATACAGTTTTGAACATGATCATTAACATAGCAACATAACATCATAAACTATCTTTAAAAATCAGTATTCTAAAAATCGTCGGTTTTTGACGATTTTTCAGCAATAAAACGCTAATCGACACCTTACCGATCCGATAAGGACCAAATCAGTGGACTAAATAATTGTCCGAGCCGCCCAAATACTAGGCCAAATCGGTCAAAATCGACCAAATCGATTACAACCAAACTTGAAAAATCAACCCCAAAAAAAATATGAAAAAAAAATGACAAATCTGAATCTCCTAACATCATCATTCAATGTCATCAATCATACCCACAAAGATTGAAAAAAAAAAATGAAAAATCAACACAACAAAAAATGGAAAATCAATAGAACAAAATCAACATAAAAAATATTAAAAATCACGGGCACCGCCAGAAGGTTAGAAAGGAAGAAGAAGTGAAGGATGAGGTGGTAACGGTCCTAGCGAGGAGGCTAACAAGGGAGGAGGGAGAGAGAAGAAAGAGAGAGAGTGGAGAATGGTGGTAGGCAGTCGGCTAAGAGAGAAAACAGAGGAGGAGGTGATGGGCACCATAGCGGCGGAGGCTGGCAGGGGAGGAGGGAGAGAGTAGAAAGAGAGAAAGTGGAGAAGGGTGTTGTGTGGTGATCGTGAGAGAGAGAGAGGAGGCTGATATGTGTGTGTTTGTGTGTGTGTGTGAGAGAGAGAGAGAGAGAGAGAGATGAGGCTAATATGCGATTAAGTTAGTGGAAATTCATATATAAATATATATATGATTGACAATTACACAAACCCCCTCAAATTAATATAATTATAATATTATTTAAGTTTTGACCCTTGATATTTAAAATAATATCAATTTACGTCATCATAATTCAAAAAATAATAATTTTTCCCTAAAAAAGTACTCACTGATTAATCATCGAGTAACTGATAAATCGCTAACCGTTGCTTTGTCGGTCAATTAGCGATTAACAATTTTTGGAACCTTATTAAAAATAGAGCCTTGAAGATGTAAGGATAGTTTCTGAAATTATAATCTGTCTTTGAGATAACTTCTTCTTGTTTCATAAAAATGCAATGTAACATCATCTATTATATCCTCAACTCAACACTCTAAATCACCTAAAAGACCTTCAAGGTTTTTCTCAACTATTAATTTTAAGTAATCCTAATGAAAAATCTTAAATTTATTACAAATAATCAATTGAAGTATAGTGCTTCGAATGTATTCTAAACATTTTTATGACTAAAGATATAAACAGTTAGATTTGTGAGAAATCATTTATATGTATTGAAAACAAAATGAAAAAGAAAAGGGAAAGAAAAAATCATTAGATGAATAAGTTTGACTCAAAACACAACCTTAATTGAAGTTTTAAATTTTGATTATCTATCACAAGGCTTACATACTCAACAACGTGTAATCAAAGAAAAGTAATCCTGAAACGCCCCAATTCGGACCGCCACTAGGCTCTTATCCGAATGGTACGCCCGGGCACCCCAACGAATCTCTCTAAGCCCATCTTGATGGGAAAAAGGCATTCGAGGAGCGAACCCTCTTAACTTGAAACTTAACTTTAGCGGAAACTTAATCTTTTAAACCTTAAAGTTGAAATGGTTTGGGTTGGGTTGATACTATTTATTTGATCATTTTTAAAACTCAAAACCGACAGCATAACGACTGCAATTTGGATAAACCAAAAATCTGAAAAGCAATTTGGACACTTCAAACTATAATCACAATCCAACCCAACTTCTCGCAATCAGTTTATCAACATAAACACAAAAATTTGAAACCTTCAAAGAAAAAATATAAACATGTACTTTTAAATCTAGTAAGCTTGATTTTTCAAGCACAAAATGGTGCACTTTTACATAACTCAAAAGACATCACTCTTTTTATGCAAAATGTACAAACATATGCAATATACAAAAGACCCAAAATATGTATATTACATTCTTCAAGAAGCAAATGCCAACACTTGCGCCCACTAGAATACGGAGGAGGAAGGTTTCACTAGTCTTCACCCACATGAGTACCTGAGGAGGTTTTTATAAACAATTTGAAAAATGAGCTATAAAGCTCAGTGAATGCAATAATTTATAAATTTTACTTTACTTTCTAAAAACTTCCTCTTTAGAAAAACTTTAATAAAAGTTTCTATTTCTTAAAAACATTTAAGCATAAATCTCATTCAATTGCATAGCATTAATATAAACAACTTATAATAAACTTGTAAAGCATAAATCTGAATATACTTAAAATAACTGAACTTTATAAAAGCATCATTCGTAACCCTAATCTTTTGATCACACGGTGACTTAGCTAAGGCCATAGGTGTAGTAGGTCACAAGGCGATGTATCTGACATCCACCGCAACCAACTCTCTAAGACCTCTCAGCAACTACGTGCGGAATTCTGCATCGCTAACCGTAGTGCGAGACCATATCCCACAAAGTAAGGGCGACACACTCACTCATAACTCTAACCACACAGTTAGTGACTCGTTTCCCCTAACCCTTGCCTTACTAAGTGGGATATACCGTACGGATCTGAACTCGATAAACTGGTGGGTACTTATGGCCTTTGAAAACTTGTTTTTCTCTAATACTATGCCTTACAAATCTTTATACTTAGTGCACAAGCACAAAAGCTTTAACTTGAAAGCTTTAAATTGAAAGCTTTAAACTTGAGTCCTTGGACTCGTTTACTTTACAAATACATTACATGTATTTAAATACAAGAACTTATACATGCAAAAACATAAAATCTAGCTTATCAATGCAAAAGCATAAAATCATTTTAGAAAACTCTTTGAAAGTACACTCACCCTAAGCTTGGGCTTAATTCGGATGAGCTTCAAAAGCCCTCTCGTGATCCGGTCGGATGCTCTTCACCTACATAACACATATATACGTAAATTTACGTTCGCGTCAATTTCTGGAAACTCGAAATAATTAAAATTATATAATCGCCCCTAAGTGACCCTTTTTAAGCGTAACTCTCCATTTTTGGTTCCTTAATTAAAATCTTCAACTTTTATTAATCCCAATACTCCTAATTAAACTCATTAGGGTCATCCAAACTCTCAACAGGCGTCATATGGCCAATTTACAAAATTACCCTTCGAATTAGTTTAAAGCACGTTTTGGTTTCTCTTTAAATCTTTGGTATTTTCTTAGTTTCCTAAGCTCCCAATAAACTTAAATCCACTTATTTTTCAACTTATTTTTATTCAAAATCAACCAATAACCAAATCATGATAAAATTCATTTCAAACTCAACTTAAATCACCAAAAAAAATCATCAACGTGAATCAATTTCGAATTGAATAACTTACCCCTTTTTCCTCTCGCGTTGACTTCGCTTTGAGACTGATTTCGAACTGTTTTTGGGCGTGGAACAGTTGGCTTTTCTTCTCACTTTCTTCCTTCACGCGATTCTCTCTCTCGCGGCTAATCTCTCATTCTTCTTCACCGATCTACCTTCTCTATTCTGATTCCAGCTTCAACTGCACTCTTCACTGGTTTTGAGCTGAAATCGAGCTCAGTTGAAGTTGAAAATGGCATGGATTGGGTGGGTTTCACGTGCGGGTCTGCAGGTGATCGGACGGTAACTCGTCGTCGTCTTCTTCCGCACCGATCGGATCTGATCTGCTCGGCGATTCAGCTCGGTTCCAGTTATGGTTTGCTTTGGTCTGTCTTGGTTAGCTTTGGTTCATGCGCAAGTGGTGCGCTGTTTGTCGAGCTCCTCCATCGACTGGCTGAGCTGATGGTCGGCGTCGTCTTTTGGTTCGCGAGCGACGACGAGTCTGGTTCTCTCGGCTCGACGTCTTCGATTCCGCGACTAGTTCTGCTCTGTTTCAGATCAAGCTCTGGTTGAGCTAGTCAGTGATGGTGGCTGGTCGGCGGCGACTTCTTCTTCCTCTACTCTTCTTTTTCTCTTCTTCTTCTTTCTTTCTTCTTCTTCTTCGCGATTTCGTGACTGATTTCTGTTTTAATTTTTGAAAGTCAACCATATTTTTGACTTCTAATTTCCTCCCCAACAACTCTTTATAATTCCAGTTCCGCCCTAAAAATTTTCATTCTCTTCCCTTAGCTTTTAGCTTAATATTACTATGATCACAATTATTAAATTTTATCTTCAATTTAGTCCCTTTTTACCTTAAAAATTTTTCGATTTCATTTACTATTTTAACTTCCCGTTTAATCTCCAATTGAATTTAAATCAATCCCTATGGGTCCTCTATGACCTTAAGTTTTTCCATAAACCATTTAGAGTCTCTAATCAATACTTAGGGACTATTCCTGAGAAACCCGTACAATATAAAAATAGAGGGTTTACACATCCAAAATCCAACTGTCCCAAATTTTATTAATAATTTTTTTATGAAATTAATAATACTAAAACTAGGTTCTTAATTTTCTCCCCTCCTCAAGTCATCCTAAGATCAATTAATCTCAATTAGGATTTCAAATCTTACCAAACAAATTTTATTTATTTAAATACCTCAATTCCTAAATGCACATTGGACCAAAATCATTTTATTCTCCTGGCAATTTCTTTCCCTTTATGAAGACCAACTACCACTTTCCTCCTAATTTTATGTACTGGTGTCATGTCTATTCATGTTGGATTTATGGTATTACATCATCAGAATTTTTATAGAGCTTTTGCCATATACACTCATATTAGGTAAAACTCTCAAAGGAATGTAGTCTTTCCCCATAAGGATGTGGAGGAGGCTGGGTGCTATCATATCCTCCTTGATCCACACGGTGTCCCATAAGTTTGTTATTCTAGAGAGGTGTGACCCACTTGTGGAGCCACACTTTGGAATCGCCCGCTTATGGAGCAATCCAATGAGCAACTCGCTTGTGGCGTTGTGTCTTATATTTGGTACACTGGTGGAGGTAAGATGTTGTCATATCTTTCTTAAACCACTAAACTACTATCCTCCGAATTTTTACAGGCTCATGTTGTGTATATTTATTGTTGTATAGCCTTGTGTCTCAGCTACTGTAGGGTGGTTATTTTCAGTGATCATCGATAAGTCAAAGGTGTTCTAGGCTAAACATATCGAAGTTAACCTTAACCCTTTCAAATTCCCAAAGTTTATAGTTCACATGCAATTTAATTTGAACAAGAGACTTTGTTAGTTGCTGAAAACACAATGAACCTTATTAAAGCATTTTATAATTAAAATAGTTCATATTTAAATCTAATGATAATATTTTTTGAGGTGGTCGGCGCTCCATGCTCATGGCACTTTTGTCCTATTAGGTTCAAGCAGATGGTATGCTCCATTTTGAAGGTCTTCAACGATAATATAAGGTTGCTCCTAGCTAGGTCCGAGCACTCCTTCTCAGAGGTCCGTTAATCGGGGTAGTATCTACTTTAAGACCAAAGCCTTTTTTGAACTATTGTTCTTTGACCTTCCTGTTTTAATAGTGAGCTACCTTATATTGGGGGATAGCTGTTCTCAATTGTCCAGCTTCTCTCTTTTCAACTAGTAGCTCAAGGTTCCTTCCCAAGAGTTTCCTTATTTTGCTCTCTATCGTATGAAAAAGACAATCTACTATAAGACACCAAAACAACAAATAATATTGTTCCAGATAAATTTCTCTATTTGTTCAGTTGCAATATGACTTAGAGCTTCTGTTTCAACCCACTTAGTAAAATAATCAATTACAACTAGAGCATGTCTATAATTTCCATGAGCTTTAGGTAGCAGTCAAATCAAGTTAATGCCCCAAATTGTAAAGGGTCAGGCGTTGATCATTGACTATAACAGAGACATAGAAGCTCGTGGTGTTATAGTGAATTTTTGACACGTCACATCTTTTTACCAAGTTTAGAGCGTCCTACTTCATGGTAAGCCAATAATATCCTTGTTGAAGAGCTTTTTGGGCTAGTGATAGCCCCTTAACATGATTTCCACAATGACCTGCATGTATATCTCACAACAAAAATGTTGTTGCTTTTCCACTGATACACCTCAAAAAGGGAATGCTAAATCCTCTTTTGAAAAGCATATCACCATAAATGACATATTGAGCAGCTCTCAGACACAACCTTCGAGCTTCATTCTTATCTGCTGGTAGTTTTTCATTCACCAAGTAATCGATGATCGAGGTCATCTAGGAGTTTGGAGAGGTGGTTATCACCACTAATGGGTTGATGAGTTGCATCTCCTCAATTTTGATACCAGGCTTAGGAAGGTAGTCCACTAGTACGATGTCTAATAGATTGGCTTCCTTTGTCGTGTCTAACTTTACCAAAACATCCGCATGAGAGTTCTGAGCACATGAAACCTGCTGGCAATCATATTGAACAAATCGTTCAAGGATTTTCATCACTTTCTATAAGTAGACAATCATTCTAGTCTCGCGAGTTCAATAGTCCTTCCTAACTTGTTGTACAACCAATTAGGAATCGCTATAAATTTTAATGTTTGCAACTCCTAGCTCTCGAGCTAATCTTAGGCCTGCCAACAAGGCCTTACACTCTGCCTCATTGTTTGAGGCCTTGAAATTGAATTATAGTGTATAGTGTATCTTTTATTCGTTCAAGCTACCCGAGAGCACTCTTGCTCCTGCCTTTCCTTCGTTAGATGATCTATGGACATTGTTTCAAAAATCACTAATTAACGGAGACTTTTCGCTGATAAATCATTGACTAACACTCTGCCGGTTTGATAACCCCCAGATCGAGGGTCCTGATCTCCAACCACCATAAAACCCACTACAAATCATTCAAGAAAAACCCAAAAAAAACTCAAAATCCAAATGAAAATGGGAAGTTTGGGCAAAATTTACCTTCGAATGGGTTAGAGTTAGCTTGTTGTTGGGTCAGAACTTTCTTCGACCAGTTGATGGGCATGTCTTGGTAGGCTTGAGCTTAGATGGGTTGCGGTTAAGCTTGGATGGGTGGTTGCAAATGAGTTCACGAGGCAAAGCATGGTTGAGATTAGATGGGTTTGAGTGGTGATCGGAAGAAGAAAAAGAAAAAAGAGATGAGAGAAAAGAAGAAGAGAGTGACGATGAGAAAATGTTAGGGTTTGTGTGTTTATATATATATATATATTAGGGTAAATTACACAAACCTCCATTAAGGTTTGATAAAATTATACTAATATCTGAGTTTTGGTCACTGATATTTAAAAAAATATCAGTTTATGCCCTCAAATTTTCAAAAATAATAATTTTTTCTCCAAAAGAGTACTCATCAATTAATCACCGATTACTCATCAAGTAACCGATAAATTACAAACCGTTACCTTGCGAGTAGCGATTTTTGGAATCCTGTTCATGCATATACAACTCCCAAAGAGGGAGCTCTTTAGCTGGCTAAGTTGACACTTGGCTAGTTGGTTCTTCTTCTATCCCCAAGAATTGAGCAACAAAGTCGACCAGGGCTTGTCCCTTTATAACTGTTCAAGATGTAAGAAAATTAAAGAAAAATTACTATAATGAACTTCACACATTCAAGATGTAAGAACATTAAAGAATCCCCCTGACAAAACATCCTAAGAGAATCATATTTGAGTGGCGATATTAGCACCCCTCTAAAACTCTATTTACGCCCCTAATTTAATTTTTTCATAAAATTCCAATATTACCCTTTATATTAAATTATTAATATAATTTAAATCAAAATATTATTATTCTTTTACTCATTGTTTAGTTACTAACTAAACTACATCTAATAAAAAACTAAAATAAAGTATGTAAGAGGATCCAAATCCAGGATTCATCATCTTAAAAGTTGAGGTTTGCAGCGGTGTGTAGGGTTTAGCATGGAGCAAGGCAACAAGGAGTGATGATTCAACAAAATCCCATTCAAATGGTGAACTCTAAGTTCAATCAGTTGCAGCTTAGTTTCAAGCTGTTGGAATCTGCTTTCAAGACTTGATGGATCATACAGTTTCTATCCATAGTATAAGACTGTTTGCTTCTCCGGACACCACATTTAACTCCATTGATAAGAGTCCTAAAACAGTTCGGTTCATGCAGTTCAGTTTCATATTACAGCGATGGCCCACATTACCAAACACTCGCCTCTCCTCTCCCATCAAGAGTTTCAGCACATTATCGATACCCGATTGCAAGAATGATCAAGAATCCGATTAGGGCCTTACTGGTGATGAAGGCAGATTCTCCATAGCACAAAGCAATTCAAGGTTTCTCATTGGTCTGCAATGTAAACACACATATACGCCAATGCTCTTGCAAACATAAAGTTTCTCGTTTCTGTGTCCACCAAACCAGGTAGCATTTTCATGGCTTTATAACTTCAAAATTTGATGATTCTTTGTTTTATAATATAAGGGCGATATTGGAATTTTATGGAAAAAAAAATAAATTAGGGGCGTAAATACAGTTTTAGAGGGGTGCTAATATTGCCACTTATCATATTCCCAAGGTATAAGTTTATTAATGGGGCTGTAAATCTAAAATGGAACGAAATGGGAATCATGTGAATGGAACAAAACAATAAAAATAACTTGAAAAATTCAGACAAGAGAAACACTGTTTTCGGATGCCTTATATAGGCTTCTAAGTTCTAACCATCACTTTTGAGTCCTATTGCTACGTTACAAACACCAAAGGAGAACAGACACAGGTGTCTTCCTGTTACAAATCTGAGACTTAGAAAATTACCTGCAACACAGAAACTGAATCTGCAGAAGCTGCTTGAGAGGATTTTTAACTTCTATGAGCAGTAGTGGAAGCATTGGAGGAAAGTGCTCAACATCCATTGGAGGAAAACTAGATTGATCCCTTCTCATTCCTCGAAGCATACTCTTTGCAGTTTCTTTCTCCTGCAATTATGCACATCACAGTGAGACAAATAAACAACTTTTCTGATTAAAATCAATGTGTGTTGACGATCATAAAATGGGTTTTTAATATCAGCAAAAATCATAAATCCAAGAACTGAAATAAAACTTACTGGGCCAGTATAATCCATTATACAGGTACAATACACCTCTGCCTCTTCAAATCTGTTATGGGCCCTGCAATGAGTAGCAAGAAACATCAACGCTTCAACCATATTTGGTCGATCCTTCCCTCTCTTCAGCTTCCATCCTCTCTAAATCTTTCTTGTAGTAAATGTTGCTGCTTCTTCATCCTCTCTAAATCCTCCTAAAATATACTACTGACCTCTCATGCTGCCCCTTCAAACTATAGTAGTTTCCAACGATGCAACAATATTCAAGACTGTATTTATCAGTCATAAACACCCTGTGGGCAAGATAACTTAGGACAGAGAAACACTCCTTTGCATATAATACATTGGAATACATATATCCATGTCCTCCACGCACTAGGGATCATTTCTTAAAAGCTCTTCAATATCACTTCAACTTGTTCAAATTCTCTCAAACTGTACTGTGCTTTCGCAATTCGATTCCGTATGTAATTACTGAAACTGAAAGTGCTTTAAAGATATTCATATTTTTTTTATCAATTCACTGCAGATCCTAAGTCCTTGATAAGGCACGGGCAAGAAAGAAGTCCTACATCCGATGGTTAGTGAGATTAAGGCTACTCAAGATGTCAATCGTAGTGCACAAGGACTGCAGCTCCTACCAGGCACTCCAATTTCAATGGTAGCTAATCACAGACTCCACTAAAACCGTACAAGCAAGATTCTCACTGCCTTTGTCTTTTAATACAAGACCATATAAGTACAAACCAAAAGGATCAATTGTCCCATTCTTGCGAGGTGTAAATAACTCTCTCTCCAAAGAAACCAGTTCACGGATCACAGCATCACTCATGCCCAACGGACCCTCAAGTTCTATCATCTCTTTTTCTTTCCGCTTTTCTCCAGCCTTCATGAAGCAATCAAAAGGCCAAAAACATATAAATAGGGTACTTATTGCATGGCAGAATTTTTTCAAATCAATACAGAATGTAAAGATTAAACTCACAGTTAGTTCCATGGGCAACATGTAATCTTATCGATTTAAGCATGACAATAATAATACAGCCCCATCAATACCACAACATTAAGAGGCATTCCTTTTTTCTAATTTTATAAATTTTGATTCATAAAGTGGAAGAAACAAAATTTTTTATTCTACAGCATCATGCATGTTCAGCTGAGTCCCCTCTCTCCCTTTAGCAGCTAGACAGACCAAACCACATTTTAAACCTAACTGATACATTAAAACTGGAATTATGAGGTTTGCCCCATTAAGCTGCATAAGCTTACAAGTGCTTGCATTTGCATGTAACCAAGACCTAACAATTGTTTTAAAACCACATCATACAAGTGACATGTCAAATAAAGATTACAACAGGACACCTAGAAACAGATAACTACTTCCAGGCATTCTAAATATGGATTTAATCAACACAGTTATGTGGCACGGACATGATTTTTCACTGACACTCTCAATGCTTGAATTTCAAAGTGGTAAAATATAAACTTTCCACTGATAATGATTAACCGCCATAGGGTTCCTCCACAAACATGTAAATATTAAATATGTCGTGTCATGTTTCCAAAAGAAACAATATTTATTAACTAAATGTAATAAACATAATGTATCCCCAATTTCCAATAAATCAGTAAGACAGTCACTTACAATCATGAACCAACCTAAACTCATCTCATGGCATTCCTTGAATAGCATTACCAGCCACCAACACTTGATCAAAACCATGATACAAGAGAAAGCTTTGACGTTGATATAAACCTTCTGCGTATGCTTGAGCTTCGACGCAGGAATCTGGTGTTAGAAGGTGTATACTTAGCCTTTTTATGCTCTTGACGCCTTTATTGTCTACCAAAAGGTAAAAAATCTCCATCCACTATTTGCATCTCCACATTTCCACTTGTCACTTTGAAATAAACGAAGGCTCCACTAGTGTAGTTCATCGAACAACAACCAACGCACGATGAGTTCGAAAGAGAGTTGCGGAATCGAACTCCGCACCGCGATTCGTCAACTCAATGACCGATGCCTTTACTCTGCCTCCAAATAGTACTACTACAACCGGCGTGAAGGAGGCCGGAGCTGAAGAGAAAAGTGGAGATGGAGGGACAAGTGGGGTTGAAAGGTGGAGAAGAGGGTGGAAAGAGGCTGCAATGGTGGGAAGAAGAGCGAAGCGGCTGGAATGAGAAAGGAGTAATGGGAGGGCTTTTGTATATAAAGGCCACCCCTGGTATTGAACCAGACCCAACCTCGATATTGGGTCGGGTCTATCTAGTTGGATTGAAAATGGCCACCCCTGGTGGTGAGAGTGGCGGTGCTGCTCACTTGTTTCTCGGTACATGCTCAGGCTTTGTTGGGACAAACTTTATTTTAATATTCAAGGTTTAAAAAAATATCAAAATTTTAAAACTCTTTTAAAAATAAATTTTTTCATCTTTAACTTTTTCAATACTCTTGAAAAAAGTCCAAGCTATCAGTGAATTAACGATCAATTGTGACCTTAGACTATTTTTAATAACTTAAATTTAGAGATAATTTTAGATAATTTAACTTATAAATTCATTATTTTATTAAGATAATCAGATAATTTAAGTTAAGTTAACAACCATCAATGATAAAAATATTTTTTCACACATTCTGTTAATGTTGACCGTTAGTTGACATACAGTTTGGACTTTTTTAAAGAGATTTTAAAAAGTTAAGAATGAAAATAACTGTTTTCAAAAGAGTTTTAAAAATCCGATACTTTTTGAAACTTCAAGGATTATAATAAAATCTTTTCGTTTTTCTTTTTTACTTTGGTGGACTGGACTGGGGTCATGCCGATGGTCAAGTAATAACAATAAAATGGTGTTGTTTTTTTTTTTTTTAACTTTTTTCTTAATCCAATCCCTTATGTTAATTTAATATGATTTGTTAGAAGTTGACAATGTTATGAGTTTATAACGGTTAAATTAACAAACGAAAATAAATAAATAACTCTCTCAAATCATGATTAACAAAAATATGAAGCTAGATTTAAGGTTTAATTACCTTACTGGTTAGATAAAGTCATCCATCAATAACTACTTTACAACTTTTGAATTGGTTGTAAGAATGGTTATTGAAGAATATCTAAAGATTGTTAACTACTTTAATAATTGTTACATAAATAACACACAAACATATCAAATTGTTATTTGCTTTAATAATTGTTGAATTTGTCTTTTAGAAACTCAATAATTGTTCTTATTATAGTCATGACTTTCATTAACCACGGTCATACTCATAAGTCCAATCAGCTATCCTTCAAACTCATGCCACAAGCCTATAAAATCCACACATCCTAAATCGAACCAACAACTTCCACAACTCCTAAATTTCTACCAACCTCAACTTCATGTTGCAAGCTCTGCATTACAAAGATTATTGAGCCACGCAAAAAAAAAAAAGAAAAAAAATTATGAATAAATGATGAACAAATAGTAGATGATTTTGCAAAGTAGGACTTCTATTTTCTTCTCTATTGATCGTCGTCATCTTCTTCTACTCCTCTCATATCTCGAAAGAAAACTTCAAACACATATCACTAAATGTCTAAATGGACATAATGAGACCCGAACCCTAGTCATATATAGAAAGGGTATGCATTTTTGAACTGAGTAGATGTGCTTATCAATTTGTTTTTTTATTTTTTCCCAATTCAATAATAATTAATGAAGACTTCAACTAAGAATAAAATATAATTTTAAGATAAACTAAAAATGAGTCTAATATGGTAATTAATTAATCTTAATCTTCCGACTAGACAACATCCTTAATCGTTAATGTTTTCTCTACAACAGCATCCTGAATGATTCGGAGAGATTCTTCAATGTCCTCACAAAGTTGGTGAGGATCAGAAATCACATTTAGATTTACTGCTAGAACAATGGTCATTTTGTTCACGTAGCTTTGGAAATGTACTGTCAATGCCTGCAAAAAGAATACAAAAACGAAACTTCTAATGGACGCCTAGATATGACTTGTTTATTTAAAAAATTAGTTAAAAAACTAGTTGAAAATTTATTTGTTTATATGTTTTAAAAAAGCACCTTTAACGATAATAAATTACAAAATAAGTTGTGTTTTAATAAAATATAAGTTGTTTTTAGTTATGGAGAATAATTTTTGATATTATAAACAAAAAGTTGGAAGAATATTATTGTGTTCTACAATTTTAAGAAGAAACCATTTACATTTCCTTCAGAATAATTGTCTTATACATCATTCTTAAAACAATAAAAACAATAAAATATATATATATCCTATTATTTTTATCTTCGAAAATATTTCTTTCTAAACGCAACAAAGGATGTCTTCATTTCTGAAAACAACATTTTCAATTTATTTTGAACTTTTAATTATATATTGTACTACAAAATCCTCCATCCCGAATGAATAATGTTGACTCCAAATTATATTACTAGTGGCTATGCTATTGAATATGCTTAGATTCAACTCCCATATATATATATATATATATATATATTTCTATTAAAAAATTAAAAATTGCATAGCTTAATAATTCAAAAGCTTAGTAAATTATTAATATTTACACATTTTATATATTATTTTAAGAGAACAATAATTTTTAATATATATTTTTTCAATTTTTAATGTGCTCTGTTCCAACAAGCCATAATATAATGCTTTAAATAAACTCTTTGTTTAAGTTGATGGAATTCCTGAGCTGTGGATGCCCATAAACAGTGGGAGCAACGAAGGCAATGGGATGGCCATAAAAGCTAATATCTTCCAAAGGACCAACCACATTTGAAAAAGCCATTGTAATTTTTGAAAGAACTCTTTTCGCTATGGCACCAGCTGCCTGTTAACCATGCGTATATATATTTTACAATTAGTTTAACTTCAATGTGACAATCAATTAATTTAGTGTTAATACTTTAATAAAAAAATAATAATTTACTGTTAATTACCATTAATTATCTTCTATTCATCAAGATGCTTGTCATTTGAGATTTTATTTTTATTTTTTAATGAGTCACATCACAATATGCTTACTAAAAATAGATATTAACAGAAAAATATAATATACATCCATCATAGTTCAAGTGGTTAGAACATTTCTCTTTTAAAACTGTGATAATTAAAGTTCAAGTCTTACCATGCAAATATTAATCTTTGTAAGTTCTCATAAAACCCTAGGTGTATTATCAATGGTAGAGCCACTTTTGGGAGTATATATTAATATATTCTACAAAACACATGTCCTATCAATGGTAGAGTCACTCTTGGACTTGGGGTAGGCTGTTTCTAATTAATATATATATATAGTTTTTTTTTTTTCTATTTTTTGTCTTAAAAGAACAGTAATTGCAGTCTAATATTAAACATTTAAGAACTGAAGCAGCCCTAACATCTATCAATAAAATTTTAAAATTCTAAACTAAATGTCAAAGTAATTAAAATTTACATCCTGCCATAAATTTAGCTCACAAACAATAAAATTTCTAGCTACGCTCTGAGTCCTATATATAGGAAAGGTTAAAGAAAATGGAGATAGTGGTACCTTAAATCCGAATAGGTTGATTATGAACTTTGCAATTGAATATGTGCAAAGAGCTTCGAGGGAGAGCTTTTTTCTATCAATTGTAGCTTTTGCTTCTTTAACATAATCTAATGGATCATTTTGTAATGCAATTTTGAAGGGAATGAGCACATATCCAATGCAATTCCCCCACCTAACCTTGGATTTCTTCGCCATCATATTAGCCAACTCCTATTTAGTAGTCATCATCATTAAGAGAAATAAAAAATAAAATAAATAAAATACTAAGGTGAATTATTTAAAATAAATAATAAGTATTAATTAACATAATTGATAAGATTTTTTTATATTCTTTTATAAATCTTTAATTTAAATCTCACTCATTCTTGTATGACTAGGATTTTAGTTTATCAATCACAGTTAAATAAAATAAATATTTAACTTCAAAAATCTGTATATCTCATTCATTTAGTTTATTGATATTAAATGAATTAGAGTTCTCCACTGACTTATCAAGATTAATCATTATTCGTATAATTCAAATATATATTTTTTAAAGGAAGATTGAAAACTTTACACAAACAAACATACATACATATATATATATATATGGCAAGATCGACAACTCCTATAAATTACACAAATTGTTACACAATTTTTTGATGGTTGGATTATGATAAGTTGATCGGTTAAGATGCACTCATACCTTCAATTACAATCATTTATCCACACATCAGCTAAATGTCCCCCCCTTTTTTTTAAGTAATAAATGTCTTCTCTTTACTTTCTCTTCTTTATTACATTCTCTCCTGTCTCATTGTTAATGAAAAATCTACTAATATTTATTTTTCCTTTTTTCTTCGCCCCCAATGTTGTTTCTCTCTCATTTTTTTCTTTTTACTCACTGGACAAGCAAATCTCCTCTCTCCTATATATAATCTTACTTTATTTACTATTTCCTCAAAATCATTTTAAAATTCAACCATCTAAATAAAATTTGAAGATACGAATTTAAACTTATTAAAAGCTACAGTGATGGACAATTTTCAATCATATCCTAAAGTAATTGTATAACTAGCATAATATCATCAAATGATAAGTAGTTTATCACAAATAATTTTATGTTATACGATTTGTTGAAAGGACAGGATTAGTAGCACTAGTTTTAGATCAAAATGATGCTCTTGGTGGTTTTAGTCTGCTTGAGCAAATGAAACGTTCGCATGTAAAAATACAGAGAAAAAATGAGAGAGAAACAACAACAGTGAGAGAGAAGAGAAAGAAATTAATTGTTGTTTCTTAAGCAAGAGAGTTTTCTAATTTGAATTTGATTAGGAGTGTTTTTATTGTACCAAAGGGTTACTATAAATACCCTATGTACATGAGAGTTTTATGTGCGGTGAGAGAAAGAAAGAGAGTTTCAATTTGCAAACATCACTTAATAGTGGAAAGAATGCTAGTGCGCTATATGGATTGGATGCATACAACCTTGAGTTAAAAGTAAGAACAAAATAATAAATATAGTGATCGAGTCAACTAAAAATATGTGATTGTAATTACCGTTAAAAGTAAGAACAAAATAATAAATGGGTTATGTATGGCTGAAACATACCTGGATCCATGTAACTGGTCTTATGCTAACAAGAACAGCTGCCCTAAACCGCATATTCTGTGGAAGACTACATGAACTTTGGTTTTCTTGTTCATGATCTTGCTTAATTTTACCTGCATATGATAAACTTGTTATGGAGAATCAAATTTTAGATTTTCTTTCAAAATATTCACTTGGTCAATTGTAGCTAGTCTTAGGTGCAAACATAATCTAATATTTTTTTGTTCAGAGAGTTCATGTAATAATTAAAAACATCGTAATCACACAAGATCTATTGTTTAGATCATGCAACTTGTTGTCCAAGACTCCAAGTCATGTAACAAGATATTCTAGTTGTACATTTTAGACTAAAAATGCTACACCAAGATATCTGAGGAACTTAAAAATTTTCAATTTATAGATTATTAAACCAAAAAATTTTAATTTCCAAAGACTATAGGCAATGACAAATCAAATTCTCTAATTTAAAAGTCTACAAAAGCTCCTGATAATTAATTCTAATTTATGACTATACTTTCAAAATTTGAAAACAAAAAGGAGAGAAAGCTAATAGATCAAATGTGTGTGAGTTGAGGGTACCAAGAAGTTATCTGTTATATGTTTGTGTAAATCTAATACACCTCATTTAGTTAATCGTATTAAAATCTACAATTTCAATATATTATTATTATTTTTTTTTTTGGTGTTCTCATTGTGTTCACATATCATGTTAAGAAAACGTTATCTATTAATTATGCTTATATCAACTCAAACACGATTGATCTAATTTAACATAACATGATCTAAAACTTAATACCAAGAAGTTATATGTTAATTAAGATATTAATCTGGGATCATACATTTGTGTAAATTTAATAAAATTTAAAATTAATGTACTGCAATACACAATTTTAGTACATTAAATTATTTTGTGCTCTTATTGTGTTAACATATCTTGTTAAAAAAGTTTTCCTACTAATTATGCTTTATATGAAATCGAATATGATTTATTTCAAAAAAAAAGGAAAAGAAAAGAAGAAATCAAACATGATTGATCTAATTTTTCATGACATAATTTTAACCCTAATTCATTATTTCATATTCATATTATATTGTGTTCAAGCAGGTGTGTCGGTTGTTAAAAATTACCATCCCTAAATAACATATAGCTAGCAGGCAATTTATTTAAACTATTTACAACTTAAATTACACAAAGGCAGAAATTCTTCACTAAAAACTCACCATAACTCCGGTTTAGATATTTCGTGAGAGCAGCTTGTGTTAGCCCCAATACAACATCATTGATGGTCTAGCAAACAAAGCCATGCACAGAAATGGATATAAAAAAGCAAAACAAATACTTTAATGATGTAGGTAATTGAACAAATAAGTGGCTAAAATCTATCCATATATTAAATTTTGGAAATTCAAATAACATGGACAATATATGGAGCATTTATTCATCAAAACAACAGTACATTTCCATGGTCCCAACCAACGATAATGGCCTCAAATTGGAATGTTGACAAGTGCCCATATATATCAATATCAATATCAATCGTCTATCAAGTATTGGACAAGGTCAAATCTATTAATTATTTTATGGGATATTATCAAAATAAATCTTAAAAATAAAATCAATTTGAAACTACCATTTTTTATATTAAAAAATAAGGTTCAGTGATATTATTTTCTATTTGAGGAGGTTTTTTCAGATTTTTTATTTCTTATTTTTTCTATTCTATTTATCATGGAAGAACTTTAAAAATCATTATAAGACTTAACCGAATTTTTTAATTTTTAATATTTGAAAAAAAAATTAACAGTAACTTAATCAAGAACTAGGTTCACCAGTGGCATGTAGAAATATTTTTACCAAATTTTAAAACCACACAGCTATTTTTCGAATTTAATCAAATCGATTTCTTTTCTTTCATCATTATCTAATTACACATTGATTTCAAACTTCTAATGAATAAATAAGCAACTTAATCTAGTTTGCTACTGATTTCCAAAATATGCATATATACACACTATTCTTTTTGATTGACTGAAAACATTTTTAAGATTGGCATAACTTTGATTGCATAGGAATAGAGTAACCAAAAATAAATGAGTGGGAAACAAAACAAACTGAAAAGACAGTATATAATTAGAAACCAAAAATAATTATTAAGACTAGTGAACATACCATGTTCATTGCATTCTTCACTAACTTGATGTCATCCAAACTAACTGTCCGGTGCACAATCCGTCTGCGGGCTAGCTCATGATCATTATCATTATCATTGTCAACTCTAGCATATTCACCTTTGATAGGATTCATTGCGTCTTCCAAAAACAATAATGTTACAACAAACACCAAAAGGTCCATAATTGTATTCCAAACCAACCTAAATGCTGTCCAAATTGCCAAAAACAACCACCAAAACCCCCCGTGGCCACTTGAATGCATTGGTTTGTGTTCTGGAACACTAGGCAATGCGTCAGGGTCCGACCTTTTTCGAGTACAAGCAAGGAGGAGAGAAATGAGAGATGCGCCATCCCCCAACGAGTGGTGGATCCGGAAGACCCCGGTGGCCAGCGCCTCCACGGTTTTAACGTTCAGGAGGTGGAGTTCCCACAAGGGTTTTGAAAGTCTATAGGCATTGTGGTCATGTAGGAGATGTAGTCTTCTACGAATTGGTCCAGATTTTCCATTTTTGGATCCAAATTCGGAACAATAACATGTTCTTCTACGTTCACTGTGGTTAGTGTCCATTCCAATTTTCCTCTCTTGTAGTCGTCCATGACCTTCTTAAATATAAGAACAATAAAACTTAGCTACATGTATAAAATCGTACATGGTGATCAAATGTATAAATGTTTCTAATCTAAAAGCAATTTAAAATTAGGGTTGTCCACAAATCATAGATGAATCAATTTAAACTAATTGAATAGCATGAACAAGAAACAAATTTAATGGGCTTGAGAGTTTTGATTTGACATAGTTAAATTATCAAATCATGTTAACATTTGTACAAATATGATAGGATAAAATAGTATAATGGGGACAATAGATTAGAGAAACCTACCAAATTTAATACAATGACGACTTTTGTTTGGTGAACATGTGTTTAAATTCTGAACGTGGCCAAACATTTAAATTACTGTGTATAAATTTAATTAAGTAATGTTGGATATCTCATATTTTGTATTTTATTTGTATTTCAATTTGATGAGATAGTAAATAAAAATAAATATATTTTATATGTAAATTAAATTATTATTAATGTATATTTATTGATTAATTACAGTGTTATTAATTGAAATGTAAACTAACTACAAAAGGTGGAACACTGACATCTCTGAATCTAACCCATACAACAGAATTTGATTATCTTTACTGGGTCATGAAATATCACACAGTCAAGTGAATAAATGGGTTTCTTTAATCTTCAGGTCTTGCATGCAATTATGCCCGAGTGTTATTAATAATTGTAGGACCCATGTTAAGAATTGAAAAAAAAAATCCTTGTATTTTCATATTATCTTTCTTCTCTTGGTAAGTATCTTTCAGCAACAATATCCTATTGTCTTTACCAGTTACAACATTTTCTTTTCCATTTTTTTTTCTAAAGCATATTCTTTTCCAGTTTGGTGTTACATTGAGAAGACAAAAATCTTTTTATCTTCATGACTGTTTAATACTAATATGCTATGAGGCATGTCAAAACCAATGAGGCTTTTTTGCTAAGAAATTATTTAACTTTAATTGGGTTATCATTAATTAACATATATATGCAGTTAAGACGGTTTAATATACATGTTTTGTGTTAACAGACAACATATGTTAGGAGAAGAAATCAGCTCGGAGAAATTAAAATGAGCCCAGATCACAAAGCCATTAATTTATGAAGTTAGCCTAAGAAAGAAGTCTAAGCGAAGGACAAGCCCGAGGAAGAAACCTTAGGGCGAAAAAACCGAAGGTTGGCTAAGAAGACAAACCTCAGGTCTACCCATGGGAGAAGCCCAAATAGAGAGCTTAGGGGAGAAGCCAAGGGTTCAATCAGTAAGAGAAACCAAAGGAAAAGCCCAGGTGTGGTGCATAGGAGAAGCCCAGAGGATAAGCCCAGGGTTGACCTGTAGAAAAAGCCTAAATAGTGTTACATTTAGTTTTTATTTTTTGCTTGGCCACCCAAATAAAAAAATTCTTGCTCCAGATGTACATCATGAAAATGTTTATATGGTTGCTCTATGGAATTTAATGATTTTCTTCGGTAGATTTTGAAACTTGTCATAAATTTCTATCTAATTTATAAAAAACAACCATTTAAATTTAGAATTATATTCTTTCCAAAAAAGAAAAAGAATTATATAAATACTCAGTGGTTACAAAAAAACAAAACCATTGGTGCCCCAGTCAAAAAACTTTTATCGAATTTCGAAATTTTATAATTTTTTTTAAAAAAAATGTGATCTAACTTCAAGAAGTTTTTTAGATTCCACCTTTCATTACATATTTCTTTTGAATACATAAAAATTTGTTTTTAAGTACAATTGAGTCACATAAAAGTCATAAAAGAAGACAATAAGCTGATGGAATTTTAATTTATATAATTAAAGTAGATGGTTGTTATATATACTAATAAAAATAAGCCAATCAAGTCAAGTCAAATGTGCTTATCTCCAACCTCTACTTTGATAAAAATCAAAGATCAAACGCCAAAAATGAACAGACAAAGTTCCCAACAAAAACAAAAACAAAAAATAATAAAGAAAGAAAAACTCTGCAGCAACACCAAACAAAGCAACAAAGGGAGCTAAAAATCAATCAACAACATACCAGTTTGCTGGAGAAACGAGGATGGTTGATCAAAGTATGCTTCAGTCCTTCCATGATAACACTCGGATTGATACTTGTTTTGCACCCCATAATCGCGATTATATGACAATTAAAACGCGGCGCATGAAACAGGCGGGCTGCAGGACTCAAAGGCTCTACCTGTTGATCATGATCATGTGTCGATGGTGGTGCCTCGCTCTTGACCATTTTTTTTTTTGGTTTTTGGGGTCCCTCTATGTGTTTCAGTGGATTCTGGTTATCTCTTTGTTGGATATCAGTTGCTTTTAATTACCTGGAGAGTGATGAAGGGTCCAGTGATGGTGATAGTTATGGTGACTTGTGGGTGATATGGGGCCATAAATTTGAATTGATTTTGGTTTATTATTGTTGGAAAAATTTGCCTCCCAAAACATATTCTAAAAAACCTGTCTTCTGTAAAAATATCAGAAATAATAAAGAAATAAAATAGAAAATAATAACAATCACCACAACATAAGAATTTACGTGGAAAACTCCAAAACAGAAGAAAAAACTATAACCCTGAGAAAGAAATTTACTATACGAAAAACTATTATAATCACATAGACTGTTTTCTCACATCTCACGATTCCAATACATCCACACTCTCCAAAGCATATATCAAATCACACATTCCTACACTCTGAAGTAAGAAGAACAAGAAAGAAATTTAAATAGAATAAAAAAGTAATATTTAAAGTGTCTTGACTGAGGCGATTTGAAATTGAGACCTTGGGCTCCTTTTATAGCATTTAAAATCCATTCACCCTTGTTTTGTTTTAATGTGGGATTGACACTACTTTTATTTTTTTCTTTTATTTCAGAAGTGGGATTGGTTCTACTTTATTTTTGTCAATTTCCTAACAAACTCCACTTTAGGTCAAATAAAAAAAACATCCGCTACAATTACGGTGCAATCATTATTGTACCAACAATCATAATTCTCAACCTAGAGAACTATCATACTCCACCATAAAAGAGTACACTCACTTAGAATTACCACATTCCAAGAATTCCACTTCAGCTCATGTCAAAAAATCTACTGCAAATTTGTGCTGCAACTCCCACATTTGGCTTTACCGGAAGTTCATCAGCCATCGACATACATTCCACCACACACCTTGCACTAATGCTCGTGTGCAATTATGGATCTACTAACAACACTTCCTTTTCCATGGTAATGCGAACATACCATGAGGATGTACTTTTCGCTTATCAAAGGAAATCTCTTTCTCCCATGAGGGAGATATTGTTAGCTTCTACCTCAGAGCCTTTTGCCGAACCCGCTCCACCTTGACAATTTTTCTTGACGTGCCTAGATTGTCCACACCTCCAACAAATTATATTCTTTCCTGAGTTCTTCTTCTTTCAGTTGCTTCAATTTCTAGTTACCAACATTGTGTCTATTGATGAAGTACAATCTCCACTCTTCAGCCTTCTCTTCTCAAAAAGGAGTTTATCGGTAACTTCTGTAAATTTCAAAGTCTCATTCTCATACATCAAAATAGGTTTCATGTGCTCATACGAAAGTGGGAGAGACAAGATAAGCCATAATGCTTTATCCTCATATTTAATTTTAACTCTAATAGCCTTCAGTTCAGAAACGATACCATTGAGAACACTCAGGTGATCTGAGATTTTCGTACCTTCATCCATACACAGAGTATAAAACTGTTCCTTTAGGTACAACCAATTTGAGATGTCCTTCGCCTGATACAACTCTTCAAGCTTCTCCTAGAGTTTCTTGGCTATTGATATTCCATGTATGTTTGCAAGAACATTATTAGCCAAACATAGACGAATTGCACTTGTAGCTCTTAAATCTAGATCTTCCCAATCTTCATCACTCATACTAGACTTTGCCAGATCTTTATCTTTACTGGAATCTCATTGAGAACAAGCCTTGGTTTCTTCTCCAATGCCTTGTGTACCCGAATTGTATCAGCACATCTTTGATTTGCACTTACTACAAGCCAAATTGATCTTTTAGATCAAATTTCTCAACATCAAACCTCATAGAGCTTGAAAACTTCGACATAATTGTGTACTGGAATAGTGTACACATAGTCCATGAATAGTACACTAGGTAAGTCATAGGAAAGAGAGGTCGGTTATAATGGACACAGTTAAATACCAAGTTTTTTCCTAACTAGAACCTTTCCCAAACATGCATTTCCACCTACTACCAGCACTTATTTCCAAACAACCAAGAACATTCTTTTCTGATGTGAAAGATTAGACAATACTACAACCACAAAACATACTAAGAATTTTTAAAATATCTGACACCTTGCTAACCAGGGTAACCAAGCTCTAATACCACTTGTTGGGAAAAATCGCCTCCCAAAACCTATTCTAAAAAACTTGCCTCATGTAAGAATATAAAAAATAATAGAGAAATAAAATAAAAAAGAATAACAATCACTACAATACAAGAATTTACGTGGAAAACTCCAAAACAAGAAAAAAAACCACGACTCTTAGAAAAAAATTCATTATATGAAAAATTATTTAATCACATAGACTATTCTCTCACATCTCACAACCCCAATACACTCACACTCTCTAAAACATACATAAACTCATACCTTCCTACACTCTAAATAAAAAGAATAAGAAAGAAATTTAAATAGAGTAAAAAACAATGTTTAAAGGATCTTTGATTGGGGTGATTTGAAACCAAGACATTGGCCTCCTTTTATAGCCTTCAAAACCTATCCATCCTTGTTTTGTTTTCAATGTGGGATTGATACCACTTTTATTTTTACCTTTTGTTTTAGATGTGGAATTAGCTCTACTTTTATGTTTGCTGATTTCCTAAAAATTATATGGGTAAGACCAACCACCAAAGAAAATGCTCATGAAAGGCACCTTTCTATTATAGGGAGCCCACTTCATTAATTAATTGCTTCTCTATTGAAAGAAAATGTGGGGTCTTTTAGAACCACAATGCCCTTAAGTTTTGCATTCGACATTGAATCAATATTTTGAGTTTATATGATACCTAATGGCTAACATCCAAGTGTGTTTTATAAATTAATTTAAATGATGAACTATTTTCTAATACATAAAATACACACAGTAAAAACAAGTTTAAGTATACATGGTCCATAATAATATAGTAACAAGTAGAGTATTATTTCCACGAGGATTGTCCAAATTATTTATATTACGTATTAAATTGATTAAGACTAACCTTATCTAATCGATCGAAATAACAAATTGTTAAATAAAAATAAAAATAAGAAAAATAAAATAACATGAAACAAATTATTAAACAAAATCACAGCCAATGAAGATTAGATTCTAAAGTTACAATTTCATCCTACCAATTCATTCAACCTGTATTTCTATTGTTAATAAGTTATTCTTATCATGTGATTGATCAATTACTTCTAAGCTATCCACAAGCCTCTTCCGGATGGTCCAGTATAGTTATCGAAATCACTTAATCGACTATATTCTATGATGATCAATTATTCAAGCACATTAAGCATCAATAAGTCATTATGACCATACAAACAACATAAGTATATTCTTGTCTCATGCAATTCATGTCATTATTTAGACCTAAACCATAAGTACTTTTTCAAGCGTACTCAAGATTACCAAATCTCTTAAACAAATGGTCAATTAATTCAAAAGTATTTAGCATAAAATAGAATAAAACACAATAATGAGAAATTAATTAGAAACAAAATTGAATTACAATTTAGCTATTCAGTAGAAATCTAATTGCAGGTGGAGGAAACGTTTCACTTTTATCACAATAACCCCATGCCATTAGCCCACCTCTACTAGAGTTAATAGACCGAGGGGTAAAATTATCTTTTGACCATGGTTATTAAACTTGCTACTCGATACTCGACCAGTGACCCAGCCAATAGCGAGTAATTAATTACTTAGCGAGTAATCAACGAGTACTTGGAGAGCACTGTTTGGGGGCTAAATTATAGTTTGTAAAGTCTAAAAGTATAAATTGACATTTTCGTAAAAGTCAAGGGCTTTGACCAAATTATTTCACCATATTTAAAACTCATGGTCAACAACTCTCTCAACTCAAACCCTAATATTCTCTCACTCTCCCTTTTCTCTCTCATCCCTCTTCTCTCTTTAGCACGCCGTCATCATCACCGTTCAAGTGACCTGTCATTGTTGTAATCGCTGCTTTAAGATAATGTATTACCGCTTTCGTCGAAGCCAACACCAGTCCTCTTCGTCGTTGCCAGCCATTTCAAATCTCTTCTCTCCTTTGCATAGTCGCTCGTTCAAGTCTCCTCATTCCCTCCGTGTCATTGATGTCTTCCTTCAAGCGGCCTTCATCATTGTCTTTTCCCTTCAAGTCGTTGCCTACCATATTGTGAGTGAGTGAGGGTTTCACTCCTTGTTTCTCTAATTTTTCTTTATGTGTTGTTTGTTTCTTTTGATTGTTGGATATTGGGAAAATTGGATGAGTTTTGATAGATTTTTTTATGGTATCTAGAATTATTTCTAGTTGGTTTTGTGATGGTTGGACTCATTGAATCGGTCGAGTTCAACCGAGTTAGGCAGAGTATCCACCTCCGACAAGTAGGATCTCCAATCTAAAGGTTCTTGGATCGGCAAAGTTCCGATCAGCGAGAATCCGATGAGAACTTGATGAAACTCACCGAGTTTTTAAACAATGGTTTTGACCTTATCTACCTTATATTTTATTTTTCTTTTAAAATAAAATTTTTTAATCAAACCTCCATCATCCATCTAAACATGGACAATGAAGATAATTTGAGGAAAAATTAAAAAATTAAATAAAAATTAAAAATTATATACCATTTTTTTAATCAAATCTACGCCGTCTATCTTATGATGGATGTTAGAGATTAATTTAAAAAATTTAAAAATTGAAAATATTAATCTTCATCCCTCAAATTCATCAGATCTCTCCTCACTCTCCTTCTGCGTCGTGGCTTCCTGTCTCCACCTCTCCCTTCCTTTTTTTTTTTTCTTTTCTCTCTTGCTTTTCCTCTTCTCTCTTCACCTAAATAAACTTGGGTTTCGAAACTTATTTTTGGATTTCCAGTTGTGGAAACCCAGTAATGGGTTTCAAAACCCAAAAATGGGTTCATTTGATGATGCAAAATAAACCCAAATTTGTCATCGTCCTCTAGGTTTCTAGGTCCTTACAAATTGACCACCGTCCTCTAGGTTTCTTGGTCCTTGCAAATCAGCCGACATCCTTTGTGTTTCTTGGTCCCTACAAATCAGTCACCATCCTCTATTTTTTTGCATCCAGCCACCGTCCTTTTCATCATTTAACTGCTAACATCAATATCCAATCGTCCTTTTCATCATCCACTCGCCAACATCTAGCCATCTTTTCATCATCGGGTTCTTTATCAAGATGAGTCTTCTAAGATTGTTTCGACTACCAACAGTGCCAATGATAATTTGTCTTCTGCATTTATGTATTGATTGATGAAAAAATGGTAGAACAGAAGACAAGTTTGAGTGACATTATTTGTTGATTTGATTGTTTTAAGCTTAATTTATTATATAGATTCAATTTCTCCTCTTATGACGTTGTAAATTTTTACTTTTTTCTTTAGTGCATTTGACAAGATTTAGTGCTATAAACTAAATGAGAGGGACAATAGAGACAACCTAGATGAACACTTCATTTAGGTTCATTTGGGTTTTGAATCCTAATGATGGTTCATTTGGGTTCATTTGGTGATTGAAACATTGGTTGAAGATGAGAAGGACGAGAGGTTGAAGATGATGATTTTCTGGAGAAATTGTTTTGGGCGTTTTTGTTTTGTTTTATTTGTTTTTTTTTTTTAATTTGTGTGTTTTTAGGGTATTTTTAGTGATAGAAACAGTACGTTTAGTTGATTGATGATGATAACTTTGAGTTAATGATTGACATTAATGATTTTACTGGTTTGACGATGATTTTCATTAAAAATGAGAGGAGGGAGAAGTTGAAGATGATTTCCAAGGGAGGTTGAAGATGATGCTTTTTCATTCTTTTTTTTTTTTTTTTTTTGTTTTTTTGTTTTGTTAATATGAATATCTAATCTCCGGGTTAGATCTTCACCATCCATCTTTAAAGATGGTCAGTAGAGATCCAAATCTCCATATATATTTTTTTTTCAATTTTTTGAAATTCCAAATAGGTGGAGATCCTTTTTCTTATTAAATACTATTTTTTAATTTTTCCATTTTTAATTATATTCTAAATTTAGTTTAATTTTTTTAATTTTAAATAAAAATGTGAGGGTATTTTAGTCTTTTATTCAAATTTATATTATTCATCGTCAAATCTAATGGACATGGGCTAACAGCGGGTGAGTAATTTGTAATAAAACTAAAAACTTTGATTCGCCTGCAATTACGTTCCTACTGAATAACTAAATTTCAGTTTAAAAACAATATTATATAGGTGAGTTCATGGTTTTATGTTTACATAGTAATCCTAGATCTTAGATCTAGTTCATCATCAATTTACAAATTAAATCACCGAAGCAATAATCAAACAGCATATTTAATTGAATAAAAATAAGGGAAAAGAAAATCTCATTGAATATGGCGTTATCCCCCTTGTTCCCAAAGTTGGATTTGTCTCTCCAATTTGACTCTTAATATGTTGCTACTCTCGTGCCTTCAAATGTTGATGATAGTGTGACGTGGCTACCCTTCTCCAAATAGCTGTTGAGATTTTTGGTTGAGGGTTGTCAAAGGATATCTCCAATATGCGCCCAAACAAGCCCTCAAACTGATGTTAAAGCCCTTTCTCAAAGCTGCATGTGAGCTGCCTCCTTTTTTCTGTGTTGGATGATCTTTCACGTTCACGGTAGCTCTCTTTATATATTGTTAAGCAAGGTCGGCAAAGAAAATATTTCCAAATCAATGTTGGAAAGCTTTTATATTGGAATTTCCAAATCAGGTGTCGACCACGAATTCTTCTTCAAGTTGTAGGATTTGCTTGCCGATCACGGACCACGTCTCAACTGTAGCCAAGTTGGTCCCGACCTTGAGTCATGGGTTCGTCCTCGCAACAGGCCTGGGCAGCTTTGGTTTCTGTTTCATTTTTCATGATCACAGCTCGCGACTGCCATGGGCAATAGCGATCGTGAGCTTCTTCTTTGCGACAGCAGCTCTCAACTTGCTTGCAACTGCATCGCGAGTGTCAGTGGCAACCTATTTCCTTCTTGTCGCTCGTGACTACTTCTTTGCTACAGCTTGCGACTCTTCCTCACGACCTGCATCAAATTCTGAAAGATTTATTTCCAATTTGAGCCGATTCTGTTCCCATTCAAAATCCTTCATTAATTAGCATTAATTCCCAATGATTTTCTTCCCAATTGGCTACTAGATCCACTTCCAAATCTGATTTCTTCCTAACTTCTTGATTTATTTTCAAAATTGAATCGATTCTTTACTTGCTCTCAAAGAGATCTTGATTTGACTCCAGATTCGTTTCTAATTTCGAATTAATTCCTTACTTATTTTTGAATTGCTGCCAAAAACATTAACTTCAATTGGTAATTTACCAACTTAATCCTAAGCTTCCATATCTTTTCATAATTGCATTGAAAAATTACCATTTTTCTCATTAACACATCCCATGTCTCACTTTCAAATATTTACTAAATAAATTTAAAAACGTCTATAATTACTCGAGTTTTCATCACAAAGCTAGGTAAATAAATATAAAATCATTGTATATTTTAGTGTGATCAACACCTAAAAAGAGTAAAGTATCCATTTTACCCTTAGAGATCGTTTATTTTTTTCACTTAAAACTTAATAGTATTGAACTGCACCTATTAAGTTGTTTTCGTTTGAGTTTTTAAGTGGTCAAACTACTTACAACTACCCAAAAACAATTGAAAAAATTGAGTAAAAATTTTTAGCTTTTCACTTAATTGCAAATAACTTAATGACATTTAAAAGTTTTTATTCCAAATCTATCATCCCTAAAATAACATAATTTCAAATTTATCCTAATTTTATGTTCCTCAAGTTTTCTTTTCTTTTTTCCTTGATACTTACAAATTATATTTGAAAAAAAAAGTCTAAATTATTTCGTCTTAAATTATCTTGAAATTAAACTAATATATTTTAATTTATTATTTAAATATTCATTTTCTAGTTGTTTTCTTAAATATATTAAAAATATTTGAGAATTTATTAAATTATATTTTTTTAGATATTTGTATTAAATTAATTAAAATTACATAACAACAAATAGTTAAAAGGGTATAAATATCAAATTATTAGTTTTCAGACAATTTTAACTTTAAAAAACAAATAAATTTACAATATTTAAAGGTAAGGAAAAAAAAATAAAAACATGTTATTTAGATTTAAAGTTTCAGTCAGTATTCAGTTTTCAGTCTTTAACAGTACTGTTCAATCTTTAAATTAAAAAACAAACGACCCCTTAACGAATGGGATAAAACTCATCACTCTTCTTCTCCCTTCTTCCCACTATCTTTGAAACTTGTAAACTCCCATTTGAAGAGGAAAAAGAAACTTTTAGAAACTCAACATTCGGTCAGAAACCCACTTTTACCAAAAAAAAAAAAAAAACACTCTCTTTGTTGGGTGATTAAAGCATCTCCATCACTTTAAAGTACTCTTATCTATGTTTTTAAGTTTTTTTTTTTTAAAAAAAATATGCTGATTTTTTTAAATATTGATGTATATGCTCAATGATTGATACAGTTATATAGATAATGTGTGAGAATTATATTAGTATTAGGTTATTATGCTAGGATTTGAGTGTGTTTTGAGTGATTTGGTTGCCCTAAATTTGAAAAGTTGGTTTGAAAGCTAATGTTAGATTTAGATCTCATAATGGTCGTGACATGTTCGTTGTGTGTGTGTGATGTGTACCGAATGTGTTCCTATTGGGCCAAATTGGAACATCAACCTAACTTGGGGACTAAATCCCTAATTTAGGATGTCAAACCGATATCAAGACATCATCCCCGACTTCGAGACCTCATCCTCGACTTCGAGACCTCATCCCAACTTCAGGACTACATCCTTAATTCGGGTTGTCTTTGGGACTTCAACCTGTCTTTGGAATATGATTTGAAAACTACTTATTGTAACAATTTTTTCATGCAAATATTTATTTGCTTATAACTGATGTTTTGCAAAAAATGATTTTTATGAGGTAATTAATAATGTTACTTGGAGTTTTTGGACTTTTAGTGTCATATAACGGTAGATGGTAGATGGGAGGAGACAACAAAAAGGGGATATATATAGTGATTCTACTATCTACTATTAGTGCTTCTTAACTTTAAAAAGTTAGGGCGAACCAATGAAATTCTTCCATTGTATTCTCTCTCCTAAAATAAATTTTCTCTTCTATTTAATTTAAATGTAATGGATGAATTTGATTGGTTCATCCTAATTTTTTAAAGTTAGTAGGCACCGATGATAAAATTAGTATAATATATATATATATTGGTTTCTACAAATTTAAGGTACGAGGAATTGTTGATGAATGTGCAATCATTTGTGTTCTGTGATTCAAGTTGATATGATTTGGATCTTACATACCTAAGTGTTGGGCAAGGTCAAGATGTAGTTGAAACTTGTGTGTGATGATAAAGATGTTCGATTTATGCTTCTTGAAGGTGCGAACTTGCGACAAGTGTGCATATCCCTTGTGGAAAGAAGAGGCAATAATGCATATGAACGAGCTCGAGTGAGTATGAGATGAATTTGCTTCGTAATGGTGAAAACAATGGGAGCATAGTGGTATAACAATTTCCATCAGCTAGTGGTAGTAATCATCTAGGTACAACCTCACCGGTAAACCAACATGTGATCACTATTTGCAATCAAGGCCTTATCATCAGCGATCAAATTTGAATCACTCAAGTCCTTTATATGCTATGATGAAGTCCCTTGTTCTGAGAGGGTGATTCAACCTCTCGTTGAGCCCTATATTGGTGTTAAAAATGCAAACGAAATACCATTTAATGAGTATGAGGAACCTGCTCAATTTTTAAAATCCACATTTTCTACATTAATCTAAAATCGATTTTTCCCTTCAAATTCATACCAGCAATTGCTATTAAACGAGGTTACTCCAAAGTCTAATACTATCAAAACATGAAGGAATTGTGGACAATCCATCCTCGATGTTATTCTGATTTGATGCGAGCTAGTCCACAAAAGTGTTCTAGAGTTCATGTCCACGAAGAGTACAAGTTAAACAACTAACATTGCCTTGAGTTTGAACTCTTG
>CM037996.1:12572680-12624726 GCA_021234005.1 Nephelium lappaceum | reverse complement strand
TTGATTTGAGTTTCACTCCTATATGCATTTCTATGGTGAGCCTTTAACCATGTTTAAAGCATGGTTGGTAATTTCAAAACTAACATAAATATATTTTGATCTATAATACAGGGTCAATTGTCTAATGGACAAGAGATAGCTGTCAAAAGATTATCAAAAAATTCAAGACAAGGAATCGCTGAATTCAAAAACGAGGTCTTACTGGTAGCAAAACTTCAACATAAAAATCTAGTAAGGCTCTTAAGTTATTGCACGGAGAAAGATGAAAAGATACTAATCTATGAATTTATGCCTAACAAAAGCTTGGACTACTTCATTTTTGGTATGACTACGCCTTAATTATGCACTTGATGTCTGAATAGTTTCTATGTCTATTCTTTCTAATATATATATTTGAAGCAGATCAATCAAGAAAGCTATTATTGGATTGGAAAATGCGCTTTGATATAATTTTAGGAATTGCTCGAGGGATTCTTTATCTTCATCAAGATTCGAGATTAAGAATTATTCACAGGGATCTAAAAACTAGTAATATCTTTTAGATGGAGAGATGAAACCCAAAATCTCAGATTTTGGTACTACAAGAATATGTGGAGATGATGAAACCCAAGAAAAAACCAAAAGAGTTGTTGGAACTTAGTAAGTTGATACAAAACATACTTATCATTGAACTTTTTCTATTGCTAACATTTTTTTATATAACCTAAAAATGAAATGAAAACTACTCTAGGAATATATTGTAACGGAGATCAATAATTTATATGCTTGCAGTGGTTATATGTCACCTGAATATGTACTAGGTGGTCTCTTTTCCACGAAATCAGACGTTTTCAGTTTTGGAGTCATAATATTAGAGATCGTAAGTGGCAAGAAGAGAATGAGTTTTTTCCATGATTCATTCTCATATTTGATACAATATGTAAGTTGTTGCCAATCTTTGTCATTTGCAACTTATAAACATTGGTTTGTTGCTTACATTTTTTTTTATTCTCATGTAATATCGGAAATAAGACATGGGAACTATGGAGAATTGGTAAGGCCCTAGAGATAGTTGACTCATGCATAGCCGATTCATGTCCAACAAATGAAGTTTTGAGGTGCATCCATGTCGGACTCTTATGCGTGCAAGATAACGTAGAAGACAGACCAAGCATGTCGAATATAGTTTTCATGTTAAGCAATGAAACAATACTTTCTTTTCCCAAGAAATCTACATTTGCGATCGATAAGAATGAATCGAGGTCATCTCTTATTAGAAAAGAGTGTTCCATTAATAAGGTAACAATGACAACTTTTAGTGCTCGATAAATTTGTTAGGTTACTCAAATGTATTTTTTAAATTATAGTTAAATAATTTTTTATACGAACTTCAATTGTGTTGTGTTGTATTTAGTTTTGCATGATTGTTATTTCTATATGTACTAAAAACTGAACTCTTAACAATTTGTATTATTCTTGAGGTCAGAGGTCCGTAATATAATTAGTATTTACAGCATAAATTGAATGATGATTGTAGCTAAAAACATTTTCTAGGTTGTAAGAAAGGCTAAAGCAAAATCACAATAATTGCTTAAACTTTATTATGTTATACTTTTGGTTATATTTGGATGCTTTTGTTTCAAACAAAAAGATTATGGATGCATAAGGACAATACAAAAATGAAAAATAAAAAATAAAAAGAGAGAATCTGAGGAAGATGTAAGGAAGGCTTTAAAATACAGTTTTGAACATGATCATTAACATAGCAATGTAACATCATAAACTATCTTTAAAAATCAGTGTTCTAAAAATCATCGATTTTCGATGATTTTCCGATGATAAAAAGCTGACCGGCACCTTGTTAGTCCAATAAGGACCAAATCGGTGACCAAAATCAATGGACTGAATAATCGTCCGAGTCACTCGAGTACACGGCCGAATTGGTCAAAATCGACCAAATCGGTTACAACCAGACCTAGAAAATCAACCCAAAAAAAAGATATGAAAAATAAAATGATAAATCTATATCTCCCAACATCATCATTCGAAGTCATCAATCATACCCACAAAGACTGAAAAAAAAAAATTGAAAAATCAACACAACAAAAAACAAAAAATCAACAAAACAAAATCAGCATAAAAAATATTAAAAATCATGGGCACCGCTAAAAGGTCAGAAAGGGCGAAGAAGTAGAGGATGAGGTGGTAGCGGTCCTAGCAAGGAGGCCGACAAGGGAGGAGGGAGAGAGAAAAAGAGAGAGAGTGGAGGATGGTGGTCGGCAGTCGACTGAGTGAGAAAATGGAGGAGGAGGTGATGGTGTCGTAGTAGAGGAGGTTGGCAAGGGAGGAGAGAGAGAGGAGAAAGAGAGTGGAGAAGGGTGTTGTGTGGCGACCGTGAAAGAGAGAAAGGAGGTTGACATGTGATTAGGTTAATGGAAATTCATATATAATGAGATAGACAATTACACAAACCCTTCATATTAATTATAATACTATTTAAGTTTTGACCCCTGATGTTTAAAATAATATCAATTTACGTCATCAGAATTCAAAAAATAATAATTTCCCCCCAAAATAGTACTCACCAATTAATCACTGAGTAACCGATAAATCGCTAACCGTTGTTTCGCCGGTCAATTAGCTATTAACAATTTTTGGAACCTTGTTAAAAATAGAGCCTTGAAGATATAAGGATAGTTTCTAAAATTATAATCTGTCTTTGAACTGACTTCTTCTTGTTCCATAAAAATGCAATGTAACATCATCTATTGTATCCTCAACTCAACACTCTAAATCACCTAAAAAACCTTTAAGGTTTTTCTCAACTATTAATTTTAAGTAATCCTCATGAAAAAATCTTAAATTTATTACAAATAATCAATTATAGTATAGTGTTTAGAATGTATTCTAAACATTTTTATGACTAAAGATATAAACAATTGATTTGTGAGAAATTTTATATGTATTGAAAACAAAATGAAAAAGAAAAGGGAAAGAAAAAATCGTTAGATGAATAAGTTTGACTCAAAACACAACCTTAATTAAAGTTTTAAATTTTGATTATTTGTCGCAAGGCTTACCAACTCAACAACGTGTAATCAAAGAAAAATCATCCAAAATCCAACTGTGCTAAATTCTATTAATAATTTTTTTATAAAATTAATAATACTAAAACTAGGTTCCTAATTTTCTACCCCCCTCAAGTCATCCTAAGATCAATAAATCTCAATTAGGATTTCAAATCTTACCAAACAAATTTTACTTATTTAAATACCTCAATTCCTGAATGCACATTGGACCAAAATCATTTATTATCCTTGCAATTTCTTTCCCTTTGTCAAGACCAACTACCACTTTCCTCCGAATTTTATGTACTTGTGCCATATCTATTCATGTTGGATTTATGGTATTACATCCTCAGAATTTTTATAGAGCTTTTGCCATATATACTCATATTAGGTAAAACTCTCAAAGGAATATAGTCTTAACCAGTAAGGATGTGGTAGAGGCTAGATGCTATCATATCCTCCTTGATCCACACAGTGTCCCACAAGTTTGTTATTCTAGAGAGGCGTGACCCACTTATGGAGCCACACTTTGGAATCGCTCACTTATGGAGCAATCCAATGAGCAACTCACTTGGGGCACTGTGTCTTATATTTGGTACAATGGTGAATGCGAGATGCTTTCATATCCTTCTTAAACCACCAAACTACTATCCTCCTAATTTTTACAAGCTAATGTCGTGTATATTCATTGTTGGATAGCCTTGTGTCTTTATAGGGTGGTTATTTTCAGTGATCATCGGCAAGCCAAACGTGTTCTAGGCTAAACATATCCAAGTTAACCTTAACCCTTTTGAATTCCCAAAGTTTATAGTTCACATGCAATTTAATTTGAACAAGAAACTTTGTTAGCTACTGAAAACACAATGAACCTTATTAAAGCATTTTATAATTAAAATAGTTCATATTTATAAGGATAATATTTTTTTAAGTGCTCAGCGTTCCATGCTCATGGCACCTTTGTCCCATTAGGTTCAAGCAGATGGTATGCTCTATTTTGAAGGTCTTCAACGATGATATAAGCTTCCTCCCAGCTAGGTCCAAGCACTCCTTCTCAGAGGTCCCTTGATCAGGGTAGTATCTGCTTTAAGACCAAAGCCTTTTTTGAACTGTTGTTCTTTGACCTTCCTGTTTTAATAGTGAGCTACCTTATATTGGTGGACAACTATTCTCAATTGTCCAGCTTCTCTCTTTTCAACTCGTAGCTCAAGGTCCCTTCCCAAGAGTTCCTTATTTTGCTCTCTATTATATGAAAAAGACAATCTACTGTAGGACACCAAAACAACAAATAATATTATTCCAGATGAATTTCTCTATTTGTTCAGGTTGCAATATGACTTAGAGCTTCTGTTTCAACCCACTTAGTAAAATAATCAACTACAACTAGAGCATGCTTATAATTTCCATAAGCTTTAGGTAGCGGTCAAATCAAGTCAATGCCCCAAATTGCAAAGGGTCAGGCGTTGATCATTGACTATAACCGAGACATAGGAGTTCATGGTATTATAGTGAATTTCTGACATGTCACATCTTTTTACCAAGTTTAGAGCATCCTGCTTCATGGTAAGCCAATAATATCCTTGTTGAAGAGCTTTTTAGGCTAGTGATAGCCCCCTAACATGATTTCCGCAATGACCTGCATGTATATCTCACAACACAAATGTTGTTGCTTCTCCATCGATACACCTCAAAAAGGGAATGCTGAATCCTCTTTTGAAAAACATATCACCATAAATGACATATTGAGCAGCTCTCAGACACAACCTTCGAGCTTCATTATTGTCTGCTGGTAGCTTTTCATTCACCAAGTAATCGATGATCAGGGTCATCTAGGAGTTTGGAAAGGTGGTTATCACCACTAATGGCTCAATGAGTTACATATCCTCAATTTTGATACTAGGCTTAGGAAGGTAATCCACTAGTATGATGTCTAATAGATCGGCGTCTTTTGTCATGTCTAACTTTGCCAAACATCCGCATGAGAGTTTTAAGCACATAGAACCTGCTGGATATCATATTGAACAAACTGTTCAAGGATTTTCATCACTTCCTATAAGTAGACAATCATTCTAGTCTCGCGAGTTCGATAGTCCTTCCTAACTTGCTGTACAATCAATTGAGAATCACTATAAATTTTAATGTTTGTAACTCTAAGCTCTTGAGCTAATCTTAGGCTTGCCAACAAGGCCTTACACTCTGCCTCATTGTTTGATGCCTTGAAATTGAGTCGGAGTGTTTAATGTATCTTTTATTCTTTTAGGCTACCCAAGAGCACTCTTGCCTGTCTTTCCTTCGTTAGATGATTTGTGGACATTGTTTCAAAAATCACTGATCAACGACGATTTTTCGCTGATAAATCGTTGACCAACACTCTACTGGTCCGATAACCAGCAGATCGAGGGTCCTGCTTGCCAACCACTATAAAACCCACTACAAATCATTCAAGAAAAACCCAAAAAACTCAAAATCCAAATGAAAATGGGGAGTTTGGGCGAAATTTACCTTCGAATGGGTTGGAGTTAGCTTGTTGTTGGGTTAGAACTTTCTTCGACCAGTTGTGGGCATGTCTTGGTCTGCTTGAGCTTAGATGGGTTACGATTAAGCTTGGATGAGTGGTTGCAATTGAGTTGGGGGGGCGGAGCATGGTTGACCTTGGACGGGTTTGAGTGGTGATCAGAAGAAGAAGAAGAAGAAAAAAAAAAAAGAGATGAGAGAAAAGAAGAAGAGAGCGATGATGAGAAAATGTTAGGGTTTTTGTGTTTGTATATATATATATTAGGGTAAATTACACAAACCTCCTTTGGGATTTGATAAAATTACACCAATATCTAAGTTTTGGTCACTGATATTTAAAAAATTATCAGTATATGCCCTCAAATTTCAAAAAATAATAATTTTTCTCCAAAATACTCATCGATTAATCACCGATTACTCGTCAAGTAACCGATAAATTACTAACCGTTACCTTGCAAGTAGCAATTTTTGGAATCATGTCCATGCATATACAACTCTCAAAGAGGGAGCTCTTTAGCTGGATAAGCTGACACTTGGCTAGTTGGTTCTTCTTCTATCCCCAAGAATTGAGCAACAAAGTTGATCAAGGCTTGTCCCTTTATAATTGTTCAAGATGTAAGAAAATTAAAGAAAAATTATATAATGAACTTCCCACATTCAAGATGTAAGAACATTAAAGAATCCCCTGACAAAACATCCTAAGAGAATCATATTGAGTGGCGATATTAGCACCCCTCTAAAACTCCATTTACACCCCTAATTTAATTTTTTCATAAAATTTCAATATTACCCTCATATTAAATTATTAATATAATTTTAATCAAAATATTATTATTCTTTTACTCATTGTTTAGTTACTAACTAAACTACATCTAATTAAAAACTAAATAAAGTATGTATAGAGGATCCAAATCCAGGATTCATCATCTTAAAAGCTGAGGTTTGCAACGGTGTGTAGGGTTTAGCATGGAGCAAGGCAACAGGGAGTGATGGTTCAACAAAATCCCATTCAAATGGTGAACTCTAAGTTCAATCAGTTGCAGCTTAGTTTCAAGCAGTTGGAGTCTGCTTTCCAAGACTAGATTGATTATACAGTTTCTATCCTTAGTATAAGACTGTTTTGCTTCTCCGGACACCACATTTAACTCCATTGATGAGAGTCCCCAAAACAGCTCAATTCATGCAGTTCAGTTTCATATTACAGCGAGGGCCCACATTACCAAACACTCTCCTCTCCTCTCCCATCAAGAGTTTCAGCACTTATCGATACCCGATTGCAAGAATTATCAAGAATCCGATTAGGCCTTACTGGTGATGAAGGCAGATTCCTCCATAGCACAAGCCCCCAAGGTTTCTCATTGGTCTGCAATGTAAACACACATATACACCAATGCTCTTGCAACATATAGTTTCTCGTTTCTGTGTCCACCAAACCAGGTAGCATTTTCATGGCTTTATAGCTTCAAAATTTGATGATTCTTTGTTTTATAATATAAGGGTGATATTGGAATTTTATGAAAAAAAAAATTAAACCTAGGGTGTAAATACAGTTTTTGAGGGTGCTAATATTGCCACTCATCATATTCCCAAGGTACAAGTTTATTAATGGGGCTGTAAATCTAAAATTGAATGAAATGGGAATCATGTGAATGGAACAAAACAATCAAAATAACTTGAAAAATTCAGACAAGAGAAACACTGTTTTCGGATGCCTTATAAGGTGTATGATCTAGCCACCTATTGTTTGTCCCCACTTCAGAAATGAGTATATAGGCTTCTAGTTCTAACACATCACTTTTGAGTCCTATTGCTACGTTACAAACACCAAAGGAGAACAGACACAGGTGTATTCCTGTTACAAATCTGAGACTTGAGAAAATTACCTGCAACAGAGAAACTGAATCTGCAGAAGCTGCTTGAGAGGATTTTTAACTTCTATGAGCAGTAGTGGAAGTCATGGAGGAAAGGGCTCAACATCCATTGGAGGAAAACTAGATTGATCCCTTCTCATTCCTCGAAGCATACTCTTTGCAGTTTCTTTCTCCTGCAATTATGCACATCACAGTGAGACAAATAAACAACTTTTCTAATTAAAATGAATGTGTGCTGACGATAATAAAATGGATTTTTACTATCAATAAAAATCATAAATCCAAGAAATGAAATAAAACTTACTGGGCTAGTATACTCCATTATACAGGTACAAAACACCCTCTGCCTCTTCAAATCTGGTATGGGCTCTGCAATGAGTAGCAAGAAACATCAAGGCTTCAACCATATTTGGTACTTCCCTCTCTTCAGCTTCCATGCTCTCTAAGTCTTTCTTGTAGCAAATGTTGCTTCTTCATCCTCGCTAAATCCTCCTAAAGTATACTACTGACTTCGCATGCTGCCCTTCAAACTATAATAGTTTCTAATGATGCAACAAGATTCAGGACTGTATTTATCAGTCATAAACACCCTGTGGGCAAGATAACTTAGGACAGAGAAACACTACTTTGCATATAATACATTGGAATACCATGTCCTCCATGCGCTAGGGATCATTCCTTAAAAGCTCTTCAATATCACTTCAACTTGTTCAAATTCTCTCAATCTGTACTGTGCTTTTGCAATTCGATTCTGTATGTAATTACTGAAACTGAAAGTGCTTTAAAGATATTCATATTTTTTTATCAAATCACTGCAGATTCTAAGTTCTTGATAAGGCACGGGCAAGAAAGAAGTCCTACATCCGATGGTTAGTGAGATTAAGGCTACTCAAGATTTCAATCGTAGTGCACAAGGACTGCAGCTCCAACCAGGCACTCCAATTCCAAGGGTAGCTATGTCACAGACTCCACTAAAACCGTACGAGCAGATTCTCACTGCCTTTGTCTTTTAACACAAGACCATATAAGCGCAAGCCAAAGGATCGGTTGTCCCATTCTTGGGAAGTGTAGATAACTCTCTCTCCAAAGAAACCAGTTCACGGTTCACAGTATCACTCTTGCCCAATGGACCCTCAAGTTCTATCATCTCTTCTTCTTTCCGCTTTTCTCCCAGCCTTCATGAAGCAATCAAAAGGCCAAAAACATATAAATAGGGTGCTCATTGCATAGCAGAATTTTATCAAATCAACATAGAATGTAAGATTAAACTCCACAGTTAGTTCCATGGGCAGCATGTAATCTTATCAATTTAAGCATGACAATAATAATACAGCCCTATCAATACCACAACATTACGAGGCATTCATTTGTCTAATTTTTTAAAATTTGATTCATAAAGTGGAAGAACAAAATTTCTTATTCTATAGCATCATGCATGTTCAGCTAAGTCCCCTCTCTCCCTTTAGCAGCTAGACAGACCAAACTACATTTTAAACCTAATTGATACATTAAAACTGGAATTATGAGGTTTGCCCCATTAAGCTGCATAAGCTTACAAGTGCTTGTATATGCATGTAACCAAGACCTAAAAATAGTTTTAAAACCATATTATACTGACACTCTCAATGCTGAATTTCAAAGCGGTAAAATATAACTTTCCAATTATATTGTTTAACCGCCATAGGGTTCCTCCACGAACATGTAACTATTAAATATGTCGTGTCATGTTTCCAAAACAAACATCATTTATTACTAAATGTAATAAACATAATGTATCCCCAATTTCCAATAAATTAGTAAGATAGTCACTTACACATATGAACCAACCTAAACTCATCTCATGACATTCCTGAATAGCATTACTAGCCACCAACACTTGATCAAAACCATGATACAAGACAAAGCTTCGACGCTGATATAACCTTTTGAGTATGCTTGAGCTTCGACGCAGGAATCTGGTGTTAGATGGTGTATACTTGCCTTTTTATGCTCTTGACGCCGTTTTTGTCTGCCAAAAGGTAAAAAATCTCCATCCACTATTTGCATCTCCACATTTCCACTTACCAGTTTGAAATAAACGAATGCTCTCGTCGGAGCAGCTCCACTAGTGTAGTTCATCAAACAACAACCAATGCACGATGAGTTCGAAAGAGAGTTGCGGAATCGAACTCCGCACCGCGATTCCTCAACTTAGTGACCGATGCCTTTACTGTACCTCCAAATGGTACTACTAAAACCGGCGTGAAGGAGGCCGGAGCTGAAGAGAAAAGTGGGGTTGAACGCCGGAGAAGGGGGTGGAAAAAGGCTGCAATGGAGAGAAGAAGAGCGAAGCGGCTGGAATGAGAACGGGGAAATGGGTGGGCTGTTGTATATATATGTCGGGTCAGGTCGGGCTTCTCAGGTTACTAGTCAAATCCGACCCAAACGAGATCAGGATCGGGTTGTACAAACAACTTGATCCCACACTTTTTTGCTATCCAACCTGGATATTGGGTCGGGTCTATCATGTTGGATTGAAAATGGCCACCCTTTGAGCATCTCCAATGGTGCTGTCAATTGTGAAAAAACAAGATGCCACATAGGATTTTGTTAAAATCGCATTCTCTAATGCAACTGTCAACATTGGCTATCAAGCTGAGGTGGCAAAAAAAAAAAGTAGACAGTGTGAAGAGGACCCTCTACTTGTAAAAGGTCTGCTGGATAGCCACCTCAGCAAATCTTCAATGTCCTTCTTGTCATTCTCTGGACCAAGTTTCTTCAATCTCCTTCTCTAATTTTTCAAATAAAAAAGTCCCCAATATTAGATCTTTGATTTTGTTCACAAAACAACTTTGACAATGACCAACAATTTCAAGCAGCACCGGATCGAGGAGTTGCAAAGCCAGCAACAAGCAGCGCTGGAGTCGAAACCTGCCTCGACGCTGCCGAGCTCCATAACTGTCAGAAAAACCAGCGCGACAGGATCACGAAGATGGCGTCGAAGAACTGGCTCTGGACGGAGAAGTCATTTGACGTGGAGCTGGTGGAAGAGATTTATAGGACGGAGTTGAAGCCTAGCTCGACACTATCGAGCTCTATAACACGGAGTGGTGAACCGGCTTCAGAAGGACAAGGAGAAGCCGTTCGATACGGAGTGGTGAAGGAGATTTACACGATAGAGCTGACAGTGGAAGAAAGGAGGAGACGGAGCTGACAGTGGAGGAAGGGAGGAAGACGGAGCTGACAGTGGAGGAAGGGAGGAAGACGGAGCTGACAATGAAGGAAACTGTGTCTAATTTTTTGTTTATTCTAAAATGGTTTAAAAAGTTTTGTATTTTTTTTTAAAAACTTCACATTGAAGCATTGGAGACCATTTTTTGGTTTGATTGTCTATCAATGCCATGTAGGAAGCAATTGTCTTGATATTGATGACATGACAATGGATTGTGAAAAAACAATCCACAATCCCATTGGAGATGCTCTTAGTAGTGAGAGTGGCAGTACTGCTTACTTGTTTCTCGGTAAGCGCTCAATTTTATTTTTTTGGGGCGAATTTCATTTTAGTGTTCAAAGTTTAAAAAAAAAAATCAAAATTTTTAAGTTATTTTAAAAACAACACTTTTTATATATAACTTTTTCAAAACTTTTCAAAAAAATCCAAACTGTTAGTCAACTGACGGTCAATAATAACTTTAAACTAGTTTTAACAACTTAAATTCAGAGGTAATTTTAGATAATTTAACTTGTAAATTCGTTATTTATTAAGATAATCAAGTAATTTAAGTTAAACTAACAACTATTAAGGGTAAAAATGTTTTTTCACACATTCTGTTAATATTGGCCTTCAGTTAACTGACGATTTGGACCTTTGTAAAGAGTTTTGGAAAAAGTTAGAGGTGAAAATAACTGTTTTCAAAAGAGCTTTAAAACCTAATATTTTTTCAAACCTCAAAGATTTCAATGAAGTTTTTTCATTTTTCTTTTTTACTTTGGTGGACCAAACTGAGGCTATGACGATGGGCAGGTAATAACAATAAAACGGTGTTGTTTTGTTTTTTATTTTTATTTTATTTTTTCCTTAGTCAGATCTCTTATGTTAATTCGATATGATTTGTAAGAAGTTTGATAATATTATGAGCTTATGGCGGTTAAATTAACAAACAAAAAAAATAACTCTCTCAAATCATGATTAACAAAAATATGAAGTTAGATTTAAGGTTTAATTAATTTACTGGTTGGGTAAAGTTACCCATCAATAACAACCCTTATATTGGTTGTAAGGGTAATTATTGAAGAATATCTAAGAATGGTGATTAACTACTTTAATAATTGTTGCATAAATAACACACAAACATATCAATTTGTTAACTGCTTCAATAATTGTTGAATTTCTCTTTTAGAAACTCAATAATTGTTCTTATAGTCATGACTTTCATTAACTACTGTAACACTCATAAGTCCAATGAGTTATCCTTCAATCTCATGCCCCAAGCCTATAAAATCCACACATCCTAAATTTCTAACCAACAACTTCCACACCTCCTAAATTTCTACCAACCTTAACTTCATGTTGCAAACTCTGCATTACAGAGATTATTAAGCCACAAAACAAGGAAAAAAGAAAAAGAAAAAGAAAAAATACTTTATGAATACATGATGAACAAATATTGGATGATTTTGCAAACTAGGACTTCTGTTTTCTTCTCTATTGATCGTCGTCATCTTCTTCTACTCCTCCCATATCTCGAAAGGAAACTCCACACATATATCAGTAAATGGGCATAATGAGACTCGAACTCCAGTCATATATAGAAAGGTTATGTGTACTTGAACTATGAATAAATGTGCTTATGATTTTTATTTTTATTTTTTGAATTCAATAATAATTAATGAGGACTTCAACTATGAATAAAATATAATTTTAAGATAAACTAAAAATGACTCTAACATGGTAATTAATTAATCTTAATCTTCTGATTAGACAACATCCTTAATCGTTAATGTTTTCTCTACAACAGCATCCTTAATAATTCGAAGAGATTCTTCAATGTCCTCACAGAGTTGGTGAGGATCAGAAATCACATTTTGGATTTACTGCTAGAACAATGGTCATTTGTTCACGTAGCTTTGGAAATGTATTGTCAATGCCTGCAAAAAAGAATACAAAAAAGGAAACTTCTAATGATATGTCTAGTTATGATTTGTTTATTCAAAAATTAATTAAAAAACTAGTTGTGAAATTATCTGTTTATATGTTCTAAAAAAATTATTTTTAAACGATTAAAAAATTAAAAAAAAGTTGTTTTTTATAAAATATAAATTGTTTTTAAATATGGAAAATAATTTTAATATTATAAATAAAAAGTTGGAAGAATATTATTGTTTTCTACAATTTTAAAAAGAAACCATTTACGTTTCCTTCAGAATAATTGTCTTACACATCATTCTTAAAAAAAAAAAAAAAAAAAAAAAAAAAAAAAAAAAAAGAGAAAAAAAAAATCCTATTATTTTTATCTTCGAAATATTTCTTACTAAACACAACAAAGGATGTCTTCATTTTGAAAACAACATTTTCAATTTATTTTGAACTTTTAATTATATATTGTACTACAAAATCTTCCATCTCAAATGAATAATGTTGACTCCAAATTATATTACTAGTGGCCATGCTATTGAATATGCTTAGATTCAACTCCCATACACATACATATATATATATATATATAATCCTATTAAAAAAATAAAAATTGCATAGCTTAATAATTCAAAACTTAGTAAATTATTAATATTTATTGATTCAATATACTAATACACATTTTATATATTTTTTAGAAAAAACAATAATTTTTATTTTTTTTTTTTATTTTTAATGTGCTCTATTCCAACGAGCTATTATAATATAATGCTTTAAATAAAATCTTTGTTTAAGTAGATGGAATTCCTAACCTGTGGATGCCCATAAACAGTGGAGCAAGGAAGGCAATGGGATAGCCAAAAAGCTAATATCTTCCAAAGGACCAACCACATTTGAAAAAGCGATTGTAATTTTTGAAAGAACTCTTTTTGCTATAGAACCAGCTGCCTGTTAACCATGCGTATATATTATACAATTAGTTTGAGTCTCTTCTGTGTCTCTTTTCTTTTTTTTTTTTTCTTTTTTTCTTTTTTAATTTCACATGACAATAAGTGAAGTGAAAATAGATATTAACAGAAAAATATAATGAACATCCACTTATAGTTCAAGTGGTTAGTACACTTATTTTCCGAATCTGTAATAAGGGTTCGAGTCTCACTATACATAAGAATTTACAACTCCTTTTATTATCACAGTAGATATCTCCTAGTATTATGGGAGTATATATTAGTTTATGTAAGTTCTCGTAATCAGAGTAAATATCTTTTAGTAGTAACGAGTATATTAATTGGTTGAAGTTCAAATTTTTAACTCTTAAATCAAAATCAATACATTCTTACCATTCTTTTCGTTATAATGTAACAAAGAACACATTAACTAATCTTATTATTATTATGGTTAAGGATGAAATTTTGGATCTTGGCAATTTACAAAGATATTAAGGTAACAAAATTGTAACTTGATAAAGTAAAAGTGATAAATAGTCATATCCATAACAAAACAATTTACTCCAAAAGAAACGATTAATCTCTATAAGAATATTCATCAAAATACACAAGGGAAGAAATATTTTTGACCCTAAAAGTCAAAATTCGTTATATAATTTTAAATTTATGTTTAATCTTCTTTTTTTTTTCAGGATGAATTTTAATTTCATCCCTATAGATGTCATTTAAAAAACGAATTCTCATTTATATCCATATAAATGTTCTTTTAGGGACGAATTTTATTTTGTCCCAAAAGAAACATTCATTCCTAAAAGTATATTAAGTTTTATATTCTTATATTCTAGAATATTATTCGTATTTTTATGTGGAAAGTTGTATATTAAGTTTTTTCCTCTTTTTTAAAGATGGTATTAGTTCATCAATTTGACATTCTAGTTTAGGAAGTTTTTATCAATAGGTGAGTTGTTATATATACTTACATGTTAGGATTCTTTTTTGTTATAACACTAAAATTAGCTTGAGTTTTGAAACTAGCATCAAACTATTAAATCGAATATTTTTAGAATCAACAATGTTTGTGAACTAGTTAATGAACAAAAAACCACAAAGGATCATAGTTTGTGTCCTTTATTCTGAACTATTGCTTTTCTTTGTGAACTATTGGCTTTGTTCACCAACTGTATTTTATGAATACTTATAGTGCTAAAAACCTTATTTCAATAATTTGACAGGTTTCAAAACTTACATAATTTTAGTGCTACTTTTGAAATTTTTGCCATGTGTTATAGGTTTGAAAATGAGTTTTTTTTTTTTTGATTAGCACTTTTAATTGGATGACTTTTGTCATTGTCACTTAACTAGTAGTTTGATTTTTTGTTGCACCTATTTAGGTTTCGGGACAAAATTGCCCCTATATATAAGTGAAAAATCCGCAGTGGGTCATTCAGCCCAAACAAACAGACAAAACCACAGAGAGAGAAAAGGTGTGAGTTTCACATGCCCAATTCAACAATAGCTATGATGAGAGGGAAAAGCGACATTGACAGCAAGTTTGACGAATTATAGTGTTGAGTTATCTAGAGTTGAGATGGAAAATGGATAGATTGATGTTAGATGGTGTAGATGATAAATTTGATTGTAAAAGATGGTTGATGAAGCCATTAATGAGGAGTTGCCTCTATTTTTCATGTTTGAAAATTGACAAAGTGTGTTTAATTAGTTTGTGAAGTTAAGACATGTTTTCTATACATATCGTTCCTTGTTCGGGACATGTGTTCTTAATTCTAATATTCTTTGAAGAACCTCAGAAAAAAACGAGAGAGAGAGGGAGAGATAGAGCAAACGGAAGACGAGTTTGCCTTTTGTCACTATTCGTGAAAGGTAAATTGGAAAATTTTTCTTTTTAGGTGTCGGTAAAACTCAAATTATAAATTCAATGACAATGACAAAAGAGGTGGACAAATGAGTGCCAAATCTTTTTATTTTCACTTTGAGAATTTAGTCCTTATTTTGTCTAAAATAATTTAATTTGTTTCTTGAATAGTCATTTTATATTACTTTCTTATATTTTTTGTCTTAGATTTATGTTTGTGATATCATATAGACGCATGTCCTACTCCTGTCCATGGTAGAGCCACTCTTGGGCTTGGGTAAGCTGTTTGTTGAGAAAATAAATAAATAAAAAATAGTATTAGCTTTTTCCTTCTTTTTTTTTTTTTTTTTTGGTCTTAAAAGAATAATAATTGCATTCTAGTATTAACCATGCATTTAAGAAATGAAGCACTGAAATCTATAAATAAAATTAAAAATTCCAAACTAAATGTATAAATACGAAAGGTTAAAGAAAATGGAGATAGAGGTACCTTAAATCCAAATATGTTGATTGGGAAATTTGCAATTGAATATGTGCAAAGAGCTTCTAGGGAGAGCTTTTTTCTATCAATTGTAGCTTTTGCTCCTTTAACATAATCTAATGGATCCTTTTGTAATGCAATTTTGAAGGGAATGAGCACATATCCAATGCAATTCCCCCACCTAACCTTGGATTCCTTCGCCATCATATTAGCCAACTCATATTTAGTAAGTAATCATCATTAGGAGAAATAAAAAATTAACATGAAATACGTAAGGTAAATTATTTAAAATAAATAATAAGTATTAATTAACCTAATTGATAAGATTTTTAATTCCTTTGTGAAATTAAAAATCTTTAATTTAAATCTCACTCATGCTTGCATGATGAGCATTTTAGTTTATTCATTGTAGTTAAATAATATAAATATTTAATTTACAAATCTTTAGTTTAAATCTCAAATGCAAATCTCTTCTCTCCTATTTATAATCTAACTTTATTTTCTATTTCCTCAAAATAATTTTAAAATTCAACCATCTAAATAAAAATAGAATACATGAATGTAAACTTATTTAAAGCTATAGTGATGGACAATTTTCAATCATGCCCTAAAATAATTATATAACTAGCCGAATATCAACAAATGATATGTAGTTTATCACAAATAATTTTATGTTATAGAATTTTTTTGAAAGGACAGGATTAGTAGCACTAGTTTTAGATCAAAATAATGCTCTTGGTATTTCAAAATAAATAAATAAATAAATAATGCTCTTGGTGGTTTTATTCTGCTTGAGCAAATGAAACGTTCGCATGTAAAAATACACAGAGAAAATATGAGAGAGAAACAACAACAATAGGAGAGAAGAGAAAGCGATTAACTATTGTTCCTTACGAAATAGAGTGTTCTAATTTGAATTGGATTAGGAGTGCTTTTATTGTACCCAAGAGTTATTATAAATACTCTATATATATGAGAGTTTTATGTGTGGTGAGAAAAAGAAACAGAGTTTCAATTTGTGAACATCACTTAATAGTGGAAAGAGTGTTGATACGTTACGTGGATGCCGAAAATTTACCGAATCATGTAAAATTCTTATGTGACTTTCCTTTCTTGTTTATGTTTGCTTTGCATTGTTTTTTGTTTTCAATATATATATATATATAATGCTCAGGTAAGGATGTCCTAAAATATTTATTTCAAGATCATTAAATACAATCATTCACTTTTAGTGGATCCCACAATAATCATGAAATCGATTGAAAATATGTGATTATAATTAACGTCGAAAGTAAAAACAAAATAATAAACGGGTTATGTATGGGTGAAATATACCTGGATACCTGTAATTGGTCGTAAGCTAACAAGAACAGCTGCCCTAAACAGCATACTCTGCGGAAGATTACATGAACTTTGGTTTTCTTGTTCATGATCTTGTTTAATTTTACCTGCATATGATGCACTTTTTATGGAGGATCAAATTTTAGATTTTCTTTTAAAATATATATTCACTTGGTCAACATAGTTAATCTTAGGTGCAAATAGAATCCAATAATTTTTTGTTCAGAGAGTTCATGTAATAAAAATATCCTAATCACACAAGATCTATTATTCAGATCGTGCAACTTGTTGTCCTAGTCATGTAACAAGATGTCCAAGTTGTACATTTGATACTAAAAATGTTACATTGAGATATTTGAGGAAGAGGAACTTGAAAATTTTAAATTTATAGATTATTAAGCCAAAAAAATTTAAATTTCCAAAGACTATTAGGTAATGACAAATCAAATTCTTTAATTTAAAAATCTACAAAAAGATCCTGGTAATTAATCCTAATTTATGAGTACTATACTTTCAAATTTTGAAAACAAAGAGGAGAGAAAACTAATAGATCAAATATGTGTGTGCATTGAGGGTTCCAAGAAGTTATTTGTTATATGTTTGTATGTAAATACACCTCATTCATTTAAACGTGTAAAATCTATGATTTCAATACATATATTGATTTGTTTTGTGCTCTCATTGTGTTCACATATCATGTTAAAAAATGTTTATCTATTAATTATGCTTATATCAATTCAAACACGATTTATCTAATTTATCATAACATGATCTAAACCCTAATACCAAGAAGTTAAATATGTTTATAAAGATATCAATTTGGGATCATATATTTGTGTAAATTTAATATAATTTTAAATTAGTGCACCGTAATATACAATTTTAGTACATGAAATTATTTTGTGCTCTTATTGTGTTCATATATCTTGTTAAAAAGGTTTTCCTACTAATTATGCTTTATATGGATTCGAACACTATTTATCAAATTTTCATGACGTAATTTTAACACTAATTCATTATTTCATATTTATACTATATTGTGTTGAAGCAGGTGTGTCGGTTGTCAAAAATTGTCATCCCTTAATAACATAGAGCTAGCAGGCAATTTGTTCAAACAATTTACAACTCAAATTACATAATAAGTAAAGGCAGAATTCTTCACTAAAAAGTAAAAACTCACCATTACTCCGGTTTAAATATTGCGTGAGAGCAGCTTGTGTTAGCCCCAACACCACATCATTGATGGTCTAGCAAACACAGCCATGCACAGAAATGGATTAAAAAAAAAAACAAAAACAAAAAAAATAAAATAAAAACAAAAACAAAAACAAATACTTTAATGATGTAGTAATTGAACAAGTAAGTGGCTAAAAATCTATCTATATATTAAAATTTGGAAATCGAAATAGTATGGACAATATATATAGCATTTATTCATCAAAATGACAGTAAATTTTCATGGTCCCAGCCAACGGTAATGGCCTCAAATTAAAATGCTGACAAGTACCCATATATATATATATATATATATCAATATCACTATCAATATTCTATCAAGTATGGAACGAGGTCAAGTATATTAATTGTTCTATGGGGTATTATTAAAATAATCTCTAAAAATGAAACTAATATGAAATTATCATTCTTTTAGTTTAAAAATAGGTTTTAGTGATATTATTTTTTATTTTGGAGGGTTCTTCAGATTTTTTCCATAGAAATTTAAAAATCATTATAAGACTTGGCAGAATTTTTTTAATTTTTGATATTTTTACCAAAATTTTAAAACCACACATAGCTATCAAATCGACTTCTTTCTTTCATCATTATCTAATTACACATTGATTTCAAACTTACTAGGCATAAATAAGCAACTTAATCTAGTTTGCTACTGATCTCAAAAATATGTATATATATATACAATATTCTCTTTGATTGATTGAAAAAATTTTTAAGATTGGCTTAACTTTGATTGCATAGGAATAGAGTTAACATCAAGCTAGCATTCACCTACACTCTACAAAAATGGGTTTGATCTTTGATATATAAGCTTCAACTAAGTGGTACTACTGCCTTACAAATTAATCATAAATGAGTAGGAAACAAACCAAAAAGACAGCAATTAGAAACCAAAAATAATTATCAAGGCTAGTGAACATACCATGTTCATCGCATTCTTCACTAACTTGATGTCATCCATACTAACTGTCCGGTGCACAATCCGTCTAGGGGCTAGCTGATCATGACCATTATCAACTCTAGCATATTCACCTTAATTTGAGAGGATTCATTGTGTATTCCAAAAACAATAATGTTGCAACAAACACCAAAAGGTCCATAATTGTATTCCAAACCAACCTAATTGCTGTCCAAATTGCCAAAAACAACAACCAAAACCCCCCGAGGCCACTTGTATCCATTGGTTTATGTTCCGGAACACTAGGCAATGCATGGGGGTCCGATGTTTTTCGAGTACAAGCAAGGAGGAGAGAAATGAGAGATGCACCATCCCCCAACGAGTGGTGGATCCGGAAGACACCAGTGGCCTCCGCCTTTGAGGTTTTAACGTTCAGGAGGTGGAGTTTCCACAAAGGTTTTGAGAAATCTATAGGCACTGTGGTCATGTAGGAGATATAGTCTTCTACGAATTGGTCCGGATTTTCCATTTTTGGATCTAAATCCGGAACAATAACATAGTCTTCTACGTTCACTGTGGTTCGTGTCCATTCCAATTTCCTTCTCTTGTAGTCGTCCATGACCTTTCTTGAATATAAGTATAATAAAACTTAGCTACGTGTATAAAATCGTACATGGAGATGAAATGCATAAATGTTTCTAATGTAAAAGCAATTTAAAATTAGGGTTGTCCACAAATCTTAGATTAATTAATTTAAACTAATTGAATAGCATGAACAAGAAACAAATTTAATGGAGAAAGCGGCTTCGGTTTAATGGTAAGACTAAGCCTACCCACTTATAGAGGTTGTGGGTTTAACTCACACAATCCCACCTAAAGTGTAGGTAATTTTCGTACTTTGTGAGGATTGTCCTCTCCCACCTTCTGGTAGGAGAGCCTCAGATCACGTCACAAAATTTTATCTCAGCTGATCCTAATAGTAATTTGGGCAAGTTCTAGTAACAAAACAAAAAATAATAATAATGAAATTAAGAGTTTTGATTTGACATAGTTAAATTATCAAATCCTGTTAACATTTGTACAAACGTGATAGGATAATAAAACAGTATAATGGGGACACTAAATTAGAGAAACTTACCAGACAGGGCAGTCAATGGAAGTAATTGGAAATCAAATTTGGCTCACCAAACCAAATTTAATAAAATGATGAATTTTGTTTGGTGAAGACGCGTTTAAATTCTGAACGAGGCCAAACATTCAAATTACTGTGTATAAATGTAATTCAATGATGTTGGATATTTCATCTTTTGTATCACATTTGTATTTCAATAGATGATATAGTAATTAAAAAATAAATATATTTTATAAGTAAATTAAATTATTATTAATATATCTTTATTAATTAAATTACAGTATTATTAATTGAAATGGAAATCAAATACAAAAGGTGTAAGGCTAACATTTCTGAATCTAACCCATACAACAGTATTTGATTTTCTTTACTGGGTCATGAAATATCATACAGTGAAGTGAATACATGGGTTTCTTTAATCTCCACGTGTTACATGCAGTTATGCCCGAGTGTTTTATTTATAATTGTAGGACCCATGTTAAAAAAAAAAGAAAAGAAAGTCAAATCGAAACTTGTATCTTTTTATTATCTTTCTTCTCTTGCTAAGTATCTTTCAGCAACTGTATTTATTACTATTATTATTATTTAAAAAAAAAAAAAAAAAACAGGTGTCTTGCAGCAACAATAACCTATTATCAATGATCAATATCAGGTGAGGGATAGTACCAAAGGGAGGATAATTTTCAGTCCCAGGATGAAAGGAGGCATGGTACCAAGTTGAACATCAGTTCAGTCACGTTGTCTTTGACAGATCAACGGATCAAATGGCATGACTATAAACTAGCTAGGATAATCAATCACATTGCAAAACAGCCAATGCATTGTTGACTATCTAAGCTTCACCATAAAAAATGTTTGTGATTTCATCTGAACTACAAATAAACATGAAGACGTTCTGCTATAGAAGCACTTGGAAAGTAAAATTGACATTTCTTAAGTGCCCTGGAAATTGCACATCAAGATCAACATTCTGACACCATGGTCTTTTCTTGATTTGCTGGCACCTTTGGAACTTAAATCAAGCATTATTTTTTACTAGTATATAAAGAGTGTTTTCAAATTGCCAAAAAGATCACGAAATGCAATGCCAATGCTATTGTCAATTTTCTTTTTTTTTTAGAAAATACGTAGTGATCCTTATTTCAGCAGTTGAAAAACTTCAATTCAAAGTTAAATTATCAATAACTCAGACATCCTCTATTGTGACTTGTGAGGTGTAATTTCATTTAATAGCTAACTTTAATTACAAAGTTGGGCTTTAGAATAGCACCTGGGCCTGAAGCCCAACAAAGCCCAAAAAGACCAAAAGCCCAGCTAGAAGATACAGGTAGGAACCACAATAAAATCTTTACAACACATTCTTTTCCAGTTTGGTGTCACATTGACAAGACAAAAATCTTTTTATCTTCGTGACTGTTTAACGCTAATATGCTATGCCAGGCATGTCAAAATTAATGAGACTTTTTTACTAGGAAATTATTTAACTTTAATTGGGTTATCATTATTTGATAAATATATGCAGTTAAGACGGTTTAATATATATAGTTTGTATTAATAGACAACATATGTTAGCTCCGTAAAATTAAAATGAATCCAGACCATAAAGCCGATTAATTTACAAAGTTAGCCTAGAGAAGAGGCCAAAGGGAAGGACAAGCCTGAGGAAGAAACCTTGGGGGAGCTTGGCTGAAAACCGAAGGTTGGCCTATAGGACAAGTTCGAGGGACAAACCCAAGGTTTACTCATAGGAGAAGCCCAAAGGAGAAGTTCGAGGGAAAAACCCAATTAGCCAATAGGAGAAATCCAAAGGAAAAGCTTGGAATCTTTGAATAGAAGAAGTCCAAAGGCAAAGCTTAGGGTTAGCCCATAGGAGAAGTCTAGAAAGAGAGCCCAAGAAACTGGTCTGAAGGGATACAATAGCTTCCAACCCAGTTGCCTTGAGAAGCTAAGGGTACAAAAAGGACCATAATACCTTTTACAATGGGTGAGAAGACAAATTAGTGTGTGTGTATATATATATATGCACACACTAATTTAATATTAATTTATTTTTTATAATAAGTTTAATTAGTGATACAGTTAGTATTTATTTTTTGGTTGGCCACCCAAATAAAAAATTCTTGCGCCACCCTTGGATGTCACACTGCACTACCATTTACATCATGGAAATGTTTATATAGTTCCTCTATGGAATTTAATGATTTTCTTCGGTAGATTTAGAAAACTTGACATAAATTTTTTATCTAACTTAAAAAAAAATCATTTAAATTTAGAATTATATAAATATTAAGTGGTTATTATAAAAAAAAGAAAAAAAAGAAAAAACATTTGGTGCCCCAGTCAAAAAACATTTATCAAATTTCGAAATTTTATAATTATTTGTTTTAAAGATGCGATCAAACTTCAAGAAGTTTTTTAAATTCTACCTTTCATTACAAATTTCTTTTGAATACATAAAAATTTGTTTTAAGTACAATTGAGTCACATAACAGTCATAAAAGAAGACAATAAGTTGATGGAATTTTAATTTATATAATTGAAGTAGATGGTTGTTATATATACTAATAAAAATGTGCTTACCTCCAACATCTACTTTGGCTAAATCAAATATCAAAGGACAAATGGAAAAGACAAAATTCCGAACAAAAACAATAAAGAAGAAAAACTCAGCAGCAACACCAAACAAAGCAACAAAGGGGGCTAAGAATCAATCAACAACATACCAGTTTGCTGGAGAAACGCGGATGGTTGATCAAAGTATGCTTCAATCCTTCCTTGATAACACTCGGATTGATACTTGTTTTGTACCCTATAATCGCGATTATATGACAATTAAAACGCGGCGCATGAAACAGGCGGGCTGCAGGACTCAAAGGCTCTACATGTTGATCATGATCGTGTGTCGATGGTGGTGCCTCGCTCTTGACCATTTTTTTTTTTTGGTTTTTGGGGTCCCTCTCTGTGTTTCAGTGGATCCTGGTTCTGTCTTTGTTGGACATCAGTTGCTTTTAATTACATGGAGAGTGATGAAGGGTATGGTGATGGTGATAGTTATGGTGACTTTGATCGTGAGGTGGGTGATATGGAGCTATAAATTTGAATTGATTTTGGTTTATTATATGGGTAAGACCAACCACCAAAGAAAATGCTCATGAAAGGCACCTTTCTAATATAGGGAGCCCATTTCATTAATTAATTGCTTTTCTATTGAAAGAAAATGTGGGATCTTTTAGCACCACAATGCCCTTGAGTTTTGCATCCGATACTGAATTAATGTTTTGAGTTTATACGATAACTAATGGATAACATCCAAGTATGTTTTATAAATTAATTTAAATGATGAACTATTTTCTAATACATAAAATACACACGCTAAAAATACGTTTAAGTACACACGGTCCACAATAATACAGTAATAAGTAGAGTATCGTTTCCACGAGGATTATTCAAATTATTTATATTAAGTATTAAATTGATTAGGACTAAACCTTATCTAAACGATCGAAATAATAAATTGTTAAATGAAAATAAAAATAAGAAAAATAAAATAACATGAAACAAATAATTAAATAAAATCACAACCCAAGGAGGTTAGATTCTAGAGTTACAACTTTATTCTACCAATTTACTCAACTTATATTTTTATCGTTAATAAGTTATTCTCATCAGGTGATTGATCAAGTACTTCTAAACCATCCACAAGCCTCTTCCGGAAGGTCCAGTAAAGTTATCTAAATCACTTAATCGACTATATTGATCTATGACGATCAATTAACTCTACCACATTAAGCATCAATGACTCATTATGATCATACAAACTACACAAGTATATTCTTGTCTCATACAATTCATGTCATCTTATTTAGATCTAAACCATAAGTACTTTTTTTAATCGTACTCAAGATTACCAAATCTCTTAAACAAGTGATCAATTAATTTAAAAGTATTTAGCAAAAAATAGAATAAAACACAATAATGAGAAATTAATTAGAAACAAAATTGAATTACAATTTAGCTATTCAATAGAAATGTAATTGCAGGTGGAGCAAACTTTTCACTTTTATCACAATAAACCTCATGTCGTTAGCCCACCTCCACTAGCGTTAATAGACTGAGGGATAAAATTATTTTTTGACCATAGTTCCAAAATTCGCCACTCGGTACTCAACTAGCAACCCAACCAGTAGCGAGTAATAGACGAGTACTTGGAGAGCACTGTTTGGGGGGTAAATTATAATTTTTAAAGTTTGAAAGCATAAACTGACATTATTGTAAAAGTCGAGGGCTCTGACCAAATTATTTCACCATATTTAAAACTCACGGTCAACAACTCTCTTAACTCAAACCCTCATATTCTCTTTCTCTCCATTTTCCTCTCTCATCCCTCTTCTCTCACTAACAAGCCGTCGTCATCGCCATTCAAGTGACTTATCGTTGTCATAATCGTCATTTTGAGATCATGTATTGTCGCTGTCGTTAAAGCCAAAGCCAGTCCTCTTCATCATCGCCGGCCATTTCAAATCTTCTCTCTCCCCTGCGTAGCTAGCCGTTCAAGTCTTTTCTCTCCCTTAATGTCATCGACGTCTTCCTTCAAGCTGCTGCCATCGTTGTTGACGGGACTCGCCCCGTCTTTCCCTTTATGGGGCCCAGGTGCTCGCTTGGCACCCTACGAAATCTCTCTGGATTATATTCCACTACATCCAACCGGGAATCCGAGGAGCAAAGCTAAGAACTGAAAATCATCAGAATTCAAAAAAACTTAAAGTTTATTAAAATTTGTTTTCTATAATTTAAAATTTCTTAAAAATTTCTGCAGAGTTTCCTCTATTTTTCGAGATTGCTAAAATTTACAAAATCAACCTACAAATCAAAATTTACACTTCTAAAATTTCACACATTTTCTCAACTTCCAATTGAACCTCAGGTCAATTTCAATGGCAATCCCTAGCCACAATTTCTAAGAAAATAAAATCAATTCAATTTAATATCAACTTTGAAATAAAAATTTCTTTACAAATCCAGAACTTTACACTCCAAAAATAATCGAGTTAATTTCACTACAGAATAAAGTTAACCACAATTAAATTATGGCTAATATATTTACATTCTAAAGATATTTAAAACTAAAAATAAAGTTTATATATTCTTTTGTGCATTGCTACTTATACATTCACAGAAATTTTATTTCTTCAGCCACTTTCATTCGGATGGAGGAGAACATGTATCATGTCGGCTGGAACCTGCACCTGGGGAGGTTTTTAACAAAAATTTATAAAATATGAGCTATGAAAGCTCAGTGAGTGCGAGGTTTTCTAACTTAAATTATTTTCTAAAAGGGTAACTTCCTGAAAACATTTATAAAAATTTCTATTTCTTATAATTTTCAGAAATCTAAATTTAGAGTCGATAATAATAGAATTTAGATTCAAAAAATAATAAATTTCAGAACTAGCAAATACATATTTACATTAAAAATGGTAATCAATTTCAAAAATTTTCATAAAATTTTATATATAACAAAATTTCATATAATTTCAAAACCACCAATGGATTTCCAGAATCATACAGATAATGGTCACATATACTGAGCGGGACGAACCACTATCCCCAACACTAGTGATAGCCATCAGTGCTTCACACATAGCATCCTTCACACTTTCTGGTATATACAGAAGACATCCCACTAATATGTTGCGGATTTAAATCCATAGTGCAAGCGCAAAGTGAAATAATACCCCTCGCGTATATTTGGCGACACGACTCAATTGACAGACTCAATTCCTCCTAGAGTTAGTGAAAACCCATCCCGGGACTTGTCATACATGCAGGGGTATTTCGATCGAGTCTAAATAGATATATACTTTCAAATACTGTCAATTCCATAATAGATAGTGTAATCCATTGGATTTGAAAAATTCAATAATTTCTTTATGTCACTCATAAATAAATTCATTTATTTCAATTTCTCATAATAACTATACTTCATTTCGAATGGCATATAATTCTCATCTTTCATGCATAAACCATAACACATTTAAACTCAAATGAGAGATCTAAATCAATTATTTATTTTCATAACCTACATGAAATAAATAGAATTATTTCATACTCAAACAACCTTAAACATAAAATTTTTAAAGTATAATTTGCACTCACAATTTTTGATCACTTGGTGGCTAATCAATCCTCTCATTTTTCTTGACTTTTCGACTTCAATTTGGTCACCTATAATTCACCATTTTAGGTCCCAAAATTCCATCAATAACAATCTCATTCATAGTTAAAAAAAGTCACATTTTTATTAACCAATACTAACAATCCATATTAATCCTTAAACTAATCTTAAACTAACCCAATTAGCCATTATTCATTCTCATCATTGTAACCCATTCTCCTTCATTTAATTCATAAGCAAAATTCATCACTTTCAACATTTAAAATTCATTCATTCAACCAACAAAATTTTCAATCCAATTAATACATTTAGACACACTAAACTCATGAAATAATCCCACCATACATCCAACACTTCTTAACTTCAATTCCCTTCATTCCATTCATATTTATTCAACATCATACACATTCAAATACTTTAATACCCTATAGTATCACATGAATTCAATTAAAATTCAATGTGACCTTCAACCTAACAAAAATTAAATTTCATACCAATTCATCCATTTAATTAAAACTCCTTCCACCAATTATTCTTATACCAATTAATTCATCAACCAAAACCCTAAAACACATTAAAATCCAACACCCACACTAGGCACCAATTCTTGCCATCTACTAACTCCACACACACACAATCATTCATTTCATTTTTTTTCAATTAAATCACACAAATTTCTACTAATTCAACTCATCTAACATTCAATAAACTAAAATCAATTAAACCCATCAATTATCATCATCATCCATTCAAACCCTAACCTTCAACACACTAACAAAATCCAACTAAACTCATATCACATTCTAATTCAATTCTAAGCTTAAAATCATGATAAACAACCTTCAAATAACTCACAAAAAACATCAACTCATCCATCAACCAACATCTTCAACAAAACCCATAAAAACTCATCAAAATCACTTCGAATTAATTCTAAAACTTATCACTTAACTTACCTTGTTTTCCTTGATGATTCTTGGAGCTAAGAGGATGAAAAGCTTGAGAGAATTCACCCCAAACCAGCAGCTCACTTCTTCCTTTCTCGGTTGCACACACACATACTTTTCTTTGTTTTTTTTTTTTTTTTTTCGGTTCCACTTTGCTTGCTCGACATTGTGGTTTCTTTTGTTTCATTTGATCAGTCAACACCCCTTTTTATAGCTCCCTCATAATCTCATCTTGCCGCTTTAACATTTTAAAAATCACACATGCGCCCTAATGATTTGTTTTAATCCAATTGGTCCATAATTACTCATAATTATCTATTCAATTCTCTTTAATCAATTCTAATTAATCTCAACCACAAATTTAGTCAAAAGATGACTATTAGGTGATAATCTACCATTGGTCCATCAATAATCACATGGATTGTGCTTTTAGAATGGGTTTAATATCATAAAATCTCATTTATACCCTTAACGTTAAAAATTAATACAATTCATTCCGAAATAAATTCCAAATTAATTCTATGATCACCCATTCATCAAATTGACTTTACAATACTCTAATTAGGTCTCTTAGGACTCAATCCATGGCTTCGAAAAAATTTTAAACGGAGTTTAAGTCAACAGTATTCACAATCCTATCCGTAAGGGTGTTTTCATCAGATAACTTTCGAAACCTTCAGAAACTACCCAAACAGACTCATTTTTACTCCGTTTCAGTTTTATTGGGTCATACTAATCATTCTAAATACTTTCGATTTTCCAGGGTCCGTCTCAAAATTTCACTATTCATTGATACTATTTACTCGTAAATATTACTATTTATCCGTAAATTCACTGTTATTCATAAAATGAGAGTTTGAGGTCCTACAGTTGTCTTTTCCTTTCAAGTTGTTGTCGGCCACACCACGAGTGTGAGTGAGGGTTTCACTCCTTGTTTCTCTAATTTTTCTTTGTGTGTTATTTGTTTCTTTTGGTTGTTGGATATTAGGAGAATTGGATGAGTTTTGACGAATTTTTTTGTGGTATTTAGAATTATTTCCAGTTGATTTTATGATGGTTGGACTCATTGAGTCAGCCAAGTTCAATCAAGTTAGGCTGAGTATCCATCTCTGGCAAGCAGGACCTTTGATCTGGGGGTTTTCGGATCGGTAGAGTGCCGATCAGTGAGAACTCAGTGAGAATTCAATGAAACTCGCCGAGTTTTTAAACAATGCTTTTGACTTTATCTAACTTATATTTTATTTTTCTTTTAAAATAATTTTTTTTAATCAAATCTCCACCATCCATCTGAACATGGACGGTGGAGATAATTTGAGGAAAAAAATTAAAAAATTAAAAAAAAAAATAAAATTTATATACCATTTTTTTCAATCAGATTTACACCGTCTATCTTATGATGGATGTTGAAAATTAATTTTAAAAATATTAAAAAATTGAATAAAAATTAAAAAATTGAAAATATTAATCTTCATCCCTTAAATTCATCAGATCTCTCCTCACTCTCTTCTCTGCGTCGCGGCTGCCTCTCTCCACCTCTCCCTTCCATTTCTTTTCCTTCTCTTTCTTCCCTTTCCTCTTACTTCTCTTTTCACCTAAACAAACTTGCGTTTCGAAACCCATTTTTGGATTTCTAGTCCTAGAAACCTAGTAATGGGTTTCAAAACCCAAAAATGGGTTCGTTTGATGATGCAAACTAAACGCAAATTAGTCATCGTCCTCTAGGTCTCTTGGTCCCTACAGATCGACCATCATCCTCTAGGTCTCTTGGTCCTTGCAAATCAGCTGGCATCTTTTGGGTTTCTTGGTCCTTGCAAATCAGTCGCCACCCTTTGGTTTTTTGCATCCAACCACCTTCCTTTTCATCATTCAACCGCTAATATCAACATCCAGTTGTCATTCTCTTTATCATTTACTCGCCAACATCTAGCCATCCTTTTCATCATCTAGGTTCTTTGTCAAGATGAGTCTTCCAAGATTGTTTCTACTACCAGCAACGCCAATGACTTGGTGGGTCTAATTTGTCTTTTGCATTTATGTATTTGATTGATGAAAAAATGGTAGAACAGAAGACAAGTTTAAGTGACATGTTTTTTTTTTGTTGATTTGATTGTTTTAAGCTTAATTTATTATATAGATTCAATTTCTCCTCCTAAGACGTTGTAAATTTTTACGTTTTTCTTTAGTGCATACGTTTGGCTTGCCGATGATCACTGAAAATAACCACCCTATAGTAGCTGAGACACAAGGCTATCCAACAATGAATAAACACGACATTAGCTTGTAAAAATTCGGAGGATAGTAGTTTGGTGGTTTAAGAAGGATATGAAAGCATCTCACATTCACCATTGTACCAAATATAAGACATAGTGCCCTAAGTGGGTTACTCATTGGATTGCTCCATAAGCGGGCGATTCCAAAGTGTGGCTCCACAAGTGGGTCACACCTCTCTAGAATAACAAACTTGCGGGACACCGTGTGGATCAAGAAGGATATGAGAGCATCTAGCCTCTACCACATCCTTACTGGTTAAGACTCTATTCCTTTGAGAGTTTTACCTAATATGAGTATATATGGTAAAAGCTCTATAAAAATTCTGAGGATGTAATACCATAAATCCAACATGAATAGACATGGCACAAGTACATAAAATTAGGAGGAGAGTGGTAGTTGGTCTTGACAAAGGGAAAGAATTGCAAGGATAATAAAATGATTTTGGTCCAATGTGCATTCAGGAATTGAGGTATTTAAATAAGTAAAATTTGTTTGGTAAGATTTGAAATCCTAATTGAGATTTATTGATCTTAGGATGACTTGAGGGGGGTAGAAAATTAGGAACCTAGTTTTAGTATTATTAATTTTATAAAAAAATTATTAATAGAATTTAGCGCAGTTGGATTTTGGATGACTTTTCTTTGATTACACGTTGTTGAGTTGGTAAGCCTTGTGACAAATAATCAAAATTTAAAACTTTAATTAAGGTTGTGTTTTGAGTCAAACTTATTCATCTAACGATTTTTTCTTTCCCTTTTCTTTTTCATTTTGTTTTCAATACATATAAATGATTTCTCACAAATCAATTGTTTATATCTTTAGTCATAAAAATGTTTAGAATACATTCGAAGCACTATACTGTAATTGATTATTTGTAATAAATTTAAGATTTTTTCATGAGGATTACTTAAAATTAATAGTTGAGAAAAACCTTGAAGGTTTTTTAGGTGATTTAGAGTGTTGAGTTGAGGATACAATAGATGATGTTACATTGCATTTATGGAACAAGGAGAAGTCAGTTCAAAGACAAATTATAATTTTAGAAACTATCATTACATCTTCAAGGCTCTATTTTTAACGAGGTTCCAAAAATTGTTAATCGCTAATTGACCGGCGAAACAGCGGTTAGCGATTTATCGGTTGCTCAATGATTAATCGGTGAGTACTGTTTTGGGGGAAATTATTATTTTTTGAATTCTGATGACATAAATTGATATTATTTTAAACATCAGAGGTCAAAACTTAAATAATATTATAATTTTATTAAATATGAAGGGTTTGTGTAATTGTCCATCTCATATATATATGAATTTCCATTAACCTAATCGCATATCAACCTCTTCTCTCTCTTTCACGGTCGCCACACAACACCCTTCTCCACTCTCTCTCTTTCTCTTCTCTCTCTCCTCCCTTGCCAGCCTCCTCTACTACGACACCATCACCTCCTCCTCCATTTTCTCACTCAGTCGACTGCCGACCACCATCCTCCACTCTCTCTCTTTCTTCTCTCTCCCTCCTCCCTTGTCGGCCTCCTCGCTAGGACCGCTACCACCTCATCCTTTACTTCTTCGTCCTTTCTAACCTTTGGTGGTGCCCGTGATTTTTAATATTTTTTATGCTGATTTTGTTTTGTTGATTTTTTGTTTTTTGTTGTGTTGATTTTTCATTTTTTTTTTCTATCTTTGTGGGAATGATTGATGACTTCGAATGATGATGTTGAGAGATACAGATTTGTCATTTTATTTTTCATATATTTTTTTGGGTTGATTTTCTAGGTCTGGTTGTAACCGATTTGGTCGATTTTGACCAATTCGGCCGAGTACTCGGATGACTCAGACGATTATTCGGTCCACTGATTTTGGTCACTAATTTGGTCCTTATCGGACCGGCAAGGTGCCGGTCAGCTTTTTATCATCAGAAAATCATCGAAAATCGATGATTTTTAGAACATTGATTTTTAAAAATAGTTTATGATGTTACATTGCTATGTTAATGATCATGTTCAAAACTGTATTTTAAAGCCTTCCTTACATCTTCCTCTGTTTCTCTCTTTTTATTTTTTATTTTTTCATTTTTGTATTGTCCTTGTGCATCCACAATCTTTTTGTTTGAAGCAAAAGCATCCAAATATAACCAAAAGTATAACATAATAAAGTTTAAGCAATTATTGTGATTTTGCTTTAGCCTTTCTTACAACCTAGAAAATGTTTTTAGCTACAATCATCATTCAATTTATGTTGTAAATACTAATTATATTACGGACCTCTGACCTCAAGAATAATACAAATTGTTAAGAGTTCAGTTTTAATACATATAGAAATAACAATCATGCAAAACTAAATACAACACAACACAATTGAAGTTATCGTATAAAAAATTATTTAAATATAATTTAAAAAATACATTTGAGTAACCTAACAAATTTATCGAGCACTAAAAGTTGTCATTGTTACCTTATTAATGGAATACTCTCTTCCGATAAGAGATGACCTCGATTCATTCTTGTCGATAGCAAATGTAGATTTCTTGGGAGAAGAAAGTATTGTTTCATTGCTTAACATGAAACCTATATTTGACATGCTTGGTCTATCTTCTACGTTATCTTGCACGCATAAGAGTCCGACATGGATGCACCTCAAAACTTCATTTGTTGGACATGAATCGGCTATGCATGAGTCAACTATCTCTAGGGCCTTACCAACTCTCCATAGTTCCCATGTCTTATTTCCGATATTACATGAGAATAAAAAAATTAATGTAAGCAACAAACCAATGTTTATAAGTTGCAAATGACAAAAATTGGCAACAACTTACATATTGTATCAAATATGAGAATGAATCATCATGGAAAAAGCTCCTTCTCTTCTTGCCGCTTACGATCTCTAATATTATGACTCCAAAACTGAAAACGTCTGATTTCGTGGAAAAGAGACCACCTAGTACATATTCAGGTGACATATAACCACTGCAAGCATATAAATTATTGATCTCTATTACAACATATTCCTAGAGTAGTTTTCATTTCATTTTTAGGTTATATAAAAAAAATTTAGCAATAGAAAAAGTTCAATGATAAGTATGTTTTGTATCAACTTACTAAGTTCCAACAACTCTTTTGGTTTTTTCTTGGGTTTCATCCTCTCCACATATTCTTGCAGTACCAAAATCTGAGATTTTGGGTTTCATCTCTCCATCTAAAAGAATATTACTAGTTTTTAGATCCCTGTGAATAATTCTTAATCTCGAATCTTGATGAAGATAAAGAATCCCTCGAGCAATTCCTAAAATTATATCAAAGCGCATTTTCCAATCCAATAATAGCTTTCTTGATTGATCTGCTTCAAGTATATATCTTAGAAAGAATAGACATAGAAACTATATAGATATCAAGTGCATAATTAAGGAGTAGTCATACCAAAAATGAAGTAGTCCAAGCTTTTGTTAGGCATAAATTCATAGATTAGTATCTTTTCATCTTTCTCCGTGCAATAACCTAAGAGCCTTACTAGATTTTTATGTTGAAGTTTTGCTACCAGTAAGACCTCGTTTTTGAATTCAGCGATTCCTTGTCTTGAATTTTTTGATAATCTTTTGACAGCTATCTCTTGTCCATTAGACAATTGACCCTGTATTATGGATCAAAATATATTTATGTTAGTTTTGAAATTACCAACCATGCTTTAAACATGGTTAGAGGCTCACCATAGAAAATGCAGATATGAGTGAAAAACTCAAATCAAGGTAGAAGGGACTAAAAGGTTCGATGAACACTCAAGATGAAAGTTATAGTTCTAAATGCCAAAGAATATGGACGAACAAAATTTTACATTAAGAAACTGATTAAAAAGGTTCGCTCAAAAGAGAATTTTAATCACCACAAGTATTAGAAGAAAAATACAAGCCCTTATTAGTATATAACTGTTGTTAATATGGCAGAGAAAAAAAAATACCTTGTAAACTGGGCCAAAACCTCCTCGTCCAAGTCTATTTGCCAAAGAAAAATTATTTGTTGCAGATATCACAGTAGATAGTTCAAATAAAGTCAATTCTATATTCTCACTTTCACCACTATCATTAGTAGAGTCCTTATGTTTAGAAGAACTTCCCGCCAAATCCAAAACCAACCTAGGATGATGCTTTTGTTTCTTCTTTCCTGTATTCAAGTAATTAATTTACACATACAGAGCAATTATTCAGCATTCTTATGTATTCTCATGTCCAGCTTTTTATATTTCCACATAAATTACTTCTCAGAAATTAGGGGAAAACAGTAGCTATAGTCAAGGCATAAGTAAAGTCATTTCAGGTTCTATGTTTGTCCTAACTGCAACAAGGACCATGCTATCCGACTGTTCACAAAATAATAGTGATGCAAACCTTAGTTCAACATACTAGAATAAGATGTATAATTATAGGTAATTTGAATTACCTTTAGCACGCCTTCTCCAGAAATAATGAAAGCACAGGGCTGCCAGAATGATTTCCACAATCACAGGAAAAATAATAAATGCTAGTCTACTTTTTGTTGCTAGAATGTGTCTTGAAACTTTCCAGGCATCTGTAGTTGGAATTTCAAAATTTTTATTCAGATTAGTTAGGCTCAAGCAATTTCAAACAGATGTTACTTCATTAAAACCTAAGGATCTGAGCCTAGATAAAGATTAGATGATTAACTAGCTTTTGTGGTTAAACTGCTAATCAGGTTTTGAGTGCCCATTACAATTTGAATAAACTTTATCTTATTCAATTTTGAAACCAAATACTAAACAATATAGCTTATGCAACATAGAAATAGGCTACTAATATTGAATAAGAGATAAGCAAAAGAAACGATGAATAGATAAAAATTTATATACCTAGCTCCACAGCATCAACTCTTATGTAGAAATCTTGTCCATCTTCATAGTCTTTCATATCCCTTAACTCACTATACCATGTTATGCACAATTGTCCGCTTTCATTACCATCAACAATAGCATACCCTGTACAGTTGCAACTCTTCAAGCACTTTCTCTCACACTCCTGTAAGCTTATATTACTATAAACGGTAGAATTTCTGGCATCTGGTAACTTCACATGTTCCAGTCTGACAAAACCCTCCCCATCACCTTTGCCACAGCCATCCTGTTTCCTTGTTTCCACACATGGTAGGTACCAGCTTTGCGGATTCAAGGGTTCAAACCCAGGCAGACATGTACAATGTGCCACCGTATCCCCATTGCAAATCGCATTTGCACCACATCGTGCATACTCATCACACAAGTTCCCAGGCAGAACGCCCAATTTCATCCATCTCTGGCTTTTATGCCAGATTAGTCTCTTCATAGTTCCTATTGGCTCCAGAACAGTTATGCAGAAAGGGGTTCCACTTTTTGGTGAGGATCTAATATACAATTCATTGTCATTGCTCACATATGTGACATTGATAAGATCCACTAGCTCAGAGTAGTAATCTTTGTGGCCTTTAACTTTAAGATCAGGCAAGCCATTCAGCATGCGACCATTCCAAGGGCCACTACGCCATATTGGAACCGAATTCTTGTACAAGAAGAGCTGAGGCATACCTCTAGTGTCAAACCTACTGGAATATTTCCCATGTGTTGGATCATCAATTGACTTCCAAGAAGTTATGATACGGTTGAGGCCACTATTCCGGTTATATCCAATTTTCATACCAGGAAGAAACGTGTCTGTTGGATAATCAAAGCTTTGCCATATGATTTTGTCTTTAGCTATCAGAACCAGATTTCCTGAATCTAATAGCTTGGCAGTGGACGTGCCTGTTGTCACAGAAACATTGGTAGACCACAAGGGATTATCCTCAACACCACAAAAAACAGCAAGATTTCCGTCTCCATTTATTTTGAAAACACCAGCAGAATTCTTGATTGGAGTTGCTCTGTTAGCAACCCAAACAACCGTGTGTTCAGAGATTTTGTTGAACCATATGCCAACATAACGAGCTTGAGATTTGCCGGGGCTGAAGAATCCGAGTTTGAAGTTTCCATCAAATGATACAAGGCTTCCGTTTTCAGCATCAGATATGAAGCGGGTTCGGGTAATTGTGTCGAATGAATGAGATGAGCAGAAGAGATTGAACATCACCAACAGTGCTGAGACACAGAGAGCTCTATTATTACAGCCCATGAAGATAAGTGTTTGGACTGTTTTACAGGGATATACCATTATAATGTGAATTCAAAGTTTTCCCCCTATATGAGAGAAAGAAAAGCAAAAGTCAACAAAACAGACTTTGAAATCAATTGGTCATGCTAGTTATCATCGTATTCAAAAGTTTAAGTTAAGCTGATAGATCTAATGGTAACTAATTTTGTATAAGAGTTTGAAGGTTCCTGGTTCAAGCCTTCTCTCCCCCCTTTATCTCGAGTTCTTATTACCACTAAACCCAAAAGCTTAAATTTTTGAGTCTGATGGTAACTAACATGATATCAGAGTTTAAAAGTCTCTCGTTCAAACCCTCTTTCCGTTCTTTATTTGAAATTCTTCTCATTGTACATGTTACACGGTAAGGGGCATTTAATACGTATTCGATATTTTTACCTGTCCATATTGCACGTGAGAGTGTGTGTTACGTATCATAATATCAAATCTTAAATATTATAGTTCAGTAATTTCCTATCAAATAAAGATGTGTCTTGAAGGATGCAAGAAATCAACTCTAAGTTAACATAAAAAATTCATCGATCATAAATCACTCTATTGTTATGAAACTGACTTTGAATGGACAATATCAATACTTGGAAAAGAGAGAATAATATTCAATACTAACAACAATTATATGAGTTACTATTAGTCAAAATGTTAGATAACAAAGGACTTGTTAAAGATGTGTCTTTAAGGACGCAAGAAATCAACTCTCAGCTGAGATAAAAATTTCATCGATCATAAATCACTCTACTGTTCTGAAATTGACTTTGAATGGACAATATCAATAATTGGAAAAGAGAGAATAATATTCTATACTAACAGCACGCTTTCTCCAAAGACAAAAATATGTTATTGTTGCTATTAGTCAGAATGTTTGATAACAAAGGACTTGTGGGTTCGATAATTCTGGCTTGTAAACAATTGTGAAATGTGGTTTATGACTGTGAAAAGAAAAAATGATATCACTGTTTGTTCTTTTCTGTCATCGTTGGGAGTTCATATGAGGCTCTTTTAAAGGCCCACGTTAAAATCTCCATCTCTTGTTAGTTATTTGCTTTGTTTTCTTAAGCATTATGTTTCTCTATATTAGTTTTCTATTTCTGCTGCAACATATAATCTAATCACAATATTCCCATTTGTATGTTTGAATTGGCAAATGGAAGGTGTTGAATTTTGCATGAAGTAACAATAGGTTAGAAATTTTTTTTAGAAGTTTGAGGGAAATCATCCAAACATAACCGAAAGTAGCACACATTCATCATTCTGTTTTTAGCCTTCCATACAACCTCGAAATTTTTTTAGCCACAATCATCATTATGTTTAAGCAACACTTATTACAGGATCTCTCACCTCTGAATAAGTACAAATTATTATAATTTCAATTTTTGTACCGAATATAAATAATACTAAAATAACTATTTAACATGACAAACCAGTTTGATTCCTCATAACAAAAGTATTTAAAGTATAATTTATTTTGACATGTCTAGGAAACCTAATAAATTCATCAAGCATTAAATTTACTAATTGTTACCTTATTAACAGAACACTTTGTTCCTACAGTAGATGAATCTAGTCTGTAGGATAATCAAACTTTGCCATATAATAGGTTCCTGTTGACACAGAATTTCCTGAATCCAAGAATCAAACTTTGCCATACAAGAATCAAATTTCCTGAATCCAAGAGCTTGGCAGAGGAGGTGCCTGTTGACACAGAAGCATTAGTAAACCAAACAAGAATTCTGTCATTACCCCAAAAGACTTCAAGATTTTCACCTTCACCGATCCTGAAAATGCCCCCAGAGTTTTTAATTGGAGTTGCTCCGTTGGCCACCCAAACATCTGTTTGTTGGGGTATTTTGTTGAGCCATATTCCAACATAATGAGCTTCAGACTTTCCGGGGCTAAAGAACCCCAGTCTGAAGTTTCCATTTGATGATATAAGTCTCTCGTTTTTACTATAAAAAATGATCTGGGCTCAAGTTATTGCATCTAATGCATAGAATGAACCGAAGAGATTGAATATCAAATACAGAACGGGTATACGGAGAGCTCCATAACAGTTACAGCCCATAATGATAAGCGTCGGTGGGATGTGCCATTACAAGTGAACAACTTTTATGGGCATGTAGACTAGTCTCCAACTGTTTAATGTGATTTCCATGTTTTATGATATATGACTGAAAGAGAGTAAAAGTCAACCAATACATACAGACACCCCCTGTCAACTGAAATTACTGTGTTCTTTGCCGTACACGGAATCATCAATTGTTAAATTAAATATGATCACTATTCATGAATAAAAATTTAATCTTGTTTAAAAATTAAAAAAAATAAATAAATAAATAAAAAAAGACAATCAATTACCGTTTGTTAGGTGGAATTAGGTAGTCCTAACGTGTGACATTAAAGTTGGTATTCAATGCGGAGAATTTCTCTAGTTGACTGATTTTTTTTTTGTTTTTTTTTTTGTCAAATTAGTCAGATTTACAATGGTTCACAAATTTTTAGGTGCTTACATGGTTTTGAAGTTGAGAAATCTCTTTTCATTTGTGTTTGAGAAAATTTACGAACAACAAGAACAAAAGACAAACCTCAAGTAGTTTAATTAAATACAAGAAAAAAGAAAAAAGGTTTGAATGTGAATTGATCGACATTATATCTACATATTTATTACTCTTAAATAGTGATTTATTAATTTAATGTTATATTAGTTTTACTTTACTTAGTTGTATTTTTTTATCAAACATAAAAAGAAAAAATATTTATGTATTGAATAGAATAAAATTATAATATGAGTGGCGATATTTCCACCCTCTAAAATAGTACATACACCCCTTAATTTATACATTTTTAATATTTTAATATTACTATTAAGTTAAATTATTAGCATTTTAATAAAAAAGAATATTGTTATTACTATAATTAATTTGAATACTCCAACTTCAAATCCTAATAAAAAACTTGATTTGTCTTAATAAAAGTAGTAAAAACTGAGAGCTTTGTGTTGTTTTTGTGTTTTTAGATATTTTATAAATGGTAAAAATGGAGGTCTAGATTTGAAAGGTCTCTTTTTTTTTTTTTTTTTTTTGTTTGGAGGGGTTTGGGGGGCCGGGGGGGGGGGGGGGGGGGGGGGTGGGGGGGGGTTTGTGGGGTGTGCTAGTTAAAGCTTAGTTTGAGTGAAAATTGAAGTTTTTAGTTTTGTTTGATAGTTTTACACATAGGGTTTTGGTGAATTACAAGAATTTGAATGTGAAAATAAGAGAGATCACAAGATAGAGAAGCCATTAACATAAAAAAGAGCATCAAAACAAGCTTAAATAAAAAGATTGATTTTTTTTTTTCATGTTTTAAATTAATTAATTTAATTATCATTATAATTATTTACTTATAATGTTTTAAAAGGTAAATAAATGAATAAACATAATTCATAATACATAAGGTGTACTTACAGAATATGAATTTTTAAGAATCTTAATGGGATATAAATACAAAATGGAGTGTATATACCGGGTACCGTTTTTAAAGGGTGGAAATATCCTCGCTCTTATAATATTTATCAAGTTAAAATCCAATATGTCAAGATCCAAAACTAAACCTAGAGAAAGATCCAAGCCCAAGCCAAACATAAAATAAATAAAAGATAGTGCAGCTGTCAAAGCAAACATAGAGAAGAAAAAAAGAGAAAAAAATATGAACACAGCTTTTTTGGTGTATAAAACCAAAAAGCGCATAGCTTCTGTAAGAAGGGAGGAGGAACTGGGTTAATGAGGAAAGGAGAAAGCAATTGGAACTTGGTGTAAACAGCAGGCTGATTGAATGAGAATAGGGGCTGTTTTTGCTTGCACTCATATCAGAATTTGCTATTTGATAGTAATTATTATTCTCAATTCGGTTTTGTTATATGATGTAGTTTTGTAGTTACATATATATATATATATTTTTTAATTTGAGTTTATGCTGAAAATGTGATACTAGGTTCAAATGGACCAAGCACAATTAGTTTTCTAAGAGTGATGAATATTTATACACCTCTAAAATTGTATTTACACCCCAAATTATAATTATCTGGTCCAATGTGCATTCAGGAATTGAGATATTTAAATAGAGATTTTCAATCCTAATTGAGTTGCATTGATTTTAGGATGACTGCATCAAGAGGGGAGAAATTCGAAACCTAGTTTTAGTATTATTTATTTTAAAAAAAATTATTAACAGAATTTGGGACAATTGGATTTGGGATGACTTTCTTTAATTACACAGCGTTGAGTTGGTAAGTCTAGGGACAGATAATTAAAATTTAAAATATCAATTAAGGTTTTGTTTTGAGTCAAACTCATTCATCTAATGATTTTTTCTTTTCTTTTCTTTTTTTTTTTTTTTAGTACATAAATAATTTCTTACAAATCAACTGCTCGTGGCTTTAGTCATAAAAATGTTTAGTATTTGATGACAGACCCCTTTCCCTAGGCGATCTACCGGCACCCTACGGTAACCCTCCAGTTAGCTCTTTCTCTTAACTAAAGGATCCCCACAGAACTAAGCCGTGTTCTTTCTGAAACCTTTTTGAAAACAGCGGAAACGCGGGGAAATTTCTCTTTTTTATTTCAAACCTTTGTAAAACATTTTATAAAAATTTGGGCAGTATCTCGTCTGTTTTTTGGACTTTGCCTCCTTGCAAATTATAAAATTTAACACTTCTAAAATATCACAAATCACTTTCCTCAAAATACAGAGCCTCAGGCTCTCATTTTTCAACACAACAACAACCACAATTTTACATTTTAATTTATAAACTCATATCAACTAAATCATATGTCATGCATCAATTTACTCCAAAAACACAATTTAAATCCACAAAAGGATATTTACAAAACCATGTAGAGATAATAAAATATATACAACATCTTTTAATATCGAACAAAAATAAGAGTGGATAATCATATGAGCACTATCGCCGCGGCTGTCTGATATCTTCTCAGGGTAATCTGCAGTTATGGTACCTGTGCTTGGGGAGGTTTATTTGGAAAATACAGAAAACGTTTGTTGAGCTTTGAAAGCCCAGTGAGTGTCATATAACATATTTAAAACTATATTTTCATAAAAGCCTCCCTAAAACATTTTTAATAAAAATTGAGTTTCATGCATTAATATTACAAAATACGTGTTGCACGGTTTTCAATTTCATAAACGGATCTATTATGATTGCGGGGTTTTCATTCTAAAACATTTTCTTTTTATGAAACGAACTAGTCCGACTCCACTCGTAGGTGTTTTGCCAACCAGCCCCTTTCATTATTATAAAACCGGACATGGTCCGAATTCGTTCGTAAGTGTCCTACCAACCAGTTTGGCTCCTGCCAACCTCTAGTGACTTGTGCCACATGGCACCCTAGTATAGAGCGGGATCCTGAATCGCTCTCTATTTGGTTCAAGTAACGGAATACTACATCACTATAAAGCGAAACTCTGTCTCACTCGGGTGTAAGCTAGCTAATAATATACCCTCTACGTGCATTGGACTAATATCTCGGACATCCGACTAACATGACTACTTGCAGGTACCTCCCGCGGTTAGTATAGTTAGTGACTTACTAAAGACTAACTCTACCAATGCACATTTCGGGTACTCAATCCAGATCGGTAATATTCTGATACTCTTTGTGTAAGCCATAGGTTTTACTTTTCACTTTTTTAAAACTAAAATCCATTTTATATCCAATTCAAAACGAAAAATCATCGTTTTAACAAAAATACAAAAACTATATCTATTACCATGCAACTTATCATTTAAATCATATTTCGATTTTACCAAAATATTCAAACATGTATGAAATATTCATTCATAAATCAAATCAACACAAAATGCATTGAAAATCATTTTGACACTCACCTTAACTAATGGTCACTTCCCAATAGCTTTCTAGAAGGCTCCAAAACGCTCCATATCGCTCTTCCCTTGCTCCACCGGCTTGCTCATCACCTACACAATATATATATACGTAAATTTACGTTCACGTCAACTTCTAGAAATTCGAAATAACTAAAATTACATAGTTGCCCTTGAGTGACCTTATACTCGTAAACTTTCGTTTTTCGTTCCTTTATCGATTCTAGGGTTTCAAACTCATTTTTCTTTGTTTGGAACCTATTTACTATCACTTAGGGTCATTCTGGCACTAACGGAACCGCGTTTGGAGGCCCGAAATGAAAATCGTCTGATTTCGACCCCTTTAGGACGAATACTATTCACAACCTTATTTGGGGCTTTTCTTCATTCTATTTTTGCTACAAACACCTTCCCAACTTGCCCTCGAGTCGGTCCAAGTGTCGGTACGGAAGGAAACGATCATCAGGTAGGCATTTTAGGCTAAAAACACGTTATTTTCGCTACTAATTTTTAGGGGTTTTTTTGGTTTTGAATTCTAAATTTAATATTTTACTTTTAATAATCTCAATACGCCTAATTAAACTCATTAGGGTCATCCGAACACTCAACGGACGCATTATGGGTCAATTTACTGAATTACCCTTTAAATTAGTTTAGCACGCGTTTCGATTTCTCTTTAAATTTTTAATATTTTCTTAGTTTCCTAAGCTCCAATCAACACCAGTTCACTTATTTTTCAACTCATTTTTACTCAAAACCAACTAACAAACAAATCATAACAAAAACCTTTTTGAATCAACTTAATCACCAACAAAATCATCAACTTAAAACTTAAAACCACCCATTTTTCTCTTCACGTTGACTTCGTTTTGGGGCTGATTTTGGGGTGGTTTTGAACTAGTTTTGGTGATAGATCTGGTGCGAAAATGGATGGGTTTTGGTTGGATTTTCCTCTCTTCCTTTTTCTCTCTTCCTCTCTCTCTCTCTCTCTCCCTCCATCTCGACCTACCTTGGTTTCGCCATTGATCTGTGGCCAGTTCTGCACGAGTGGAGGACTGGTTCGACTTCATTACAGCTCAGTCTTGGCAACCTTGGCGTTGGGTTCGGTTGGAGCAGCTCATCGGCGTCGGTCTTATGCGGTCGGCGGTCTGATTCGGGTCGGGTTTGCTCAATGATAGGTCTGCTTCGGTCGTCGATCTACTCAGCTTCGAGTCTAGTTTGCGGCAAGTTCTAGTCGAGTTCGGCTAGTGATCGGCGAGCTCGGTCGACCTGCGTCAGCTTCTTCTTCTTCTTATTTTTTTCTTCTCCGTACGATTGGTTCTGTTTTCTACTCACTGTTTTGTTTTTGTGAGTCAACCAATTTTTGCTTCTTATTTTCCTCCACAATCAACTTTAAATGATGGTCACATCCTGAGAAAATTTCGTTCTCATCCCTTAGCTTTTAGATCAATTATAGTTTGACCACAATTATTAATACTTATCTTCAATTTAGTCCCTTGTCACATTAAATAATTACTCAATTTCGTTAACCATTTTACCTTTTCAGTTAATCTAATCGAGTTTGAATCGATCTCTAAGAATTCTCAATAACTTTAAGCGCTTCTATGGACTATTGAGGGTCTTTATTAGTTATTTAGGGACTATTTCTGGGAAACCTGGAAAATTAAAATAGAGGGTTTACATTCTAAGCACTATACTTTAGTTGATTATGTACTTAAAATTAACAGTTGAGAATAAACCTTGAATATCTTTTAGGTGATTCAGAGTGTTGAGTTGAGGATATATACAATAAATGATGTTACATTGCATTTTTATGAAATAAGAAGAAGTTAGTTCAAAGACAATTTATGATTTCAGAAACTATTAGAGTTGTGTTAATGATCATGTTCAAGGCTCTATTTTAAAGCCTTCCTTACATCTTCCTCTATTTCTCTCTTTTTATTTATTATTATTATTATTTGTATTGTGCTTGCACAAATCTTTTTGTTTGGAGCAAAATCATCCAAATATAACCAAAAGTATAGCATAATAGAGTTAAAACAGTTATTATGATTCTGTTTTAGCATTCCTTACAATCTAGAAAATGTTTTTAGCTACAATCATCATTCTATTTATGTAGTAAACACTAATTATCATGGACCTCTGACCTCAACTTCAAAGCTGGTAGGTTGCCAAAATCTACCAAAGGAAAGCCCCACACATGGGCAATCTAACCTGTGAGCAGTTCCACAAGTAGACAACTGATAAGAACTTGCTAAAAGAATAGTCTACAAGTATATGATCCAATTGGCAAGCAACCAATGTTGTAAGCAAGCAATAAGGCATAAAGGCTAGACAAGAGCAGAGTAGGCAAATACTGATAATGTTTGAAGTGTTGAAAAAATTATTCTAAGTGTAAAGAAACTATGAGAAGTAACAATATTGTATTTTCGAAACAATGCACCTTTTAGGAAAAGACATATCTGTTAAACAGACATATTTGTTTAAAAATAAAATTATGTTTCTTTTGGAAACAATACACCTTTTGGTAAAAGACATATTGAAAAGGTGTCAATGTGTCTATAAAAACTAAAAAATAGATAGATCAAATAATCAATTTTTTCTTTTTTTAGCCGAGTTATTTCCAAAAATACTGTGTTCAAATTCCTTTGAGGATTTTCATTGTTGCTTTAGTGCAAATTCTGTCTAAGGCTTGTCATATCCTGGAAGCTATTTGCAAGAATTCCTGGTAAGCAACTCTATCAAAGAGGGGGCAAATATCACTTTAAGGAAAGCGTATTTTATGTATGTGTTTTAAGTCGCCATTCCTATAAAAATTTTATTTCAACAAGAATGTCATGAGAGGCAAGCAAAAGGATACTCAATGCAAAATTCAAGTTATGTAAACAAGAAAAAATATAAGTCCAGAGAGCTCGCTTTTTGTACAATCCCCTTGGAAAAGTTATGTAGCTCACAGGTGAGCTTATATCAAACCAAATGAAAGTTTCATGGATAAAAAAGAACATTTAAAAAAAAAAAAAGGCTAACAACTATTTTAAAACCAAGAGAAAGCTGTTGAAAAACGGGACCAAGTAAGCTTTCGAAAAAGCTTGATTCAATTTATGGAAGCAGAAAAAGTAGCATCATTAAGCAATGGGCCTTTTAGAACGATCAAAACCACCCTCTGATGTGAATAAAGTGACAAGTGCACATGTGGAATAGTAGAATGAAGTAACAAGCAAATCAAGGAGAGAAATCAAGAAGCCTTTGAGATTCTTAGAATAAGCAGTAATAGTGTGTTAGGCAAAAGACTTGGGTTTGCAACAGAATCTAGTTGGAAGTTGTAACTGAAACATATTGTAGCAAGTTTGTTGTAATAGATAGTAATGAATAAAAAGCATTGGGAGTTGAAAGGGAAGGCATCTCAATCATTCTTCCAATTATGTTGCCTTTTTTCTCATCCCCTTCCTTTTGAAGTTTGACATATCCATTGTCAGATTCTTTTTCTCATCTCCAGTTTTATTTTCTCTTTCTCTCTTCTCATCTCAGTTTTCTCTGACATTCACTGGCACCCACATCAATTGGTGCTTTTAGCAAGGTCATGGTGACGACCACTCGAACCAAGACTATGGAGGATCAGATGGACAAGCAGAATCAATCAATTCAAGAAGTTCGTAAGAAGGTACAGGGAATGGTTTCTCAATTGCACGACATTTCTTTCAAGTTTTCTGCCATGTTCATTGACTGGCAGCAACAAAAACAAAAGATTTTATCATCTTTATCATCTCCAACTCATAACGATAATAGAGTTCTACAAACGCAAGTAGGTGGTAATACAATGAATTTAAAGCCATTAAAGATTGATGCGCCGAGATCCAAAAGTGAAGATCCTCAGGGTTGGATTTTCAAGATCCAACAGTATTTTGATTTTCATAATACATATGAAGAAATGAGGTTATAAATTGCTTCGTTGTATTTCGATAGAAAAACGTTGACTTGGTATCAGTGGCGTCAAAAGAACACCAAGATTGTTTTTTGGAGTGATTTCTTGTAAACTCTTCAAATGAGATTTGGTCCATCTGAGTTGGAAGACTATCAAGGGAAGTTATCTAAATTGGTATAAACAGGGTCAGTATTGGAGTATCAATAGGAATTCGAGAATTTGTCCAACAAGGTAAACGGGTTGCCGAAATCTTTCTTGCTTAGCTGCCTTGTCTCTATTTTAAAACCTGTCATTCAATATAGCAAAAATTCAAGAACTCAAACTTCAACAAAGAAATACAACACCCAAATTGTTCTCCCCTTATCCATTGATATTGCCAAACCCACAACAAAAACCTTTTAATTCTTCAATAACCTTTACTAAACAAATACATGCAAACACTTTCAAACCTTTACCAAATACCAGCCAGAATTCAACTTACAACAACACTAATAACCAACTCAAAAACAATGTCCATAAGTTGTCCTAAAGCCAAATTCAAGCCAAAGACTAGAAAGGTTTATGCTTCTACTGTGATGAAAAGTATACTTTTGGCCACAATTGTAAAGCTTTAACATCATATTGATTGTTCCTAATTCTGATGAAATTCATTTTGAAGAATTCGAAGAGACGAGCATTGCAAAAAAGAGTGACGAAGCCATTGATGTTATCAGTGGCACACCTTAGATTAGTTTACATGCTATGTCAGGGATCTTGATACCTTAAACGTTGAAATTTAGAGGCTTAATTGGAAAAGTAGAGGTGCAAATTTTAGTTGATGGGGGAAGCACCTACGATTTTCTACAATCAAAGGTGGTTTCGATGCTCAATTTGCCAATCACTAGTGATAGACAATTTAAGGTTATGGTAAGCAATGGTGAAATGCTAAAATGTGAGGGATTGTGCATGGTAGTACTTGTGCAAATTCAAAAGCATGTTTTCTTGGTTGATTTTTATATTTTGCCTATTTAAGGAGCTAAAATGGTATTAGGGGCCAATGACTACAACTCTTAGGGCCCATTTTAATTGATTATCGGAAGCTAATCATGAGATTCTCGTGTGATAATGAGATAATTTGTTTGCAAAGTGACAAATAATGTTTTCAACAATAGATGTCAATGAATCAATTACAAAAGATGCAGAATAAAGGTCTTATTTCCTCTTTGTTCTAGATTACATTGCTATAAGAGAAGGAGGCTTCGAAGAAAGTTGAATTGAATGTCGATGTACAACAGTTACTGCAAGAGTTTGAAGATGTATTTGATGAGCCCAAAACATTGCCGCTGCATCGAGAAATGGATCATAAGATTCATCTACTACCAAATTTGATGCCAATAAATGTCAAAGCTTACCACTATCCACATTTTCAAAAAGGAGAAATAGAGAAACAAGTGTTTGAGATGTTATAATCAGGTATCCTTCGATCGAGTACATCACTATTTTCTTCTCCTGTTTTGCTAGTTAAAAAAAAAATGGAACTTGGAGATTTTGTATTGACAATAGGACTCTAATTAACATCACGAAGTGAGGTTCCATCTACTGATAAATTAATGGATGAATTAAGCGGTTCAACAATTTTTTCTAAGTTAGATTTGAGAGCAGGATGCCACCAAATAAGAATAAAACCAGTTGATGTTCACAAGATGGCTTTTAGGACACACCAAGGGCATTATGAGTTTTTAGTGATGTCATTCGGTTTAACCAATTCACCCTCTACATTTCAAGCAACAATGAATATGATTTTAAAGTTAGTTTTGAGGTTTGTAGCGTTTTTTTTTTCTTTTTTTTTTTTAATGACATATTGGTGTGTAGTCCTAGTTTGGAAGAGCATTTGATTCATTTGCAAATGGTTTTGCAAAAGTTGAGTGATAATCAGTTTTTGATGAAAAAGAGTAAATGTGCTTTCGGGCAATGTTCAGTAAAATACTTGGGCCATATTGTGTTTGGTATAGGAGTCAGCTTGGATAGAGACAAAGTGCAAACTATGCTAGATTGGCTTTTACCAAAGAGTCTTTAGGAGCTAAGAAGATTCTTAGGTTTAACGAGCTATTATAGAATATTTGTTTGGTCTTATGCTACTATTTAGCACCACTTACTGATTTGCTTAAAAAGATGCATTTCAGTAGAGTCCTTTTGCGCAAAAAGGTTTTGATAACTGAAGTTAGCTATGAGCTCAGTACCAATGTTAGTTTTACCAAATTTTAAGGAGGATTTTGTAGTTGAAATAGATGTTTCTAACTTAGGAATTAGAGTAGTGTTAATGCAATAAGAACACCCAATTTCCTACTTTAGTAAAAAGCTTCATCAAGGAAAAATTTAGGGACCACCATGTATATAGGCCTAAGGAAATTATAAGAGACATCCAAAATGTGTTTAGCATCTTATGTAACTGCTACAAAGGGTATCGAATAAGACATATTGAATTAAACTCCTACTGAATCATACATGATTTTGCCTTCATACTTGTACATGCTAAAGTAAGCCAATCTTGGAAGTATTACTGACCTTCAAACTGATTCCAATGATAGGTTCATGTACTTGTTCTTTTGCTTGAAAGCTTGCATAGATGGGTTTTTTTCTTCAATTAAACTAATCATTGCTGTTGATAGCACATTTTTAAAAGGTCCTTACAATGAGGTATTATTTGTAGCTGTGTGGATGATAATGATCAAATTTTCTCTCCAGCCTTGGTGTAGGTGATTCTAAAACTAATGATGCATGGGAATGGTTTTTTACAAGGTTACGTCATGCCATTGGAGAAGTTGAGGATTTGGTTATAGTTTCTGATAGAAAATCTAGCATCAACAATAATGTAGAAGAAGTGTTCCCTAATTTCTTCCATGCGGCCTACGCAGTACATTTAGAACCGAATATAGTTTCAAAATGTAGAAAAAGTAAGACATTAAAAGATTTTTACTGAAAGGTAGTTAAGGTGTATCAGGTGAATCAATTTACTCATTCCATGGAACAATTAGCAAACTTGAATTCAGAGGCCATTACATTAATCATTGAAGTTGGTATTGATCATTGGTCACGTGCGCATTGTCCAACAAAAAGGTACAAGATAATGTCAAAAAATATTGCAAAGTCGATGAATAATGCAATTAGTGATTGTCAAGAGGTGACAATCACTAGAGTTATTGAATGTCTTAGAGGGGTTCTCCAACATTGGTTCCATGATCATCGAGTGGAAGCACTTAAAGTGACAACTCAATTGACAATTGTGGCAGATGTAGCAATTGCCCTCAATAATGACTTGGCTCACATATAATAGTTCACCCTATTAATTTTTACGCATTTTTTGTTAGGATGGAGAATTGGATGGGCATGTTGATTTAACAACAAACACTTGTAGTTGTCGAGAATTCAACCTAAACCAATATCCATGTGCCCATGCTTTAGCTTGCATTAGGCTTAGAGGATTTTCATATTCAGACTACTGTTTACCTTATTACTATTCTAGGTCTCTTGTAACAGTATATAGTGGGGAAATAAACCCATTTAGACAACCATTCGACTAGTTGGTTCTAGAAGATGTTGCAGCTAAAGTTGTTCTCCCTCCAATCGGTCAATGTTGTCTAGGAAGACCAAAAAAGAATTTCACTTTATCAGTTGAGGAAGAAGTTAATAGAAGGAGATGCATAAATTGTTCATGTCATGGTCATAATAGTCACACTTGCACCTATTCAAAGTGTACAAGAGTACCAAGTAACATCAAGAGTATAGGATAGTTAAGTGGCAAATTGAAAAACGTATTAGTGATTATAATGCCGCATATACTAAGCAAGCAATATACACAAATTGTCATTTGCCTATACAAACAATCAAAAACCAATACAAACAATCAAAACTCACCCCAAAAAACAAACAATTAAAAACCAATACAAACAATCAAAACCCACCCCGAAAAAACAAACAATCAAAACCTACCAATACATTATGTCTACACAAATAATCAAAACCCACCCTAAAAGACAAACAATCAAAGCCCACCAATATTTTATGTCCACACAAACAATCAAAACTCATCTCAAAAGACAAACAATCAAAACCCGCCAATACTTTATGTCCACACAAATAATCAAAACCCACCCCAAAAACAAACAATTAAAACCCACCAATACTTTATGTCCACACAAATAATCAAAAACAAATACAAACGATCAACACTCATCCCAACAATCAAACAATCAAAACCCACCCCAAAACACAAACAATCAAAACCCACCAATACTTAATGTTCATACAAACAATAAAAAACCAACACAAACAATCAAAACTCAACAATACTTTATCCACACAAACAATCAAAACCCACCTCAAAAAAACAAACTATCAAAACCCAAAAAACCCACACAAACAATCAAAACACACCACAAATCGTTCAACAAAAACCTTAAAAACTTAAAATTCAAATAAAAATGGGTGAGTTTGGGTGAAATATACCTTCGAATGGGTCGGATTTGGCTTGTTGTTGGGTCGAAACTTTCATCAAATGGTTGGTAGGTGTGCTTGGTCGGCTTGAACTTGTATGGATGGTTCCGGTTGAGCTTTGAGTTTGATGGAGGTTGGTTAGGCTTAGACAGGTTCGAGTGGAGGTTGGTTGACTTTGGTCTGCAGTTGGTAACTTGACGTCAAACACTGTGATCGAAGGTTGGTTGAGTTTTGGTGCAGCTTGGATGGTCTTCGGGTTGGTGTGGTGTGAAACAATGCAATCGGGTTGGCATGAGTGGTCTAAAGGTAAGGAATCAGTTTGGTTGGTGTTGGTGTGGCGTGATGTGGTGTGGTGTGAAGGAAAAGGGGCTTATATGGTTAAGGGCATTTTAGTAAATTAAAGGCACTTTTACAATTTAATACTTATGTAATTTTAATGGGTATTTGGGGGCTAATTTTGCTAAATTCCCATATATATATGTTTGTGTATATATTTAACGACAATGTTTAATCTGCTCTTGATAACCAAATAAGTCTTGGAAAAAATGTGATTTGACAAATTGCCCAAATGCAATTAATAAAAAGCATTTGATTAACATTTTGTAGAGAGAATTTCTTACAAAAATTCGCTTATGTACATTATGATTACTTTTATAGATTTGTTTGCTATAAGAAGGAAACATAGTTAACATTTATTAAATTAAAAACAATTCGACAATAAACAAAGAAGTAATTACATATGTGTTGTCCTTATTTAAAAGTTGACAATGCAATTACTCCAATAATTTTTATAATATGGAACTACAGAGCATCCTTAACCATTCCTCTTGCTATAACAGTGTCTGCGAAGATATGGAGAGATTCTTTTATGTCATCACAAAGACTATGAGGATCAGAAATCACATTTGGGTCAGCTGTTATCACAACGGTCATCTTGTCCACATAGCTTTGGAAATGGACCGTCAATGCCTGTGAAAAGAATCCAAAGACGAATAAATAAGAAATTTATTACATGCTGGATGTACACACCTTCTGATAAAGCAATTTGACTTTGAATGAATATAAAGGGATGCTAAGAACAAAATTAAAAATAAAAATGCATATTAAAATATTTAATTTATTCAAATCAAACATATAAATAGATCGAAAACACTTGAAAGCTTTCAAAAAGAAACTAAAATGTCTCTTAATTATGAATAAATATCCGTTACGTGAAACTTTTGATCATGAAGTTGAGATTTAAATAGAACTTCTAAATTGATGTTATTTAACTCTATAATTTAGTTAAAATGGCTAGTTTTTTTTCTTCTTTTTATTAAAAAAAAAGGCCGCTTGTAACCTGTAAGCTACATATTTAAAAGCATGCACTTCAGCACTTCAAGTATTCCCCTCTACAAATAATAATTCTTTGAAAGAAAAAGAATATGCAAGCAAACTAAATGCAAGTTTTTGACTTTTTAAATCCCAAAAAGCAGTTTTGTAGATTGAATACAAACTTCTTTCTCAAAGGAGTATTCAGATACCTGTGGAATTCCAAAAGTAGCTGAAGCAAGAAAATTAATTGGATGACCATAAAACCCGATTTCTTCCGATGGACCAACCACATTTGAGAAGGTCAATGAAGTATTAGCAAAAGCTTTGCGCGATACACCAACGTATGCCTGTAAACATTAATTAATTTATGTGAGAGTTAATTATGATTCATGGAAATTAATCATCTCCACTTATTGTAATCTCAAATTGTTAGAAA